>JAHHUM010002026.1:717143-1255188 GCA_036173005.1 Crenichthys baileyi
GTGGCTCCAGGATGATAAAGGTTCAGGTATGATGTGAGGAGCTCAACAGCAAGGTTGAGGTGTTGACCCAGATTCTAATCCAGTCAAGGATCTGCTCTGATGATCTTTGTGGTGGACACAAAGGTCTGAAACGGCCTGAAATGTTCCTCTGAAAGCTGAAGCAGAGGCAATGCTGCTGGTTTCCAGAGTAACACTAAAAGCTGCTTTTCAGTTTCATCTCAGCTTCTGTTGCAGCTTTTATCAGAAGAGGCCCTCAGCTCCTAATAATGAAGCATCTCAGAATAAAAGCAGCATTTGTTCCTCTCCAGCAGGATCTTTGTGTCTTCACAGCGTTCTGTGTCAAACTTTGTTCCCCTCGCTGTGCAGCTGCTTTCACTTGGATCTGCAGTATTTGCTCGGTTCCGATCAGGTGGATAAACTCTGCTCCACTCGCAGCTATTTACACGGATTAGGGTGTTTGTGCACAAACTGGACGGGTCACCTTTGACCCCACAGGCCTATTTATGCAGCATTAAAGTGTTGGAAGAAGAGAGCTGTTGCTCACGTTATCCACACATACGAGCGTGAACCGACACGTCAGAGACCATCAGCCCGTGTGTCCACACACTGAGTGTGTTACCAGTTCGCACCGAGACTGGGATGGCACTGGGAGATGGTCCGGGTTTCTAGAAGCTTTCAGTCAGTGTTTTCTCTCCAGCAGCAGCTACTGATCATGTTGTTCTCCAGCTTCTGTAACTATCTCCATTCCCACCTCCTGTTCCACCTCGCAGAGCTTCATTCAGTCTTTCACCCCAGCAGGGATAACTGACTATATCTTTCCCCAAAACTCAAACACAGATTAGGTTCATAGAAAGACCTAATGTCTTCCTTTCGCTGGCTTTTTCAGATGAAGATGTAGGTGGAGATGCCAGAACTTTCCGTTAACGTTCTCCTATTTCTAATAAAACTGGATATTGAGCTTCTTCAGTTTCAGCACATCTGCTGCAGACCAGCAGGGTTTTTATCCAAACTGTTGATGTCTCTTTGGGATGCCGTAAACATGGCAACGAGCTCTGCGAGAGCTGAGAAGGACGGCCAGAGACATGAAACTAAATATGCATCCCACAGGCGTTGGGTTTCCAGGGCCTGCCTCGTAGCTTCTCTACCTGCAGGCAGATGAGGAGTAGAGTCATTAAAATGGAGACCAGCATGGTGGAAACCCACTGATCAGCTGCTGTTAATGCCACAGTGTTCAGGTCTGAGGAGATCCAGTTTCTCCTGATAAAAGCTCCAACTGAACACACCGCCTCACTTACATCGAAGAGTTGGAGAAAAGCATCGTTAGTGGTATTATTTCACTTCTCCCATAAACTAAAGTGTTTTAAACCAGTTTAGCTCAAGAGTTAGAGTTGGATCCACCTCAGAACTAAGGTCCATTTGCACTAAAGTCAGTGAATACTTTACATTTGGTCAATTTTGATCAAGCTTTAATTGCTGAAAAAGGGTCAAATCATAGGATGTAACAAATTTCAATCTGTGATCTGTGATACTGACTTTAAAAGAATAATTTCTTTAAAAAAATATCTATACTTAATCCATGACAAACCAATAAATGCTATGTATTACAGATTGAGAAATGGAGCAAGTCTGAGTTTGAGTCAAGGGGTCAAATAAACCTGTGAAATGGTCCTTTAGCTTACCGCTGAATCGTCAGTGTAGATTTGTTTCAAAATCTGCGGAAATAATAAATCAAGTGGACTAATCAGATTTTTATACCGCTGAAAACAGGTGAGAATTACCATAGCAACCAGAGACCCAGCTTTTTCAGCAGTCGCTTGTTCTTACATCACCCAACAACTTTTTTCTTTCCCTGTAATAATCCAGCATGATGCAAGCTCCAGATTCTGGTGCCGTTTTCCTTTCCTGCAGTCGAGTCAGGCGATAGGAAAGCTGCTGAAAATGTCTGTAAGCCCAGACAGTCAGAGAATGATCTGCACTTCAACCCATCTGAAGTAGCAACAAAACCTGTGACAACAGCTTCAGGACATGCATGACTCTGCCGCCGCACTTAAAGCATCCTACTGGAGCCGGTAAATATGGATAATATGGGAATAACCCTGAATGATTAACATGGGAATGTGTTGCTGAAACTGGAGGATTTCTGTGCAGCAGAGTTCAGACTCTGGTCTGGAAACTTCATTAGAACAAAGCTTCATCGCAGCACGAAAGAAAAGGCCTCGGAGAAAATAACAAATGTGATGAAGATGAGGTAGAGAGAGGATGAAGGTGAGAATTCAAACGAGGCCTCATCCCTATGCAACTGGGTTTTTTCCCTGCATTTGTTCGGAGCTCAGGAAGTCTTTCAGAACAGCGAAGTGGAAGGAAGAGCACTGATGCGTTCTGTGAATGATGAAGAGGCTGCCATGATGCAATTTTAGCAATCTCTTCTCACACAGCTGGGCCCCTTTGTGCTGTCTGAACTGCTCTTCCTGTTCACAGTCTGCACGTGCACATGAATGTTTGTGCACATAGCATCCATTGTTAATTTCCTAAAAGCTGATGTCCGTGAACGACCGAGACTTCTTCAACCCAGTCGTTCTTATCCAGTTGGGTCATTTTCAGTTTCGGCACTTTGAAGGTTTGAAATTCAGATTTTCTGTATTTATTTGAGTTTTTAAGTTAATTTTGGTTCTGAAGTACTGCAGCTGTTTCACAAATCGATGCTGATTAATTCTGTAATCGGACTGAACAATTTCATCTGTTAGATTCTAGTTAATACTGGTACTTAGACTGTTGTCGGAATATGGTTGGCAGATACCCTGTAATCTCTGTAACTGAGAAAAGAAAACATAGCAGCACAGCTTTGGTTTGTAAATCTGCATCTGAACGAAGCACAAGACTTCAGGAACAATGAACAACGAGATGCTTGACCAAAATGCACAACACCAGGGTTGGAGAAAAACTATCAGCATGAACGCCTCATACCAGCTGGCAAGCACAGTGGGGGAGAGATCATGATTTGGGCTTGTTTTGCAGCTACAGGACCCGGAATCACTGAGTGAGTCCATCTGTCTGAAGCTTGGTCCAAACTGGCAGTGGCTCACCCAGACTTTTATATGGCAAGGTTTTATCAAGGCTCCAAATACTACTAAAGAAAAATATTCTGTTTCTCTAACCGGGTCGCTAAAGAACTTGCCTTCTTGACGAGGCTCCACTTGGCGTCACCATGTGCATCTACCCTTCTTTCACATATAGGAGTCATGCTTTGTGATTTCATCTAAAATGTCCAAAACATGTCCCCTTATTGTCAGTCATCAGATTCCTGATCAGTGAGAAGCAGGATTACATCCGCTGATCTGCAGGAGGAATGAACCAACATGCCCAGATCAACAGCAAGGCTGCTCCAGACTGAGTTCCTCTCCTGGTGACCACTTATGTTCAAGTTATATTCCATGACTGTCATAAGAAATGTAAACATATAGAGCATTTAGTTGTGACTGGATCAGAACAGCCCATCAGAACTCTGCTGGATTGCAGAAAACGAGGGAAAGCTCCTTCATTGTGAAGCCAGTCATGATGCAGTGCTCTGACGTCATCCTGCTTTTCTCCTCCAACATCAGCATCTCCATTAAACATCAACTCGGCTCCAGTTTATTTCTGAAGAACATTTCCAAACTGCTCATGTTGACCCAAATCCTGATAGACAGGTCCAATGAAATATGGAACAATTGCTGTTTGTTTGGACTCCTGGCTTGAATCTCTGAAAGCTGGTCACACAAATCTACTGCAGAACCTGAATTTAAAATAAAATGCAGAGAAATCTACTCAGTGGCTACTTTATATGGTTCACTTTGCTGGCACCAGGTTGGGCCCACTTATGCTTCCAGAACTGCCTTATTTCTTTATGTCATCGAATCAACAAGATGTCAAACATTCAAGACATGATGTTGGTTTATATGAACATGATCGCATCACACACTTCAGCTGAGCCTCCTGTTGGGTAAGGATCTGGTGACTGGAGGCCTCCAGAGTCCAGTGAACTCACCAGTGAAGCCAGTCTGAGATGATCTAAACCATGTGACCTGGAGCGCCATCCTGCTGGAGGCAGCCAACGGACAATGGGTCTGGAGATGGTCGGCAGCAGCTCTCTGGTAGGCTGTGGGGCTTAAATGATGCTCATTTGGTACCAGCCTCAGCTGCGGATGCAAGGCAGGATGTATCCATGCTTTCATGTTGTTTCCACCAAATTCTGACCCGACCCATCTGAATGTTGTAGCTGAACACCAGACACATTGGATCAGAGCCATTTTTCCAACCAGTTATTATCCGGTTCTGCTGAGACTGTGAATTGTAGCCTCTGGTTTCTGTTTTTAGCTGACTGGAGTGACCCATGGTGCCTTCTGCTGCTTCATGGTTCCAACTGTTGGATGGTGTTCTGGAACCAGCGGTTATCTGAGAATTGAACAGCTGTACCGATTTAACATTGAAAATCAGCTTGGTTATTGCTAATACCAGTCAGCCGCTAGTGAAGCTCACTGATTATACGCCTCGACCCGAACCTATAACTAACATGACTGCAGCAGGACGAGCAGGTTTTGGTTGCCATTAGGTCCAGACATACCTGGAATCTGTCTGAAAAGGTAAGAAAAACCGGGTCACACACAAATACACCAGTATGATGGGCAACTGAGCATCCCATCCGGCCCAAACAACCTTAAAGCCTCAGTGTCCTGCAGAAAGCTTTCATGTGGAGAGCATGATGTGACCCCTGGGATGAAAACTGGCTTCTTTCCACAGCTGCTACCAGACAGGACAGAGAAAAAACCAGCAGGAGCTTTAGGAATGCTTCATATCTGAGCTAGCTGAGTAATGCAGGAGTCAGAACTCATCTGCTCCTCAATTCTTCTAGTTTAGGAGAAAAACAAGCTTTATTTTCCAATTCCAGTCTGTCGGCGACTAAAGCTGATGTCCCTGCTCACTTTTACAGTTTCATTTCATTTTTCTGTGTGCTGGAAAACAAACACATCCAGCGATTAGTGAGCAGTTCCAGACATTTAAGGACACGCTTGATTTTATGTTGACCTTTGGGGGAAACAAAAAGCTGCTGCACTTCCCAGCCTTGTTGTGTAATTGCCAGCCGCTCAGTCAGACGTTTGGATTCCAATCAGAGAAAAACACGCCGCCCATGCAGACTGCGCTCAGAGAGGTGCTCCACAGTTGCATTATAATCCAATTATTTCTGACATTTTTAAGTAAACTGTGTCAGTAGCTTGTTTTTCCTCCGCTGCCACTCAGACACGCAGGGATGAAATGACGAAAGCCTCTCTCAGCTGAAAACACAATTAATCCAACTGAAATATGTCGGAGCGATCAGGAGGAATTACCTTCCTCAGTCTGCATGCCCAGATTTCCTGCCTCACCATTGTTATCCTACATGAAACTTCTTGTCAGACAGAGAAACTTCTCTTCTGTCCAATCATGCTGTTCAGCTCTGCAGGAAATTCACATTCAGAAGGTGAGAGCTGGACTGGTTTCTTTCAGCTGTCAAACAGTGATGCGGTTATCTAATCATAACTAAAGCAATCATACCTAAACGGTTTATTGATTATATACCGGAGAGGTAATGTCTCTCACTTCATAAAACAGAACAGTTCCTAATGAACCTAATCTGTAAGAGCTGATGGGCTGCAGAGACGTGTTGACTGGATTATTGGTGAGGTATCAGTGGGTACCCACTTCCGATTCACTCCAACACTTCCACTGATTTCATCTGAGGGTTTTAAACATCGATCTCTGAAGCCTGGAGTGTTCGTGGTTTCTCCTCTTCTTCGGTGCTCTGGGAGCTGCTGATGGCAAACACTTCAACAGAAAAGTTGGGATGTATGAAATAGCCTGAATGCACCGTTGGGCACCGATAAAGGTCCAGTTGGACATGATTTGGTCCAGTAGTTGAGGTTTAACTTGTCCCTGAGCCTGCAGCTTGTCCCTGCAGGCTCAGGACTAAGTTCTGTTTGTTTGGACCCTCTAATGTTCCAGGAGTCAGAACCCATTTCACCTGGAGAGTATTTTCTCCTAATAAATAATTATAGTCATTCAAAGGAGTCACTGAAGGTAAAGGTAGAAAACGTCTGTGACAACTTTAATTACATCCTGTCTGACGTCTACAGTTTTCTGTCAGCAAATGTCAGCCGGCGCCGGACTAAATGGACTCCTTGTAAGGGTCCGTCAGGTTCTAATTGGCCTGAATCTGCTTTAGCACCTAGAGGCAGCAGACAAAGAGAAAGGTTCTGTTGTTCCCCATTTTCCTTCTGGGTTCGGACCCGTTTGGTAAATGGACTCGCTGTGGCCGCATCCACAAGTGCTCCGGTGATGTGGAGGCATCGGTACTTCCTGCATCTTTTTCTTTTTCTGGATGGTTGCTCCAAAGGTGGCCAAAGTTCATCTAAAACCCTCACAGATGGAGTTAGAAAGAAGCCAGAAAAATCACCCTGACAACAATCGACTCTCAGTAGATTGTGTTTGTATTTAATGGACAAATAGGATAAAAATACATCAGAAATGTTCATACCAAAACCTGAGCAGAAGGTTTTTACAGCAGACATTTCGGGACAGAGCTTCACGGTGGCACAGCTGGTAGCACTGTTGCCTTGCAGCAAGAAGGTCCTGGGTTTGATTCCCGGCTGGGGGTCTTTCTGCATGGAGTTTTCATGTTCTCCCCGTGCATGCGTGGGTTCTCACTGGGTACTCCGGCTTCCTCCCACAGTCCAAAGACATGCCTGTTAGGTTAATTGGTCTCTCTAAATTGCCCTTAAGTGTATGAATGAGTGTGTGCCTGGTTGTTTGTGTGTTGCCCTGCGATGGACTGGCGACCTGTCCAGGGTGTACCCCGCCTCTCGCCCATAGACTGCTGGAGATAGGCACCAGCTCCCCCGCGACCCACTATGGAATAAGCGGTAGAAAATGACTGACTGACTGACATTTCGGGACAGAAGTGAACGAAAGGATCAGAAACATGCTCCTTTTTCTCTAATTTCAATATTTACTTAAATCTCTGGTAAAGGAACAAATTTTCTTCATGCATGTGAGTCATGTTGCAAACTTTTATGTAAAACCCTTTGCTGCAAAATGAAAAACAAAAATATGAGCTGATGATTAATTAAACTGTGGCAGAGAAAACTCTTTGCATCTATTTGCATCTGTTCATGCTGCTCCTAAGCTAAAGGTCATCTCTCTACCATCATGCAGCTTGTCTGCGTGACAGAGCACAGGAGGCTGGGCTTTATTAAAGCAACTTTACTCTAAGTGCAAGAACTTTCCTGAAGCTTCTAGACAATAAATATCGACCTAAAAACTAGAGTTGGACTAGTTTTTCTAAGCAAACCTCCTGCTGATGCCATCACAGCTGCAGACAGAAACAAAATGATTAGAAGTTCTCAACTAAAGGGGAACGGCATCATGTTTCTTTCTACCTTATGGTTTTAACTGCCGAATCACAAGATCTTCATTTAGATACGCAAACATTTAGATGCAAATCAGACACAAACCAAACCACCGGAGCAGAAAATCAACCGTAATATATCTAGGAAATGATAAAAATTCTTTAAAAAACCATAAGAAATCATCTGAAAGAAACTGGATTTCTCTCCAGAAAATCCAAAAGACAAGGTCTAAGTCTCCTGATGTCTTGTTTATAAGTGAAGGTTGGATGGATCGGACTGGTTTCTCGTAATGATTTGGACTCAGACGACCTGAAGTATGCTGGTGTAGATTGCCTGATCCAAGGTTAGGATGAGGCTTAAATGGGAAACTGGACGTTCTTCCTTTTTTTCAGTTTTCAGTTCTGAGAAAACAGGTTGGCAAAAAGCTTTTAGAAATGGCTAAAAACGGACCAATGTTAAAAAGTTACTGATTTAATGCACTCAAAGAGAATCCTCAGCTTTTATTTTCTGCTGCATGGCTCAGTGACTCATTATTTCACCTTCTGGTAGATGTAGCGTAGACCGTCTTCATGTGTCATTTCCCTGCACATAAGGTCAAGCTTACTCTATGTATTTCCTCCAGGGTTCAGTGCTACCCCCCACCTCACCTCTACAGGGATAAATAACAGCACAAAGTGAGCCCAGGCTCCATCCTGAACTCCTCCATCGGAGTCATTTGGGCTTCCAAACACGACCAACGGGAGCTCCTCCCCTGGAAAAATGAAGGCTACTGAAATTCTGCACACTTGATCACGGTTGCTTTAGCTGATCTCTGGTCCTGATCCATTTGTTTTTAATTTTTCATAGTCTGTGACCAGAGGTGGTGCAGGTTGCAGCTGTAAATTTGTGGCTGTTGACTGCTGTGTGAAGCACATTAGGAGGGAAAAAATGGACTATTTCTGGTTCTGAATAGGCATGAAATAAATCTCCTTGTTTTCTTGTTTACCGAGCAGCGCTGCCTTCTGCACAGGGAGGAGACGAACACAGAAGGTGCTGCTTTGCCCTCCATCATAATGAGAGTGGAGGTAGTGGAGAATACCAACAGGCAGCAGCGACTCAAACTGTGAACAACTTTGATTTCCTGTATGATCTGCTTTATGTTATACAACAGATGGTGAAAGAAGCAAACTGACTGATCATATGATCCATTAGACGTTTCTGCTATTAGAAAAAGAAAACGCTCAATTGTTGGTCACAAATTTATTGATACATTTATATATTTTGTTTTGCAGCATTGTAAGGATGAGAAATTCTGAAATCTAATCTAAGTTTGGTTGCACAGTTTTTCATTTTAGAAATAATAATGATAATAATTCACAGTGTGAGACATCATCACACTCTGAGCTGAATGTTCTGCGGGGAAATCGGTTAAATACATATATATAAACTAAACTAGGATGCCGTTAAAATCGTAAAAGATGCAAAATGCCCATTAAGTCAGCTCGATTCAACTGGTCTGTTTAAAGGTTGAATGGTGTGGCTGAGCTGCTGAAGTATTTCACTGGAGTTTTTAACCAGAACTCCTCTCTGTTTATTGCTACAGGGGTCATAGCACTCTGTCCCTGATTGAGACGGACGTTTCAATGTATTTTACATGAATCCATTTAAGAAATTAGAAATTAAATTATGTGTGAATGACTGTTTCTACATAACAGCACTAAAACGGTTTTATTTATTTTTATAATTTATTAGAAGCTGTAAAGTAACAGAAAATATAAAAAAAATATTAAATAAATATTAAAAATAAAAATTTGCCGGATTGAATTCAGCATTAAATGAATATCAGACACAACAGCTTAGAAATTAATGACAACATCTCATCTATAAAGACTTGATATTTTTATGACTAAATACATGAACATCATATTCCTGCTTGGTGATGCGTTCTTGAGTTAATGATGTTAATCGGAAAGTTTTGAAGATTTTCTGTAACGCCTTGTTTCATAATGCTGATATTTCTCATTTCCACTGACTGCTGCTGATATAACCGATATGACCACATCATGTGATTCATGCAGGGACATTTTTACATCATCTAACATTTTCTGATGTTATGAAACCCACATTTGGCCTCTATTTACTATTTATATCTCCTGATTATTTTATTTATTTATTTGCCACCTGATGCTCATGTTGGTCTGTTTTTCCTGCAGGAATGACTGAAGCTAATCTGTCATATTGATATTTTGCAGCTGCTTCATCTTGTATAATCCTAATAAACCACTGTGAGCTGATTCCAGCTCCTTATACAGATTTCAGTCCCCACGGCTGCACGATTTCCAGCCTGAGTGAATTGGTGTGTGCATCTTTATCTCTGCTGCCTTTGTGTAAATCATGCATACTGTGTGTGCCCTTGGAAAGAAAAGGGCTTCACTCTGGATCCATTATCAGGATGTTTTCCAATACATCCAGCACAAACACGGGGAGATCTGGATGAGTTTTTATTAAGGCCGCCCTCTGCGCGGGTCATTCCTGGCCAGCTTCCACTAAAAATGATTGGTGCCTGAGTCGGTTTGCTTGTTAGGAAGACCTTCACAGACCATCACAGGTGGGTTGCATCATCCTCAGCAAGTCAGCGAGGCACCGTCCCCCCCTGAGACGAAGTGTAACAGGAGCATTTCAGCTCATGGAGGAAAATAATGCAGCACATCTAAAGCCTGAGTGTTAGATTCTGTCCCCTCCTGCTTTCAGATTTACAGGGAAGCGCGATGCAGTGGAAAAAGCTGACAGGCCTTCAGCAGCAGAGGAGAAAGGAGGTAGAACTCCTTCCTCATCTACTGTTTATGCTGATCGCCTGACTTTAAAGGTCACCTTTAAAGATTTAGAAGAAAACCGAATTAAAGAGTTTCATTATCAAGTTTATGTCGTAGAGCGCTGAAGAGCTTGTTTTAGAACTTTAGCTCAGAGTTGGACCTGCAGAAGCTAAAAGTATTCATGAGCTGCACTGTGGACACACCTGGGATCCAAGTGGCCCTCAAAAACTGATTTCATGCATCTCCTCTCACAGAGCAACATGGCCAGCATTAAATGAAACTGAACAGGAGCTAAAAGAAGAAGAGAAGAGATGCAGAGCTCAGGATGAAACATGCTGTGGCGAGGAATCAAATAAAACCCAGATTTAAGATGGGAAGAAGAAGAGATTCCTTTAATTATTCTTTTCCAGAAAAAAATCCTATTAATATACAGGATCAGAGCAGCTGACGCAGTCTGAATTAGATCCACTTTCCACATTTCTTTGCCTGAAATGGGTCCATCTTTCAGGACAGGACCAGACCTGCATGTGGCAGAACCAGCATCACTTTGACAGTAAAGAGACGTACGTTCCTGTCTCAGAGAATATAAACTGTTTTACTGATCAAAGAAATTAAAGGAAAACGTATTAAAACTTAACTGGGAAAAACTTCTGTTGAATATCCATACTGGTATGGAATGGGTAATATGTTAGGAACAAAAGGATGCCACAACATTCGATGAAAACGATCAACCCACAGACGGCTTAATCCATCACTGAGACATTTTATCTGAAAAACTGATGCAGCAGGCTGCTCCAATCTGCTATGTCATCGTAGCAGATCCAAATGGTCCTCAGTAGTTTGTTTGGACCCCGCGTGATTGTATGCAAGCCTGACAACATCGGGGCATGCTCTTTATGAGATGAAGGATTGTGTCTTAGGGTATCTCTTCCAGAATCCTGACCAGGGCATCACTGGGCCTCTTGGGCAGTCTGAGGGGGAACCAGGTGGCGTCAGATGGACCTAAACATGATATCCCAACGATGTTTTATTGGATTTAGGTCAGGGGATGGTGAAGGCCAGTCAATCCCTTCATCCTCCAAGATCTGCCTGTATGCCACATCCGGCTGGGCATTATCATGCACCAGGGGGAACCCAGGACTCACGGCACCAGCGAAGGGTCTATCAATGAGTCTAAGGATTTCAACCCGACACCTAATGGCAGTCAGGGTGCCATCATTTATTCTGTACAGTTCTGTGTGTCCCAGTGACGTGCAGTCAGGACACGCAGGTGAGGCAAGGATGAGACAAAATTGGATCTTTTTGGAAAGTGCACCCCGTTACATTTGGTGTAAAACTAACACATCATTTAAGAAAAGGAACATCATACCTACAGTCAAACATGGTGGTGGTAGTGTGATGGTGGGGGGCTGGTTTGCTGCTTTCTCTGAAATACTCGTAATCAATGGAACCATGACTTCTGCTCTCTGCCAGAAAATCCTGAAAGTGAAAGTCTGGACCTCAGTATGTGACCTGCTGTCAGCCGATCATCCACAGTACACCTGGAAGTCTTCCACTGAATGACTCAAAGTGCAATGGCCTAGTCAAAGTCTGGACCAGAATCTAATTGAGATGCTGTAATAATTTAAAACATAAAAAAAAGATCAATCAGAGGGAATACTTTTTCCCAGTGCTATATGAAGTTATAATAAAACCTAAAGTGTGACATCAGATCTAAAATTATAACTCGCCTGAAAGCTCGATGAATTTCACATTTCATGATCCCAACAGATGAGAATGTCAGAGACATTTTGTGGTCATCAGCAACGACAATGCCTTTTCTTTATTAATACATATAAAAAATGAGTTCAGCATCTGATTTGTCAGCTAAACGGCTGTGAGTACAGAGCAGACCATATATCCTATTTACTTCCTCAAAAACTGCTGATTTCCCGCTGAATCTCTCACAATAAATGGCGCTTGTTTGAAAGTTAATTATTCTGAGTGCCTGTCTGGAGGCAGCTCGCTGCATCTTGCTGCATCACTTTAAAATATAATCAGATTGAATGTTTTTTAATTATTCCTAAGCTCTCGGAGGATGCGATTAATATTGATTGCTCTGATGTTTATTAGAAGAGTAGTTCAGACCCTGAAAAGTGTCCTTACTTGTACCAGCTCATCCTTCCTGGGATGGTCAGGACTGATTTCCAGCCAGACAGGACGAGACGTCTGTTTATAACATGTAGCATAATTACAGCCACAGCAGCCATTCGATGTCTTCTACGTTGGACACTGACTCATTGCAGCAACTCACACTTTAAAACGAGGGCTCTTACTGTCTAGAGGTAAATACAGACACAGTGATAACAATTCTAGGTGTTACAGAGGAGGCTGACAGGTTCAGCGTGATACTGGCATTAAAACGTTCACTGCTACAAAGAAAAACATCATTTGCAGAGTCAAACATCTGCGACTATTGCATCCATAAACTCAGCACTCAAGGTTTATTGTCAGGCAGTGAGAAAGTGTAGGTGTATGTAAATATCTGCTTCCTGCCAGATCTTCATCATACAGTGTTTGAGTCAAACAAACAAGACTCTGATCCTCATCAAGGCCAATTAGATCCCAGCCCAGATGTCCTGCATGACGTCCTGATGTTGAAATCATGTTTAATGTATGTGTGAAGGACACATAATTATTTAATCACTCTGATTTTTCTTTAGTCACTTTAATTCTAATGCGAGCAGAGATGTTCATGTCTTTTTTTTCCAAGTCAGGTCTCAAGTCTTTAACGTTTTTTCATCAAATCTACCACATGTAGGTCTCCTCTAACTGCATCGCTGTAGGTTAGGAATCCAGATCTGGACTGTTTGCCCTCAGGCCTAAATTATTACATGAACATTTGATAGTTACTCTTTTAATATTTATTAACACTTATCTATGAATCAATTAACATTTAGTTTATCATCCAAAAATCTGCTAAAGGCTGCCTTATATTATTTAGAAAATTGATCATTTTTATAATTTACCCCATTAGAAATATAACTGGGCATTTATGCTCTAAGAAAAATAGTAGAGATTAAACCTGTTACTGTTGAATTTTTAGGTTTTTGTCTAAGTTGACAGCTGTTTATCTCTGTCTTTTGCACTAAATCTGGTCTGGAAGATTTTCTTCTCCTCGCTCTGAGCGTTTAAGAATATTAGGAAATTATTTTCTAAATCCACACGAAAACCTTTGCTTTCAATTTTAAATAATAAAGATGTTCACATTTAAGGTATAAATTACAAAATAATGAACGAGGCAAAGCGTGAGTAAAATGTGTTGAACTCCTGAATGAATGCAACAGGACGTGCTTTTATTGTGAAATTTTCAGCAGGAAGTGTCCGTGTTACTGCTAGCTTAGCAGCGAGAGAATGTCGGAGGTCAGTTACGTATATTTTGTTCCTAAATGTTGTTCTAAAATCATTTAATACAGCTTTCATTATTATGAAGCTACAGCTAACATGAGCAGATTGTTGTGAGCCGTTAACATCCCATAATAATCCACCAATATCAATGGCTAGTAATCAAGGTCATCCTTTCACAGTAAAACAGTCTGGAGCTCACATACCAGCTTCCTTTCACTCGTCATTACATGAGATAAAATCTGGTACTAAGACTCGAGTCTCAGACCACGAGTCCAAGTCAAGCCTCAGATGTTTAGGCCACAAGTCTGCCGAGTCTGAAGTCTCGAGTCGGAGTCTCAAGCTAGAGTTGCCATCTCTGGAAGAGACTGAAAATCATCCGAAAATAGAGAAAATGTGTTTTTAGAACATCTAGAAACACTGAGTGAAACAACTATTTGATCCTTAGGCGTCCAACACGTCTAGAACCCGGTTCCCTGGATGTCTGTTTTATGCCTTTTACAAGATGTCCATTCCTTTTCTTTCTTTAATCGAGATAGCTATGTTTAAAGAGTAGCTAAACACCAAATCAATGCAACATCCCTGAGTGGATTCTGTAAGCCACATTAATATCACAAAACACCCCACATGCTATACGTGATGATCATATTCCAACTGCATATTTTAGGTATTTAATACGAAAACAGGTTGAACAAACAACAGCAGGTAATATCTGCTGTTCAGAACGGTAAGACTCAGGAAGAACAGAAACCAGAAGAAGGAGACTTCTTGTGTTGTTCCTAAAGGCTTCAGTTCAGTCTCCAGTCCAATGCTGCAGAGGCAGAGAAGGTAAGCTGCTGCCAAACTACCAGCAAACTTCCTTTATTTCATCCAGAAATTGCTTTAGTGTAAAAATGGGAATTTGAAACATTTTGGCAGTAAGTTGGCTAAAGGAGCCATTTCCACTGGCCTTATGTCAACATTACAGCTGCCTGCATTCTTGGTTAGGCTGCTGGATCTAATGAAAAGATATGAAGCACTCCCATACATCTAGTTTAATGTTCAGTCTCTTTCCAATTTAAGCAGCAAGTCCCAGGCATTGCTATTTCACAAATGGTTGTGAATGTAGAGCTGCTGCAGCTAAATCAAAGTTAAATTGTTCTTCATGCACCTTAGAAAAATGTTTTTCCTCTCTTTGATTCTTTGTGAGCTCAGAGAAATGATGCATGGTTGGACCAGGAAGGAAAAATGCATGCATGTAGCGACAGTGGAGAGGAAAAACTCCCTTTTAACAGGAAGAAACCTCCAGCAGAACCAGAACCAGGCTCAGTGTGAGCGGCCATCTGCCACGACCGACTGGGGGTTTAAGAGAACAGAGACACAAAAACAACACAGAAGCACTGATCCAGGAGTACTTTCTATGGGAAGGAAAAGTGAAAAGAGGCTTCATGTAAGATAAAGATCGGGGCATGGTGCTCGTGGTGTAGGGGTTAAGCATGTGACCACATATAGGGGCCAGAGTCCTCGATGCGGCCGTCCTGGGTTCAACTCCCGGACCCGGAGATCTTTGCCAAATGTCTCTCTTTGTCCCTCTTTCCTGTCTGCCTACTGTCAAA
Source organism: Crenichthys baileyi (assembly GCA_036173005.1). Lineage (NCBI taxonomy): Eukaryota > Metazoa > Chordata > Actinopteri > Cyprinodontiformes > Goodeidae > Crenichthys > Crenichthys baileyi. The sequence goes on from JAHHUM010002026.1 coordinate 732,333, forward strand.
AAAAAAAGAAAAATAAAGGCCTCTAGTGCCAAAAAGAGGATCTTAGGAGGAAAGTGGAGTGCCTGACTATAAAATCTCAAACTTCCTGGACGGTATGGGCAGAGTTCGCCCTACTCGGAGGAAGGCCTCATCTTGGCATTCGCACTGTAGAAAGGTGACTAGATAGTAAATGTTAACTTCATCTTTTTAGCATTTACATAGATGATTGTTTTAAGGAACTAAAACAAGTTCAATGTTTCCTTGTGAATACTTACCTCTGCCACTTTCCATCTCCCAGCAGATGTGCGCAGACAAAACATTCCCCTGGGGTTTGGGCCCACTTTATTTGACCTGGGCTGTACAACAACAGGAAATGGATTGAGGGGGTGTTTTAGCAAGATTGTGCTTTATACGTTGATTTTGGAATAATTATTGGGATCAAATTAAAATATTTCCAATTTTCAATTCAATTCAATTCAATTCAGTTTATTTATATAGCGCCAATTCACAACACATGTCGTCTCAAGGCACTTCACACACTTCAGGTACATACATTCCAATTAATCCTAATCATTGAACAGTGCAGCCAGATTCTGTTCAATTTGTATCAGTAGGTAAATAATGTTTTATTTAGTTTGCTCCTTATTCAATCTAAATATTGTGGTATTTTCCATCTTCATGTGTAGCAGCTATTTTGTCCCTAATAATGGTTTCTTCCTAATTAGATCTATTTTCATTTAAGATTCAAGATTCTTTATTGTCATTATGTCACCATAATGAACAAAATGTAAAAATGCTTATAGAAAAAGAGAACATGTGTACATGGAATGTGGTATTTAGTATTTACATGAGGTGCAGCTGATGCTGAAACAGTCTGAGATGGGCTGGTTTGTTTGACTGTCAGCAGGGATGTTTCGTGTCTGTCTGCAGAGGGACAACGGCCTTCACTGCTTTGGGAAAGAAACAGTTTCTGAGTCTATTTGTTTTGATGGGATGTTTCCGATCGTATTCCTGCCAGAAGTGGGACAGACAGTGCGATGCCCGGGTGGGTGTGGTCTGTACCAATGTGTCTGGCTCTTTTCTGGACTCATGCAGCATAAACCAGGTCCAGATCCGGCAGACGACATCCCACAATCCCCTGTACTGTCCTCACCACCCGCGCTAAGTCATTTTCGTGCCATGCAGCTCCCATACCACACTGTCACACTGAGTCACAGACAACAAAAGAAGAGTCTTCCACTGACGCCATTTTGTATTTATTGCTGCCGTTTGGGTCCCACCTCCACGGCCGCTCGACCAGTATGACAAGCGTGTAACACACCAGTTCTGTCAGGAGGAATGGCCCAAAATCCCAGCAAACTTGTGAGAAATAAAAAATATATATTTCATTACAGCAGATAGAAATTATCCAAACTGACATGCTGATGTGTTTTAATAATTTAAAGCCCTTTGAGCTGCCTTGTTGCTGAAAGGTGCTATAAAAATAAATATGCCTTGAATTGTTCTGATGTTTAGAACATTGGTACCTTTTCATACACTGTGTCTGGTTCCTTTCTGCTGCTGAACTACAGTTCCTCAGATGAGCTGAAGGTGGAAGATGAGAAGGAAGTGGGATCTTCATTAAGGCCTTTGCCCTCGAGACTACGATGGATGGATTTTCTTGGAAATTTAAACTTGTCAATTTTTTATGTTCATCCTTTATTCATACTTGCTAAAAAATCATGTCTTGGCTGCAGTTTAAGCAAGACCAGTAATGCTTAGAACTTATGCTTTCTGCTAGTGAAAGTTAAGCATTTAATTGTGGCTGTAAATTTAGTGTATGTTTGAGCAGGTCTGAAATCACTGATGTTCACCAGCCCAGAAACCATTTGGTCCTCCCTGAGCAGATAACAGAGACAATTTTTAAAGTGCTTGTCAGTGATGGGAGTAACGGCGTTAAAATAAACGCATTACTTTTTTCAGCGTAACAACGCCGTTACCGACAACTAAATTAGGCGCGTTATAAACTAAAGCTACTCAATGAAGCTCGTCATCTGTCGTGGCTCTCAGCCACAGGAGCTCAGCTTTACTTCTTTGGTGAAGGGAGGAGCGAGACAACCGCAGAAGTGATGATGATTGGGTAAGGCAGATTAAGCTTTCATTGTAAAACAATCAGAGACCGTGTTCAGTCTACGCAGAATGAACACAGCAGCCCTGCTCAGGCAACCTAACGGATGTAAGCTGCAACAATGGCGGGTCTGGAGGGAAAGATTACGTTTTCAAAGTGGAAGTACAGACACTACTTTATTCTCCTTGAGGTCGTACATGTGAAGTAAATATTAAAAGTTCAGTGTAAGTACGTGTCTATGTAATTCCTCTTCATGCAACTGGCTTGTGAAACCTTAGAATAAAAAAATCTAAATTCGCAAGGCAAGTTTATTTATATAGCTTATTTCAGCAGCAAGACAATTCAAAGTGCTGTACATGAGGAAAGAAAAAGAAACATAATAGGAAAAGTACATTACAGTGGCATGAAGGTAATTAAATAATTAATGAACACAAATAATTTAAGAGAATAAAAATGAATAATTAAAATGATAAGATGATAAAAAAGACAAAAAATTAAAGTTATGATAAAATGATGGATAAGAAAATGAAAGGAAAGTTGGCCTAAAAACTAATCTAATAATGTTTAGATGGTCCAGTCAAAGGCCGCTCTAAACAAATAAGTTTTTAATCTTGATTTAAAGCAATTTAGGGTTTCGGCGCTTTTAAAGTTTTCTGGAAGTTTATTCCAGATTAGTGGAGCATAAGAACTAAAAGCTGCTTCTCCATGTTTGGTTCTGGTTCTGGTTCTGCAGAGTAGATTTGAGCCAGAAGACCTGAGAGGTCTGGGTGGTTGATTCACTGACAACAAGTCTGTAATGTATTTTGGTGCTAAGCCATTCAGTGATTTATAGACTAACAGAAGTATTTTAAAGTCAGGGAGCCAGTGTAGGGACTTTAGAACCGGGCTGATTTGCTCCACTTTCTCAGTTCCTGTAGACATTTTTAAACTTAAAAAAGTAACACAATAGTTTCTTTTCCTGTTAATTAGTTGCTTTTATAGTGGAGTAACTCAATCAATAACTAATTACTTTTTTTAAGTAACATACCCAACACTGGCTCTTGTGAATGAACCTGTTGGTCTCTCAGCAGCGGATGAAAACGTTTAATATTTGCAGCTAAAGAGACCGACGACGCCCTGAGAGTAGAAGATGACAGCCGTCCTCACAAAGAAAGTAAAACCGTGGAAGAGGCTTCAGGGAGCTCCACCGTAGGGAGGACCTCAATGACTGGATTTACACCAGCGGGTCCTCTCCTAACCACGGAGGCAACTCGGCATGCGCAGGAATTCATTTACTAGTTTTAAACTTTTGATTAAGAAAATCTCACCTCAGTGAAGCGATGAGCCCAAGATGTGGAATCAGAAATGAGATGCACACAAAGAGACATCCAGACCTCCCTCATCAGCACCAACTCACTCATCCTGATTAACCCACGGTGAGGAGCGTTCTTCAGCTGTGATAAAACTCATCTCAGTGCTACTGTGAGCCGAAGCTCAGCTCAGATGATGGTCAGGGCAGGAGATGGACCAGTGAGCGTTCTCACCAGCTTTTAAATGTGGTGTTCAGAAAGTAAATGTTTTAGACTAATATTTGGAAATTCTTTGGACCTATTGAGTCATTAATCATTCAACTTTTATCCGTTCTGCAGAACACCGGTGGTCACCTTTCCTGGATGCCTTCCTCTGACTTGTTTTGGTGTGTCCCACTGATACCACAACTCTACACAGACCACGAATAATATGTTCCTGAAGTCATAACAGATTTATATTTCATTCTTGGACAGTTCCTGCAAGTCTTAGAACTCCTAAATCCAAAATATCTCACTTAATTTGTTACAAATTTGTAGGTCATTTTTAGGCTGTATTCTGTATTGATTCTTCCTATGTGTTCTTAACTCAGTCGGGGGTTCCTGAAGCCTTGTCTTGGCCACTCAGGGCCATTGTACCCCTAAAAGTGCCATAATCTCTCTTCTGCCCTTGGAAATAAATGAAAACATCAAATTTTGCTGCTTTAGTTCCTTAGGTTTAGTTTCTTACTTATTTTTGTATTCTGTTCATGCATTTAGTTTATGCTCTGTTAAATTTGTCAGAATTTCCTTTGGTTAGATTGTCTTCTTGCATCTCTGTTCAGCCCATTCATGCTTTAGTTACCTGTCATCTTGTAATCAGTTTCATTCAGTTCATCTGCACCATGCCAATCAGTCTCCCTGTTTCACATAATGCCATGCAACACATTTACTCCTCTGGTCTGGTTGCTCCTCGCTGGTTTATACCGCTAGTTTCATGCCAGGACTGCCATGTTTATGCCAAGTCTGCGCCCACAGTCACTCCTGCTCGTGTTTGCCTTCACCTTGCTGTAAGTTTGCTTTTACTTATAAAACTTTTTAACTCACCGTGCTGCTTTTGCCCTCCTGTCTGCTTTTTGGTTCTACTTCTGAGGCTTCCTGACAGAAATAAGGAAAATAATTAATAAAAAAAACAAAACAAAGTAATAGTTTTGTGTGGAGAATGACATGGGGTGTCAGTGTGATAATCTGGAGCTAATAAGGAACAGCTGAGGCAGAAGGGAAGCAGGGACACTAATTACTATAAAGAAGCTGAACTTCTTTGACACAAAGAAACATTTAACCAGCGAGAAAGACTAGTACTAACTGAGGGGGGAAAAGATACACAGATACATAGAGAACAGAGCACAGGAATAAACTAAGACTAATGAACTAAATACAAAGAAATAAAGTAATAAGGCAAGAACTAACTGCCACTAATGAACACAGAGAAACGAATAGAGTATGGCAAGAATATAAAACAAAAAGAAACAACAAGGAAATGGTGAGAACACAAATGAAAACCAAAACCTGCCCTGACTACTGCATGTCCCTTTAATATGACACCTTGACCTTGCAATGTCGTTTTTCTCCACTGTTAAGCCAACATTAATAAATGTTAAACCCAAACAGCAGATAGGAACTCATGTTAAACAACTAAAAATCTGTCATCCACACAGTGAGCCCAAATGTAAAATTTACAGCCTAAAAATTGTCTCCATATTTCAGCGTTCCTGCTGGAAGTGCTGCTGATCCAGATATAAATCCTGGAGAAATCAATAAGACTGGCCTGAGTCGACAGTGTTCTGCTCATCCCTCAGCTGAGACAAAGGGCCCGGTGGACGAATGTCAGCTTCGCTCTCCTTCGGTGAACAATACTGAGCATGAACTCAGTAAACTGGAGTCAACTTAGATCCTTCAGTGGGCTCATTTTGCCCTTCGTGTCTGCCTCGCTCCCGGCTGACTGAAGTGCTGAAGGAGTCCACACTCCCCAGGGACTCAGACTCAAATGAATTACAATCTTTTCCACTATAGACAGTTGCCACTGGGTTTGTGTCTCAAAAGTTTGACCTTTCTACACTTTTGCTGAACAGAAGTAATGAAGAACAGCTGTAACCCAACTCACCAGCTCTAAGGTCAGAGGAAAACATTCCTGCAGATTCTTCAACACTCCTCATAATTTAGGTTCTTTCTGGTCAAAACACAGATGTTAATAGCCAGAAATTACAGCATAAAAATAAGACAAAGCATTGAATCCTCCCACTGACACACCCTTAATTGATAATATTAATCAATATGAAATGCAGTAATTCATTAAAAACACAAACAGACATTTTAAACCAGCAGATTTCAACAGCTTTTATAAACACTGAGGATTTCGATAAGATTCATGTCATTAAAGCTTCATCCTTTATTGTCCCTGGAGGGAAATTTGGCTTCGCAGGCTGTTAAAGGGGAGGACATTTAACAAAACATTGATTGACTGCTAGTTCCTATGACATTGTTACAAACATCTGCTGAGGGTAATAAGAGCTGTGATGGCGCAGGGAACAAAGCTTTTTCCAAGGCAAGTTGTTTTGAAGCATATCTGTATCTGCGACTGGAGGGGAGGAGGTGACCTATGAAGGTGGAGGATGATGACAGTCGTACGGATCAGTAGGGCTTTGCAGGTGATGGCCCTGTTAACGAGGACTGGCAGACTGGGAGTAGAACAAACGATTCTTTCGGACCATAAGTAATTTTATTGTTGAGAGGAAGCAACGTGAGTCAGCAAGTAGCACAGGAGAGCATGATGCAAATAAGAGAGGAAGATTTAAATTACTTTGACTAGGCTTTCCCAAACGAAAGGAAACAGGAAAAATGGTTCTGATATAAGTCTCATAAGATGAGTAAAAGGATCACTTAGAGGAAAATAATCTAATTGCTAAAGACCCTTCTTCCTGCTTATAGAAACGTTAATGCTGTCTTTATTGGTCTCTCCTAAAACTTTATGTTTTAAAGGACTTCCGAAGGAAGATAAAAACATATTCAATGTTTTGTTGTTTGTTTTAGGTAAAAAGTGTCTGAAAGCAGGAAATCAATGATATCTAAAGTATCTAAAGTAGATAAAGTATCTAAAGTAGACCTTAGGGGCTGATTAATGTGAAATCATTTTATATAAAGCCTACAAGCTTTTCCAGTTTTACTTCCTTCACTTTAACTCTGTTTTAGGTTCTTTCACAGTTTATAAACAGAGCACAAGGCTCTGCATGAAATTCATATGAAGACATTATTTACATGAAGCATCACCAGAGGCTGTGGCTCATATTAGTCAGAAGACCCCGTTTGTCCTGAAATCATTAGTTCTGTTAAAGCCGAGGGGAAAGTGGGTGAGTTCATCTAAAATTCACACTTCCTCAGGAGAACAAAGCAATTTCAATTCTGTCTTAGACAACATCAGGACACTCTTCTAAATGTTTTCTGCTCAAAGACCAACTGGGATCTCCATCTGAAGAACGATGATCCCTGTGTGACAAAGATGTCCCCCCTTGAACTTATTCATTCCTTGTTTCTGCTCCAACAATGCTTGATCACAACGTTCCTCCTTCCAAAGGGATCTAAAAACACAAAAAAGATTGCAGGTGTGACCATAAGCTGAAGAAATGAATAATTTAAGGGAATTAAAAAGATCCCCAAATGAGGTCGAATTCCTGATGAGAAATTACTTCCCGTTCTGATTTGATCTTGACTGTAGAAACTAGGAAGGTGTAGCAATCTGTTGGAGTCCTGTTGGAGTGTGAATTGTTTTAGGATGGCTCCAAGACACCAACAGAACAACATCATCTGCAACAAGCATAAACCAGATGCTGAGGCTTGCAAACTCTTGTCCATGAAGACCACAAAGACAATCGGACCAAGGGGGCAGCCATGAAGGAGACCAGCAGGTCCTGGGAACAAACTGGGGATGAGGACTCAGCTGCTTGGTTATAGAGAAGCTAAAAAGTTTACTAGAGCGATCATCACTGCGCCACATTCTTACAACGACTGCCTTAGAGGACGAGTTCATGAGCTTTCTCCAGATCTATAAAACACATGGGGAGCAGATCCCGATCAGACGACTCGAGGAACTCAGCGAGGGTAACAAGTGATCTGATCTGAATGGTTTTCCAGCTCAGGAGAAGGTACCATGGTTCCTTATGAATCTGAGGCTAAACAATCAGATCCTGGTCTGACACTGGAATGAACTTTCAGAAGGAGGATGAGAAGTTTGATCCTTCAACACTTGGAATTAAATCTAACGAAAACATGAAATTATACAAACAATTTTTATTTTTGAAAGCAAATGATGAAAAACTGGACATTTTTTATTAGTTTCTGATAGGAAATGTTTTGGTTTTAATGTGTGATGTTCTGAGGTTGAGCAGCTGTGTCCTCAGCAGCGCTGCCTTCATGCTTCAACTGACCGTGGAGCAGAAGTCTCCATCAGATACAGCCGGAACCGGATGGTGTTTTTTTTTGGTTTCACCCTATCTGTGGATCACAGGCCCGTACACTTTCTGAGCAGAGCCTTTGTGCTCTGATGCACTTATTCATGTTTGTCCAAATGACTCGCCTGGTGTTCATGCAGCTCTGGAGCTCAGCCAGCAGTAAAAAGAGAAGATGATGAGACAATCTGAGTCAGGCAGAAAGGAGGAGAGTTACTCTGCATAGCTTTGTAATTACAAGGTTCCAGCTGGGTTCACTGTCGCTCTGAGTTCATCCTCCAGTTCACCAGAACAAATACAAACTTTTTAATTCCTGACTTTTACCCTCTTCAACAGAAAAATATGAAATGAGAGCTGGCAGTATTGTCTTTTCTGTGTTTCTGTTAATTCGACTCACCTGTTTTTCATATAGTTCTTCTCACCTCAGATGTATTTAAGTTCCTGTTTCTGTCCCTTAATGATTGGGTTCTCCGATGCTGTCTCCCTGGTTCCTGCATTTCCTTTGTGGCTGTGAGTTCATCATCCTTTTTATTGAAAATTATCCATCCACAACGTACCTGCAGATGTCCTGCTGCTGCTTTGCTCCTTCAACTCCACAAAATATGACAAGTATGAGCCAAGACAAACCTTTAAGCCTTTATTCAGATCATTTACAGAACTTTTTATTGATCGTTAAACATGAAGCAACCTTATCTGACGATTTATTCTAAATTTAACAAAAAATTACAGGAGTTGTTTAAAGTGTTTTATTTCCAACCTCTGAGTGACTTGTTCCTTCAAAGAAAACTAAGAATCTGTGAAAAATGTCTTAGTTTTCTGTTTTGTCTAAATCCTCCTGGAAATTCTTGGAAAAAAATCCTGCAAGTTTCAGAAATGAACAAAGAAGTTCCTGAAATCAACCCTGGAGCCTCGGAAAGTAACCCAGAAACCCCTGAGATGTGAAAAGTTACCTGTGGTTTCCAGAAATTAACATTTCTAGAGGTTACATGTGAACTTCAGAGGATGATCCTAAACTCTGGGAAACACCCTGCAAGTTTTAGAAAGTAATTTGAGTTCCTAAAATGTCCCTGAAAGTTAATTAACTCATCAGTTCCAGAAATTAGCTCGTGAGTTTCTGAAAGTTTCCTGTTTCATAGCTGGTGTGGAGTTGTCATATGCACAGTGGTGCAATGTACAATAAAAGGTTTTCATACCTGCTACCAATAAAAAGTGACATAATAAATAACTAAATATTTCCACATGTATGTATTTACTGTATATCCTTGTCTACACTCATAGAGACACATATATACACAAACATTTACAGATATGTATATACATATTTGCACACATGTGTAAACATGGGGGTGGGGGGGTCGGTGGCTCTTCATGTCATGTGAAACTAACCCCTGGGTTCCAGAAAAGTTTATTATCTATTACTAATAGAGGCTGAATTGTATAATGTTGTGTTTTAGCAGTTTAAAAGGTTTACATATATTTTTTATTTGAATTATTTATGGATCAGAACCCTCCTTTTGCCAATTTTTACTTCTGTGCTAGTTTGCTGTTGCACTGAGAAATCTTTCATTGATATTTATTTCCATTCAGAAACATTTCCCTTTTCTTATTTGGATCCATTATTAAACAGCAACTTTATATCAGCAAACACATGTTGGTATTCTGTAACCTGCCTTATTTGTGGTGATGGAGAATGAAATGTCTGAGTTTGACCCGGACCACGCTGAGGTCGGCTGGCATCTTAACTCACGGATCACCTCTGTCCCCTGTCTGTCACCTTCCTCACCGTCAGACCTACTCTGAACAGGTTCAGGGCTCTGGATATCTCCCAGGAAATCACGTTTTAACCCAGACTGACCCTCCATCTCTGGCCCCAGATGCTGCTCCGTGCCTCTCATAAATGACCTGCCAGAGACCCGACTTTGTGTCCTGATTCTGGTCTCCTCTGGAGCTCAGCTGTGGAAACAATCTGCAGACGTTACCTTTGAGTCTAAAAAGAAATGAAATATATTCTTTGGCAGATAAAAAGGATTTAGAGAATAAACAGTGCTGTGAAAAAGTATTTACTCTGCTTCCAAACTCCTCCAGTTTTGATGTTTTTGTCGAACAAAAATGTTTCTAATCATCAGACACATTTAATAATAAGACAAAGATAACATGAGTTAAAGCAAAAAGCAGTTTTCAAACAATGATTTTATTTTTTAAGGTAAAAGAACATTTGTTATAGCCTTGTTATAGAGTGTTTTAAACCCTGTAAAGGGTTTCAGCTCACAGATCTGTTACTTCAGTCATTTTTTGGAAGATGCCTTATTGTTTTCCGTCAGCAGGTATTTCTTTATTTCTGTTAACTTTCGTCTCTGAATAGTAGCTGGATCTCGTGGCTGCAAGGTTCCTGGGTGTTTATCCTCCTCATTCCTGCTTTATCAGCTCGAACAGCAGATCAACACAACGCTGTCTGGCAGCTTATCGATCCTTTTAACTCGATGCAGATCCTGCTACAGTTTTAATAGCTACTGATAAAAACTGATTTCATTCTGGCGAGTTAAATCCAAGGTTAGTGCTGGCTAAAGATGTGACAAAATGTTAGCTTCATTTCAGTCAGATCGACATCAATGTATGAACAACCCTTAAAGGCCTAGATGTGAGAAGAATTGCTGGATTTAATAAAAGAGCATAAAAACAGCTCAGGTACTCATAGAGAGGCCCTCTGCGCTCCTATTCACACGTTGCCACTCTGGGTTGGATCTGTCCTACCTCCGCATGGTGAGGACAGAAATATAAAAACACATGAGCCTAAAATATCCGTTCCAGTCACGGATGAATGCATCACCTCCAACCATATGGCTCACACCCAGTTTCTGCAAACCACCAATACAACACTCTCAACATGGTACTGCAACAACAGTTCAGGTACACTTTAAATGCATGCAGAAGCTATATTCTGGTTGTTTGCAGGCCAACAAGCATTAAATTGGAAGTTTGATTTACCCAACAATCCTCTAAAGAACCTGAAATGAGGTTGGGAAGGTTTTTATCTGTGAGATATGATTCACTGAAAAACCTCAGAAAACAGATCTCTGATTCTTCAGCCATTCTCTCACTTCATCTTCATCTTTCCGACTGCTGCTTTTTGCCAGAGAGGCATTGTTGGAAGATTTGTACATGAATTATCATTGCTTAGTTTAAAAAGATTCTTTATCCTTATGATTTACCATTAAAAGACATTTTCGTTTATTTAGTTTGGTGAAGTTCGATAGAAATGGTTTGAAAACTTCTCACATTTATCTTTGAAGTACTTTTATGAACTATTAACAGAATTGTCATCATGTCTCAGAGTTGCATTTGGGTGGTTGCTATGCAGACTGAGCAGGAACTTGTGTGTGTGGAGGAGTTTGGGAAGCAGGCTGTTCGCACCCCAGACAATCTACGTGTCCTTGGATGCCAGATGTGGACGTGTGTGCTGTATCAGTATCTGGACAGAACCAGTTTTATTCAGTAGGACCTGTATTTGTGAAACTGTGTGTAGCCACACCCCTGATGCTGTAACATAAGCGTTCTTTCTTTTCTTAATAAAAGGCTGTGACACAGGGCAGCTCCTCTGAGAGAATGATCTGTCTCTCCCTGGCCACCCAAAAATAACTTTGACTCACTTGTCTCTTCATTGCATACCTTCTCTGAGTTTATCAGTGTGTCTAACTCTGACAGGCATCTATCTACTTCCTGTTTGTTACTAAGATTTAAATAATTTATGGTGTTAATGGTCAGGTTTTGACCACTAAAAGCAGCTGAAAATAGAATCTTCCTGAAATGCAGCACAGAGAAAGCAGAGAGGTTTTCGCAGGAGTTTTATTTACCACAACACAATACTTAAAAATAGAACAAATTACAGAACATTTTAACATTGGTCTGCATGAAGCTCACACATTAACTCTGTTCACACAGGTGGTGATGGTTTTATATTAAGAAAAAGACATCTGCTTAGTAAGATGCAGCACTGAACCAGTGGTTGCTATGGTGATTCCCTCCTATTTTGAGTAGCAGGGGGCCACTTTCATCCCCCAGAGGAATTCAAGCTGAAACAAACAGTTTAAAAGCAGTAGCTACATAACATTAAAGACGTTTTTAACCATCAGTGTCAGATCGTTCATAGTGTTTGTACTTGGGCAGGAAACAACTATGGAGGACAGGATGAAGTTTAAATAGTTTACTGACCAATGAGAAAGACTGAATGTTTCTTCAAGAGGCAGGAGAGGAGTCCAGGATGGCACCGAGGAAGAGAGGTAAGTGGTTATTGCATCAAGTGTCTCTGATTGCTGATGATGAATGTGCAGAAGAAGTGGAAGCCTTACTGTTCTTGAGGTGGTGAGGTGTTCAAGGAGGAGGCAAGTTTGCCCACAGAGGCTAAGGTGGGCAGGTTGTAGTGTGCGGCTCAGGTTGATAATGATTTTTGCCTTTCTTACAGGAGACGACGCTGGAGTGTTGGAGAGTGGACAGGTGGGTTTAGAAAAAGTGTTCAGACGGCAGATTCAGAGGAACTGTGACATAAGAGGTTGGGATCCTGGGTTCTCCGAAGAGCAAGGAGGTAGAGGAATGAAGCCCCAGATGAAATGGGAACAGAGTAATAGTTTTCAGTTGATGAACAAGAACAATCTGGCATTTGCCTCAGGGGATCCGCTCCTCTTTAAGCTTTTCCTGATTAGACCCTGATGAGCTCCAGCTGTGAGGACACACACACACACACACACACACACACACACACACACACACACACACACACACACACTCACTCTTGTTTTGCTATATGTAGTGAGGACCATGTGTTGACTCCCATTGACTTCCATTGATTTTCATTCAGTTTCAACCCTTTCTATGCCCTAACCCTGACAATAACCCTAAACCTAACCATTACCAGTGCATGCCTAACCCTAACCTTAACCTAAACTCAATTCACACCTTAGTCCTAAACCTAACCGTTAGCCAAATAGGTCGTAAGGACCAGCAAAATGTCCTCACTTTGGTACAAATGGTCCTCAATTTGATGGTGAAATCAGAAAATTGGTTCTCACTGTGATGCCAAGACAGGAACACACGCACACACACACACAGACACACACACACACACCTGCACACAGCACTGGGAATGTGACATCCGGTGGCCAGACAGGTAATTTCTATGAGTCTGTAGTGACTCATCTGGGAGATCCGACAGATTAAAGAAAACCTTCTTCTCCAGTTTGGAAAGACAAATTTAGAGCTGAAACATAATAGGAGTGAAAAAGAGTTTATGAGTGAGCTGAACATAAAAACCTGAGAAAAGTATAAAACTTAAACTGTGTGCGCTGAGAGACATCCAGGCCCTCCAGCGATGACGGAGCCCAGTTTCCAGCTTTCCATCTGAGTGAGACGTGACCATCACGAGGGTAACAGTAAGACGACACCCTCCACTTCTGCAGTATGGATCCAAGTGGAGCAAATAATAAGGGAAATGAAGGGGGCCTAAATCTGAGCCCTATGGCATCCAACACAAGAGACAAACACAGGAAGGTGCAAGTTCTCCTAGACTGAGACAGAACGTTTGCTCTTCAACCAGGACCTGCACCGAAGCGAAGTAGAGCTAAGGAACTGCTGGGTGGTGTTGGGAAATGTTAGACCAATGGAGGATGTGTGCTAACATGATCAATCCCAGCTGCAGCATTGTGCAAAAGTTATAAACCAGCTCCTATGTCTTCACATTTTCTTTCCATGCAGAGAGGATTTCTTCTAATTTAAAGCAGTCTAGTTCTGCAGATTTTCTTAGAGCCTCTGGATGTTGTCCTTGTAATTTGGGTGCATTTTTTAATGTAATTTTAAGTTCAGTTCTTGACCCTGACCCAACATGCCGACATACAGTGCAGATTGTGCCGACACACTGGACTAGTTGAGGAGAAAACGAAGAAACGTTTCATCAGTAAATGAACAGGGTTTGAAATTAAAAGGGTTGGGTAAAATTACAGCGTAAAGAACTTCAGGTTAAATAAAGATCTGAGTTTACTTTTTCCAACCTCTGCTAAAAAAGTTGGCCATTGGTGCAGAAGACATCTACCACAGGAACTCACGTGGAGTTGGGTTACAGTCTAAAGCCTAATCAGAGAGGAATATCAAATAACAATTTCCCAGCAGCATCATAAGCTGTTCCACCAAACTTAAGTACTTGGATAAACAATCTAAAGCTCTCAGCCTCAGTCTGTAATGCAGAGGGAAGGGAACATTTAAATGCTGGCAGATGAACAAGAACTGTACCGGAGGAAGCGGCAGACATGAGAAATGTGCCCACGTTCAAACTGTCAATCAGCAGCAGATAACTGAAAGCATAATCAGGACTATTTGCACTTTGTGCTGCATTTAAACACATGCTGGCCTACCACAACACAGCAGCTTCAGTTCAAACTTGCAGAGAAGAACAGAACCATGGCTGGGTAACATACAGCAAATCTCTGTGCTGACATTTCTTCAGTTTACTCTGCAGGAATGAGGTGATCCAACACAGCATGTCTGACTGGAGCGTCAATGGGATCATATCATCCTCCTGCAACCTTTGCTATATTTAAGAAACTGGCATTAAATAAATGTTTAAATTTAAAGAAAAGCTGTTCCAGGGTTTAATGTCTGAAAGACCAGATGTATGACTTGGAAGCAGATGATTTAAAGGCACAGAAATCTCCTCCAGTCCACCTTTGTGGGCTAATGTTTTTAAAAGGTCAGTGACTTTTTGCAGCATTTAATGATGTGTGTATATTTGTTGATCTCTGCTCCTCTTGTCCTTTACCTGAAGGTCTTTCCCGGATACCACCGATGACTTTCTGATTAAATGAACTTGACCTCCACCTCCAATAAGCTTTGGTCCAAACATTCGAGGACTTTGCAAAGATGAAAAAAGCAGGACTGAGAAGAAACAGATAAAGTTGGGTTCTTCAATTTAACTAAATCCAAGAGAAATATCTCTAAACAAGGTTTAAAGAGCTCATGACTCCTGAACCTTTCTGAAATATTAGGGTCATTTCCAGGGAAATGTCTGACAGCTGATGTCTTTTAGTTGAAACTCACCAGGATGCACAGAAGAGTTTAACATGTAAGTATTCATGGCATTTCTTCTTCACCAGCTTTTTAAACCTGTTTGACGTTTTTATAATGCACAGACGGACCTCAGGGTAAAACGATCTTTACTTGCAGTGACTGTTTGTCATGGAGCAGAAAGGAGTACTGCATCTTTTAACATCAACTTTTTAAGGAGAAATCAGTTAGAAATAATCTTTGCCTTGCTTGAGATTTAAAGGGTTAAAGAACTTTGCAGAAAACTGTGAACATTTCTGAGAAGTTTGATGTGATTATGAAGGCCACGTAGTAAAAGATGATCAATCAAACATCCCCTTCATGGTCTATGAAGGCCTTCTTCAGTGGAGACAATGATCATGTTGCTCCTTACGGTACTCATGAAGTAGGTGTTTGGTTATTTGTTGATTTTCTGAGATGTTTTGAGATGCTTCAACCTTTTACATCGTAGTAGGGTTTACATCCTGTGGGAAGTGGGTGTAAGGAACCAGCATCACCAGTCAACCCTTGACGTTAGCATCTCACCCGGGAAGTGTGGGTGAGACTATGGAAAGGAAACCTCAACCTCAACCTCATGAAAATGTATTTCAGTCTGAAAAGACTCACAAAGAGAGGGTTGGCAATTAGAAAAGTTTTAATGATGTGAAATTACATAATTATATCTTTGGCGCTCGGACCTGGGAGGAAGACATGAATGTTGAGAATGATATGAGCTAGGATGAACATTGTAAAGCTTATATTTAGAGATGTCTTCCCCCCGATCCGACACTGGTGGTGGATTGGCGGCCAGGGATCGAGGAAGCCAGGAGTAGATGGGAAGGAAGATGGTGGAGGTGGGGTGGAGGAGGGATGAGCTCAGCTGACAAGCGAGGAGGAACACAGCCAAAGGTCCTTTAAAAACAAGGCGTCAGAAGGCGATTGGATGATGAATCAGGCGGACAGGATGCTGATTGGAAGGCCGGGAGACGTAGAGGGAAGTCATTGGACGGTGAGACGGCGAGGGTGAGTCTTTCATTCTGAATTTTAAACTCCATATATCATAAATATGTATACATCAAAAAGAGTAGTACTTGTAGTAATTTCCCAGTACTTGGGAAATTGTTTGCAGAACAAAATAACAACAATCTTTTAGAGGAACACAGCGAGGAGAGATCTGCTGTTATAGATTATTTTCCTTTTAGGAGCAACAAGGTTGCAAGATCTGGATCATTGTTCTTGTGAGAAATCCCTTTACTCTGTCTATAAAGTCCTTGTTCTTTAGCTCCAAGCAGGCAGTGTATAAACCAGCACATTTTGGCTCCTGTGTGGCTGCAGTGAAAACAGGATTCATCTAAGTTCAGCTGAGCTAACATTAACGTGAAATAGGAGTGCAGCCTATGTAAACATGGGTATGTTAAAGCTTGGACTAGTAGCAGAGACAGGATGATCCAGGTGTACATTAGCCAAGAAAACCTGAAACGTTATTAAAAATTAAACTCAATGAGAGTTTTTCCTGATTGAGAAACTAATTAAAGGAGTACTGTATTAAAGCTTGAGACGGTTTTATTCTTGTCTGCTCTGTTGCTTCTACCTGAAGGTAACTGATTAAATTTGAAACATGTGAAACGATTAGGTGGCCAGTTAATAATGGGGTAAAGTCAAGAAATAAGTCCTAATTTCTCTGCCTCACGTTAACGCAGTTCAGTTTTTAAACAGTTATTAGTAAAGAAGCTCCTTTTATTCCCAAACTATGCATTTTGAATATTTGATATGAGACATAAAGAGAGACTTGATATTTCCCTGTGGCTGCATCCAGCAATGTCCCTGCTGCAGCAAATGATGCGTTTGACTGGTTTATATTTTTAGGTCCTTTAGGTGCATAAATTAAGGAAGAAAGCTGATTGTGTTCTCATGCTTTTATGCTCCTGTTGCCTCTGTGGCGTCGCTGCCCCCTATCAATCTGAAGGGCCGAAGAGAATCTTTTAATTTAGAGGTGCATGTAGAGCTGCATCTGCAGACAAGGACATGGAGGTCAGAGTCTGTCCTCAGAGGGGCGGAGATGTAGCAGCTCTGCTGACCTCTGCCAAAACCTTGGCCAGTTTCTCCAGAGCAAGCTAAATCTCTTCCATGATGGCAACCAGTTCACAGAAAATAAGAAACGTGTTTTTATGAATGGATAAAAGAGGAATGAGATGCTGATAAAAGGGAACTTTTCTAAAGCCTGGAACCAGAACTGTCTGTTAACACAGAGAAATATGAGCAGCCATGTTGGATCAGCTTAAACCTGACATGCTAATAACTGCTCTATGTGTGATGTCATTACTTCACTCTACAGCTTCAACAAACCTTCATCCCAACTAGAAATTAACAGTAAATAATACACCAACATATCTGTTGTATGTGAAATATATTAGGGAATATTGTTATTTATTTATTGGCTCCTGCACTGGATTGTGACTCATCAGTATCTGACTGATTGTCCTCTGCAACAAGTCAAGATGCAGAGTGCCGTCATGGGATCTATTCTTTGACCACACTCTGATTCATCATGTCGCAGTATGTGGTAACCTGTAAGAAAGATACAGGCCACTTTCACGGAATGGGCAGGGTACATCCCCAGACCTTCTAAAGGACTTTTCTGGGTCTTAAAGGTTACTTTCTTGAAACTGTAACAAGATATTTTTAAAGTTGTTTTTTATACAGACACCTTTGTTGGAACTTAAAGGTTCCTTTCCAACCAATGGCAGGTTGCTTCCCCGGAAATCAGCATATTTTTATAGAATTTACATGTTGATTCTCAGTCACATGGTACTTTTTTCTAGTACTTGTATGACTTATGGAACTTACCTTCTTGCTGCAAGGCTACAGTCCTCAGATGATCAGTAGTAGAAACAATAGTTTCAAAATTATTTCCAGCTCTCTTTCGCTTTTTTCCTCAACATTTTTGCTGCTGAGTTTGAAGAACTTGTAACTTATTTTTTTCCATCTTGGGGAGCTTAAACCTCAGAGCTCTTCAGAAATCCATTTAATAAGCAAAGGTCTCTGCTGTGCTTTACAAGATGAGCACTTGTGAAAATATTTACTCTAAATGTTAGAAAGGCTCTGATGAAACAGAACAAGATAGACTAGAAAATGAGACGAGGATAAACAGCAGCAGGCTTCAGAAACAAACAGCCCGGCTGGAGGTGAGGGTGTTTTTCTGTGTGGGTAGTCCTCACAGCGAGAACTGATTATATCTTGGAACCCTGGTTGCTGAAATGCTTTCACTCTGTCAATATCAATCAACTGGTTCTAATGAGACACGGGAGGCACCTGTGTCTCATTAGAACCAGTGAGAACTAAGAGAGCATCAGGTAATCTGACCTCTGTCGGCTGGTTGTAAGCAGGAATGTCAGCGGCTGCAGCAGAAATCACGGAGCCCTCGGCACTGACTAACACCACCGTCAGACTCACTAAGGCTTAACTCCTGATGCCTGAATGCTTAAATGTCACAATATGTACACAGTTTTAAAGTTTTTTATCTAAACTTTCTAATGGACAACTTCCAAGAAGAATCTGAAGAACTCAGACACACAACCTTCTCAAGACGTTTTATGATTCATAAAAAAGAAAAAGCAAATCCTATTTATCATTACTAAACTCCCTCCACACAGGCCTGATTTTACCCCATCTAACTGCTAACCGACCCAGGCCGAGCCAGACCGACCCAAACTGACCTAGACTGATCCAGCCTGATCAATGGCTGTTAGGTGAATTGGTCTCTCTACACTGGCCTAAGAAAATGACTGACTGAAACAAAAACAGATGTTGAATATGACAATAATGTATAAAGCCTGAAATCAGCTTCAGTGGCTTAGAGAAGCTAATTATTAGACATTTTAAAGCTCCAATAACACAACCAACCGTCAGAATAATTGCTTTCCAGTTCCACTCCTTCCTTCTCCCAACAGCTAAAAGATGTTCTGGCATTAAAGAAGCCATGAAGATTTTCAGGTGACATTTTTAAGGCATCAAACAGTACCGGGTTTCCCTCACATTTATGGTTTCTAAATATCTAAACATTCTCCGTTGGGAACTGGTCAGAACTGCAGGCAGGCCGGTCCAGTAGTTATACCATCTTCTTCCTCAGCCAGGCCTTTGGAATGTGGTTTCCGCAGATGTAGCTGTAAAATGTCAGCTGCCTTCAGAGAACTGGAAATAAGCTTTGCCTCGAGCAACGAAACAGGTACATACCATCACAGAACCTGGCAGCATCAACTGCTTGATAAAAACCCAGCTGGACTGTCTTTGTCCGGGTTACTTCTCTTCTACTGTCTGACCACAGTTCACATTTCCATCAGAGACGCCTCCGGCCTAAACAATCTGATACCCCCTTTGGACAAGATGAAGTTCTGTCATCTTTTGTGCAAAGTAAAGTTTGTGAGTGCATCTCTGTGTTGTAGAGGTGGACAGTGGTTTCTGTTCCTGTGGTTCTATCAGCGCCACGTGGTTCTATCTGCTCCCTGTGGTTCTATCTGCTCCCTGTGGTTCTATTTGCTTCCTGTGGTTCTATTTGCTTCCTGTGGTTCTATCTGCTCCCTGTGGTTCTATCTGCTCCCTGTGGTTCTATCTGCTCCCAGTGGTTCTATCTGCTCCCAGAACTATCTGCTCCCCGTGGTTCTATTTGCTCCCCGTGGTTCTATCTGCTCCCTGTGGTTCTATCTGCTCCCTGTGGTTCTATTTGCTTCCTGTGGTTCTATTTGCTGCCAGTCGGTCCTTCTGCTGTTGATGGTTTTCACTGCAGAACCATTTGAGGGATTAGAAATAGACTGCGCTGAAATTGTCTCGATTCTAAGGTGTTTGGGGTTTGATTTTCTGTGGGTATCATGACCATTTCTTTGCTTTTTATTTCATTCTGAAGGTTTTGTTTCTTTTGGTTATTTTCCTAGGCTTATTATTGTGAGGTGTTTTCCTAATTGGTTCATTCTTTTGCTCTTTATTCTAGTGTCTTTCATTCATCTAGAGTAATTTTCTGTTAGATGTTTTCCTCTATTTCAGGGCTGCTCTGGTTATTTAGTCTTCCTCCTTCAGTGGCTCTGCCCTCTCTCTGCCACGGCTGCTCCTCATTCCACCTGATTAGCTCTTTTAGTTCGCCTGCCATTTCTCCTACCCTGCCTCAGTGTATTTAAGCTCCTGTCTTCTTATTATTCCCTGCTTCTTCATTTGGTCCTGGTTGCTCCGTTAACCTGCCTGTTCTTCCTACGTCGTTTCCGTGTCCTGTTTCTTTATACCAACATTGTAAGTCCTGTTTATTTTCTTATTAAGGTTTACCTCGCCCACTGCTCTGCCTGCATTTGAGTCCTTCCAAAACCAAACATGACTCCCTCTGCAGTGGGAGAACCAAACTAATCCCTTCCAATGTTTCTGGAACGGGCGTTTTAATCAGTTCAGGGATTTTCTGACCCATCTGTTTATTACCAAACTGCTGATCTTTTCATTCATGAATTTTGCTTTAGCACCAAATTAGGATGACTAATGTCCATATGGAAAAATCAACCGTGTTTCTTTTTCAGGAATAAATTTGTTATAATCAGTTTTATATCAAAGAGCTGCACGGTGGTGCAGGAGTTTGCATGCTTTCCCTGTGCATGGATGGGTTCTCTCGGGGTACTCCAGCTTCCTTCCACAGGCCCTAAACATGTTAGGTTAATTGGTCACTCTAACTGTTTGTCCTCTGTGTGTCTGTGTTGGTTTGACCTGTCCAGGGTGGGCCCTGTCCGTTGCCCAACGACCGCTACTAACTTTGGCCATTTCCATGGCTGCCACTAAGGAAATGGAAACAAATAGCATGTCTTTGTAAGAAGAAGGCTAAAGCAAAATCGACCTGCTTTCCTTGTAAAGTCCCTTGAGATTAAAATTGTTGTAAATCGGTAATTTATAAAAAAAAATAATTCAATATAATTGAGTCTATTTTTTGCAGAAACAAAAGTTTTATCAGCAAGCAACAGATCAAAATGAGGAACAATCTGAAGAGTTTTCTGCTAAATTCAGACTAAAGGACAGAGAATTAGAGAGACAGGTACTTGACTTTTCAACATAATTACCACAGAAAAATACAAACATTGGGCTGATTCCTTAGATGAACTCCTGTGATGCGATAAATGTAAAACAGCAATTTCACAGATGCAGAGTAATTAAATCCAATTATCCAGGTGCTAATTAACACAACAGCATGGACCAATTAGTGTCTGCTCTATTCAGCTAATGTGCTGCAGCAAAAGCACTCTTTAACAGCTGTGGCTCGGTTGTCTGGTGAAACGTTTTACATGGATTCTTCTTACAGCACCACCGTGTGTTTCCACTGTGGAGCCAACTTCTAAACAAGAGTTGTGTCCTCAGGGTGCCTTTGCTTTCTCCAAAGGTTTCTCTAAAAAGCCCAAATGTTCTGGTGAAAAACTTACAGAAATCAGGAAAAAGGCACCTGGAGGGATATAAGCAGCCATTTCAGATGAACAATGTCTGAAAGATTTTCAGTTTGAGCTCAGCAGAGAGATCAGCTGATCTCCTAACAGTCAGGAGAAAAAACAACCTAAGCCATCAGCTGCTGAACTGTGCTGCTTGTTAAAAAAACAAAAAAAAACATAAACAGCAGATCTCGGATCAGATCAGCGCCGGACGGGCCATCTGGCAAATCTCAGAAGAAGAAACAAGCTGTTCTGTATTTTAAGATGAATAATGATGCAGATTTGGTTTAATTAATGTGTCCCATGGTTGCTTTGCAGTGAAGCAAAACGATATAAAGAGACAGTTTAAATTAATCTGCAGTCAGCTGGATTATAATCTGTTTATGCTTTATTGGATTTATTTGACAACTGTCTTTGTAAATTCCCATACATGCTGTAGAATAAATAGTGAGATGTACAAATGATGCCGTAGCAGTCCAGAGGTCCTCTGGTTTACCTCGTCAGATGTTAAGGGACACAGGGATCCTGACGGGTGTGTGGGCTACTGGAATAAGAAATACATGGATGAGTGCAGAGAACATTGAACCACTGGAAGGCTACTATACAGCCATGTTAAAACAAAACTAAAAGTATAGAACAATAAAAAAACGAAGGTAAACAAAGAAGGAACAGGAGGACCCATGGAAGGATAAAACACTGCACAGGAAGTATTACTGATGAAGGAAGGAAATGGCTAATATCAAGAGGTCCAACGGCTACAGAGGGCTGAACCAGAAGAAAACACAGCAGCATTAATCACTCAGCAGAGGAGCAGTAGTGGTTGGGGCCCGTTACATCAGACAGGACCCAAGTTGCAGTGTGTGCAAAGAGGCCCCTGGCAGTCCAGCACCTAGTAGCTGGATGTAGATACCTGCAGATAAAACCCACATCAATGCTGTTATCGAAAAGTTGGTAAAGGGAGCATCTTTGCTGTGGGCTGGAAGGCTTCAGTCATGTGGTGCTCACCAATCAGGAATGGTGGTGAAAAGCAAAGTCGTAAGGAGGGCAGCAATAACTGAGCTAGCATTCCTGAGCCAGAAAACGTCATGCAGAAGGAACATTGGAAGCTCTAAAAACACCAGTGGCTCAACAAGGAAATGCTTGTGGAGTTTCAAAGCCTTTGTTGTGCTACTGGCCTTCAGTCCTGGGAACAGATAAGATGATTCATAGACCTCTGACTCCTTAGCTTCTAGTAGAGGACCTAAGGTTGAACAAAATTCTTGTCTGCAGGCAGATGTTCTGACAGACATCAAATTGCAAAAACACTCACCTCTTCTTACCAAGGGATGGAGTCACAGCGCCGAATCTGGTTTACGTTAGGATCCACCAGCTGACCGCCTTGAGGTTGTCATGTAGAGAAGGCTGGCAGTCTGGGACCTTAGCACCAGTAAGATCAGATCTCTTCAGCACCAAAAAGACACTTCAAATCAGATTATTATTTATCATCTCCATAACTCTTACTAATCCCCTACCTCTCCTCTTTGTATCCTGGAACTCGGTCCTGACACCAGCAGGATCAAATTTGTACATATTCTACAATAAGCTCTCTTCAAACTTTCACCGCTGTGTCATAATTGTCTCAGACTCTAAGCAAAGCCGTTATTAACTCTTATTGCACTGACACAACAGGAAACAACAGGGGAAAACAGAGGAAATAATCCACTGGACTGTTGCAGACCACATGGGTAACACTGCAGTTCCTGTTTTTTAAGAAGAGAAATAGGAAAACATCAAAATGTAATAAATACACAGTTAAATGTATCCACTGTTCCCTGAGAGCTTGGTTATTGTTTGCTGTCGGGAAGGAAGTCGATTCACAAGTTTTCACAAGTTTTTAATGGATTTCTGTAACGTTGACGGCTCCAGTTATAATCACCACCAGACCACAAGTTGTTCTGAAGAGATGGAGACAACCTGAGATACTTTGTGAATAACGACTTCTGATTCGTACACCTCAGAAAAGCGTTGAAACAGAACGGACAGATGTGGTTTGACGTGCACATTGCTGCTGATTAATTTGTAAACGGTAACCAGAGACAATGATGAGACGGCGGCTCTGCTGGAGGCCGTCCTCAGAGTGAGTCACGACTCTCCCTGCAGCTGTCAGTAAAGTGCCTTCAGAGGACATTTATTGTAAATCTGGGCCGTATAAATGCATGAACTGATCTGAAATGTGTCGATAGAAAGTCTACGCGGCTATAAAGGCCATTAATACAGCATATCCTGTGATGTCATCTAGATAATGATTTTCAAACGCTCACCCAGCTGGTCTGTAACTAAAACTTTAAACATTTAACCTGGTTTGTAAAACTGTAATTCCTGTTAATCCTGGGCTTCCAGAGCACCAACAGAGTGATTTTCCTGACTGAAAAATAAAAAGCAGCAGAGAGGAAAGATTGGTAATTAATACTGCTGTCATGCTGGAACGTTTGGACGGCAGCAGATCTTGGTGTTAAATAATTAGGATGTTTATAACTCTGGTTTAGACTGCTTATTATGTTGAAATTAAACCTTCAAAAACTGAGAGGGTTTGTTTTAATAGCCTGGCTGTGGGGCATGAAATTAGGCTTTTATCCAGTTTGGTTCATCTGACATTAAAGAACAATTACAGCTGTGTTTTTCTTTACTGTCAAGCTAATTGAAACAAATACTCAACATTTCTAATTAGTCAAGACACTTTCAGGAAAAACATGCTCTGATGGAGCCACAGTGTCAGACATTAGCAAGCCAATAAGAACAACTCCTCATAGGCTGTAGCTTTATCTCGTACTCGTACTCGTCGTCTTCCGCTTATCCGGAACCGGGTCGCGGGGGCAGCAGACTCAGCAGAGACACCCAGACATCCCTCTCCCCAGACACCTCCTCCAGCTCTTCCGGGGGGAGCCCAAGGTGTTCCCAGGCCAGCCGAGAGACATAGTCCCTCCAGCGTGTCCTGGGCCGTCCCCTGGGCCTCCTCCCGGTGGGACGTGCCTGGAACACCTCCCGAGGAAGGCGTCCAGGAGGCATCCAGTATAGATGCCCGAGCCACCTCAACTGGCTCCTCTCGATGTGGAGGAGCAGCGGCTCTACTCCGAGCCCCTCCCGAATGGCCGCGCTCCTCACCCTATCTCTAAGGGAGTGCCCGGCCACCCTATGGAGGAAGCTCATTTCAGCCGCCTGTATCCGGGATCTCGTTTTTTCAGTCATGACCCAAAGTTCATGGCCATAGGTGAGGGTAGGAACGTAGACCGACCGGTAAATCGAGAGCTTCGCTTTTCGGCTCAGCTCTCTCTTCACCACAACGGACCGGCACAGCGCCCCCATTACTGCGGCAGCCGCACCGATCCGTCTGTCGATCTCCCGCTCCATTCTTCCCTCACTCGTGAACAAGACCCCGAGATACTTGAACTCCTCCACTTGAGGCAGGAACTCCCCTCCAAGCTGAAGAGGACAAGCCACCCTTTTCCAGTCGAGTACCATGGCCTCTGACTTGGAGGAGCTGATCTTCATCCCAGCCGCTTCACACTCGGCTGCGACCCGCCCCAGCGCATGCTGTAGGTCTTGGCTAGAGGGGGCCAGCAGGACCACGTCATCTGCAAAAAGAAGAGACGAAATCCACTGGCCCCCAAACCAGACCCCCTCCGGCCCTTGGCTGTGTCTAGAAATCCTGTCCATAAAAGTTATGAACAGGACCGGTGACAAAGGGCAGCCCTGCCGGAGTCCAACATGCACCGGGAACAGGTCCGACTTAGTGCCGGCAATGCGGACCAAACTCCTGCTCCGCTCGTACAGGGAGCGGATGGCCCCTAATAAAGGGCCCCTGATTCCATACTCCTGGAGCACCCTCCAAAAGGCATCACGAGGGACACAGTCGAATGCCTTCTCCAGGTCCACAAAACACATGCGAACCGGTTGGGCAGACTCCCATGAGCCCTCGAGTACCCTGTAGAGGGTATAGAGCTGGTCCAGAGTTCCACGGCCGGGACGAAAACCACACTGCTCCTCCTGAAGCCGAGGTTCGACTATCGGCCGGACTCTCCTCTCCAATACCCTGGCGTAGGCCTTACCAGGAGGCTGAGGAGTGTGATCCCCCTGTAGTTGGAACACACCCTCCGGTCCCCCTTCTTATGAAGGGGGACCACCACCCCGGTCTGCCAGTCCAGAGGTACTGTCCCCGACTGCCATGCAATGTTGAAGAGGCGTGTCAACCATGACAGCCCCACAACATCCAGAGATTTGAGGTACTCAGGGCAGATCTCATCCACCCCCGAAGCCTGGCCACCGCGGAGCTTTTCAACCACCTCGGTGACTTCAGCCTGGGTGATGAAAGAGTCCAACCCCGAGTCCCCAGCCTCTGTTTCCACCAGGAAATGTGTGATGGCAGGATTGAGGAGATCCTCGAAGTACTCCTTCCACCGCCCGATAATGTCCCCAGTCGAAGTCAGCAGCCTCCCACCCCCACTATAAACAGTGTTGGCGAAGCACTGCTTCCCCCTCCTGAGGCGCCGGACGGTTTGCCAGAATCATTTCGAGGCCGACCGGTAGTCCTTCTCCATGGCCTCACCGAACTCCTCCCAGGCCCGAGTTTTTGCCTCTGCCACAGCTCGGGCCGCAGCACGCTTGGCCTCACGGTACCCGTCACGGTACCGCCTCAGGAGTCCCACAAGCCAACCACAGCCGATAGGACTCCTTCTTCAGCTTGACAGCATCCCTTACTGCCGGTGTCCACCCCTGGGTTCTGGGATTGGCGCCGCGACAGGCACCACAGACCTTACGGCCGCAGCTACGGGCAGCATCATCGACAATAGATGCAGAGAACATGGTCCACTCAGACTCGATGTCTCCAACATCCCCTGGAATCTGGTCAAAGCTCTCCCGGAGGTGGGAGTTGAATACATCCCTGGCCGAGGGCTCCGCCAGGCGTTCCCAGCAGACCCTCACTATGCGCTTGGGCCTGCCAAGTCTGTCTGTCTTTCTCCTCCTCCAGCGGATCCAACTCACCACCAGGTGGTGATCAGTGGACAGCTCAGCCCCTCTCTTCACCCGAGTGTCCAAAACATGCGGCCGAAGGTCTGATGATACGACAACAAAGTCAATCATTGACTCCTGCCTAGGGTGTCCTGGTGCCAAGTGCAACTGATGGACACCCTTATGCTTGAACATGGTGTTCATTATGGACAATCCGTGACTAGCACAGAAGTCCAATAACAAAACACCACTCGGATTCAGATCGGGGAGGCCATTCCTCCCGATCACGCCTCTCCAAGTGTCACTGTCGTTTCCCACGTGTGCATTGAAGTCCCCCAGCACAATAATGGAGTCCCTGGGAGGGGCACTATCCAGCACCCCCGGCAGGGACACCAAGAAGGTCGGGTAATTTGCACTACCGCTCAGCCCGTAGGCCGAAACGACAGTCAGAGGCCTATCCCCGACCCGAAGGCGCAGGGATGCGACCCTCTCATCCACTGGGGTAAACCCCAACACTAGACGGCTGAGCTGGGGGGCAGCAAGCAAACCCACCCCAGCCCGCCGCCTCACCCCGTGGGCCACTCCAGAGTAGAAGAGAGTCCAGCCTCTCTCAAGGAGATGGGTTCCAGAGCCTACGCTGTGTGTGGAGGTGAGCCCGACTTTTTCTAGGCGATATCTCTCAACCTCCCGCACAAGCTCAGGCTCCTTCCCCCCCAGTGAGGTAACATTCCACATCCCTAGAGCCAGCCTAAGCATCCGGGGATCGGGCCGCTGAGGTCTCCACCTTCGTCCGCCACCCAATCCTCTTTGCACCAGTCCCTCACGGTTCCCCTGCAGGTGGTGGGCCCACTGGGGGATGGCCTTGCGTCTCTCATTCAGGCTTGGCCCGGCCGGGTCCCGCGAGGAGCAACCCGGCCACCAGGCGCTCTCCGACGAGTCCCGACCCCAGGCCTGGCTCCAGGGTGGGACCCCGGCTCCGCCGTACCGGGCGACGTCACGTGCCTCGATTTAGTGGTCCTCATGAAGGATTCTTGAACCGCTCTTTGTCTGACCCATCACCTAGAGCCTGTTTGCCATGGGAGACCCTACCAGGGGCATTTAAGCCCCAAACAACATAGCCTCTAGGATCATTTGAACACTCAAACCCCTCCACCACGTTAAGGTGGCGGTTCGAGGAGGGGGCTTTATCTTCTGCTTTATCTTCCATTTCTAATTAAAAGTATTTTATTGTTCAAAGAATGTTCCAGAACTTTGACAGGATAGCTTTGGTTGCTTTAAAAGCCACGTTACGCTTTTTAACAAAGCTACTATTGGCAACCATTTTAGGGACAAGTTCATATCCTGTCAAGAGAAAAGGGAAACGTTGAGGGAAAGTAATAAATGACAAGCTGTGATGTTTGGGTTCAGTGTTTTAGCAGAAACACTGAGAAAACAGATAAAGGTTTAACCGTTTAATTGTCCCATGAAGAAAACAGTTAGCATGAGCTGAAATCTTTAGACTGTAATCTGCTGCAGTTCAAGGGGGAGAGAGAATGAATTCATAAGGTTATTATCAAGCTGAATTATTATGGGTGAATGCTTACAGGAGGATTTAGTGATGGAGGAGGCACTGAGGTTCTGGAGAGCTTCAGCATTGCTGCTGTTTCTCGTGGGAATCGGATCCTGATGACCTGGTGAGGCTCCTTGGTGTCGGTGAAGGCGTGAGACTGGCAGACAGGCAAGCGAGAAAGGAACTGTACCCCAAATGGGGATCCAGGAGGAGAAAGTCCTAAAGGAACGTGATGTTCCAGATGAGTCCTGACAATCTTTGTGTTGTAGGAGGTGAGTCAACAATCTTTTCAGGAGTAGCAGACACAGGAATCACTGAGATGCAAGAAAACACAGAGTAAGTAACTCAAAGAGAACCCAGATGGTAGTTTTACCACATCTTGTGGACCGTGGAAAACTGAGGGCTACTTGACAACTTTTTTTTGCTGATGAAGGTTACTACAGAGGAGAGAAAAAGCAAGTAATAAATAAAAAATGTTATGAAACATTTACTTTGATGTGGAGACAGTTACGTGTGTTTGTGTTATGTGTCTTTACTTCAGCCATGGAAACCTCTGGATGAAAGTAGTCCTTTACAAAAAGTGGCTCAAACAGAGTAGGTTATATTTTAAGAATATATATAGCATGATGTGTGTATGTGTACCAAAAGTATTTTAGCATTTACTGTATTTGCATGCAGTATGTATTAATGCGATGTAGTTTGGTTCTTTGTCCTGTATGTGGTTATTGGAACATATCTTATAAAGTGCTTGTATTGCTTGTTTATTTTCTGGATGCTTGTTTGTTTTTGAAGTGTCAAATAGCGTCTTGTTCATTTTACTGTTTGGTTCAAGTAAAGGTACATTTGTTTAGGCAAATACAATAACAATAATAGCTCATAAGAGTTTACTTTGAAAACTTATCTCTATTAATTTTCTACAAAATCTGTTGCGAGAATGACCAAAATCACTTCAATAGCTATGATATTGCACTGCCACAAACAGTGTTTTGTTTTTAGCCACATGATGCACAGAGGAGTTATACGGCAATACAATAAACAGATCATAGAAGAAAACGGGGTGGTCTCGTAATTTATTCCATGACCGCATATTTTTGTAATATGCAATGATATATGCTTTTGTTTGCACTCTAAGGGATGGTGTTGGGGATCTTCTGCTTTGAAATGATGCACAACAGGTACTAACTCTTTTTAAGTCTTTTTTGTTTGCCAATTTTGTTATATTTGTAGCATTCACAGCAATTTTTGGATGTGAGCAGCAGAAAATGCAGAATAGGAACTTTTCAACTGACATTCATCTTGCACCACAATCCACAGATTTTCCCCTTCATCCTTTAAACTGTTATATTAAAATATTTATAAATTGGTCAAACATTAATTTTCACTCACTCATTATTGTGTTTTCAGGTTATACATTTGAATAACACCCCTGAATGTCTCACTGTCCAGAGCTCCTGTTACAGGGCTGTAGTATCTCCTGTAATTATTACAGGGGATAAGACTTTTGTCATAAATAAAGAGTTTGGTTCTAGAAACTGCATGTTTATGTATTTTTGTTTTCATATATGGTGTATGCACATTTTCTGTCTGTAGAAACTACACCAACCCGTTTGAACCTATTGTGATTGATGATGAAGACGATGTTGAAGATCTTGGTCATGACAAAGAAAAAGACCTCCCCACAGAAGAACTTGAGTTAGTAATTTAGACATTTTATATTCAATTAACCAGCACCTGTTCCTGCACAAAATCCCATTATGCAAAGTTTGATCAATCCGTAAAGAAGTACATTCACTGTGCTTAAAATAATGTTTTTTTCTAGAGAAACAAATGTCCAGGCACTTGAAATTATTGCACATCTGGCACTGGCAATTCACCACAAGAAGGTCAGCAGGTTCAATATATGTCGGTCAGATGTGTGGGATGGAGCTGTTCGTGGATTTCAACGCAGCACGTATTCTGACAACAATGACATGTTCATCAAGTTTAATGATGAGGCTGGCTGCTTTGAAGAAGGGTTGGGTACAGGTGGCCCAAGGCGTGGATGATTGTTGTATCCATTGTACATGGAGGACCAGCACCACATTTTCTCTGAAAGAACCTGGTCAGCCACATGAATCCAAGTTTCAGTGCCACTGTAGAAGATGAGGAGATAGGGAAAGTTCTACAACAGGTAGGAAATAGCCTAGGCTCAGGGAACAGATTTACTGCAGGACAAGTGGAGATTATTTTGGCGTTCAGATAAAGATTATGGTTGAATTGATTATTTCTGGTTTTGAAAGGACATATTTCAGTCTCCCTCAACAAATGTGAAGTCACAAATGGAATAATTTTAATCCTGTACTGGTCTGAAGTTGTCAAATTGATATTTTGGTAGTTTTCCTCACAATAAACTTCTTCTATAGGTCCTGGAAGCAGAATCAGAGGAATTGTCTGCAAAATGTAATTTTGCAAAACAGTACCATGTTCCAAACTGCTGGATGCCTCAGAGGCGTGAAGACATGTGAGAAGCAAGCTTTCGTGGAGGAATATCTTAAATGGTAGATCATTGACAGAAACCACAGTGCCATTCAACGGTAAGTAATAACCTGTCTGCCATTAATGCCTGAAAATATTTTAAAACTAATGCGCAGTTCTAAGCCTATTACTTAATTAATTATTACTTAAGCATTGCCAGTTGTTTACAGCAGCCACTGATATCATGAGAACTTTATTCATTATGAAAAGTTAATTAAGTAACAATCATGCAATCTGATGGGAAACAACAAATGATTACTTGCCAAATTTTAAGTTTCACCACTTGTATCATCCACTAAGAAATGTATGTATAATGTTTGTCTGTCACCAGAACTCTAAAAGTTCTTTAGAATCATTCATGCTACATGACTACTTTTTAAAAGGGATTTAAAAAAAAATTGCCTATTTGACATACTTGTTTATTGCAGTGTGAAAACATTATTTCAAAAAATGCTTAAATCATAATTATCTTTTTTTTTGTTTTTTGCTTTTACTAAAGGTTTCTGAGCACTGAGAATGGTTTGTATATAAGTGGTCCAACATAAAAACCCGAGCTTTACTTGTTGCGTGACTCTATTCATTTAAAATTTGTCCAAATATATTAAACTAAAACTCTCATTGGCATTTACACACGTTGACTGATATGGAATAGTTCATATCTATGGTTAAAATCAAAAACAACACTGTTTATGCATTTATCCTTAACAGATTCAAAGATGGACTGGCAGGTTTTGGTTTCCTCCATGCATTGCAGCAGCATTCCAGTGTTCTGTCCTCAGTCTTATGCTTCTCTGCCAAGGCCCTGACTGCTTCAGACTTGGAGACCATGTTCAGACCAGATCTCAGCCCAGCAGGAAGCAACAGGCGGCAGAAGGAGGCCAAAACACTAGGCTTTTGGGCAGATTATCTCCATGATTCTGAAGGTTTGCATGGATGGTTTGTGTTATCATTAAAAAATGTGTTATGTTTAGAATTTTTTTTTTGTTATAATGAAAGGAATGCAGAAATAAGAAAATCAATTGTCCTAAATGCAGAGTCCAAAATCTACAATGATTACCTTCTTTCAGAAAAAATGACGGCTTTATCTCTGGAAGAGCTGTTGATGTTTGCTGCAGGTCTGGCAGCACTTCCACCAGCAGGCATAATGCCACCTCCACGCCTCGAGTTTTTAAGTAATTCCCCTTTTCCAGTTGCAAACACCTGTGCAAATACACGGAAGCTGCCACTTTTGGAATCATACAGTGTTTTTAAGGCAAACATGGACTTTGGTATCCAGAATGCTCCAGGATTCGGCTGTTATTAAATCTCAAAGGTCAAATGTCAGTGACTGATTCCCGTCCAGTCTAGTTCAGATGCTGTTGGCATACTACCACTGTAAGGTACTATTTTAACACAATAATGCAAAAAGCCACCTTAACTGTTTTGCTAAACATTTTTGCTGTTTTTGGTTCTCATAGCTAAATAGTTCACAATATAGGCAAGTTGAAACAAATGTTGGACATGTTGCTACAGAGTTTTATTCACCATGTGAAGTGTTAAGTCTGACTTCAGTGTTTAGACTGAATACACTGGATTAAATGTTTGAATCCACTTGTTGTTTTGTACGTTCTGAATAATGTATCACTTTTCATTTTAGCAGAAGGAACAGGAAACAAAAGATTAAAAATTTAGGTTCAGGTAGTTTGTCTAAAACCTGGCTATGTCTTTGAGCAATAAATACAGTTCTGTGGCCGATTCCCAGTCTTGTGGGTGTTGTAGTCCATTTTGTTGTACAGCCTGTTGTAGGTATTCCTCAATGTCTTGATCACCACAACACATCCAGTTCCCTCTCCTCAACAGCAAATCCAGAATCTCTTGAACCATATCTGCAAAATCAGAATAGAATTAATAATAGAATTATGAAGGATATTTTCTACATGTACTACAAATAGTTTAAAATGTCAGATTGGTTTGCTGGGTAAATGGATTTGTATAAGTTAGCACCAGCTCATAAATTAAAAACTGTATCTTGTACAATGATTAAAATATATTTACCAACTTGTGCTATAACAATATTATATTATTATGTAATGCAAAAGGTGATTTCTTTCTGAGAAGATATCAATTACCTGTGAGGCAAGAGATAGAGTTCATTTGGAATCCCCCCAGGACATGATGCAAGTCTGCATGGTCGGATCCTATGTTTGTACCATGTTTGTTCCAGAGGTCTTTGCATTCATCCTGGTCTTTCTGCAGAACACTGCTGAAGCAGAATCTCAGCAGGCATTGATGTTCGTGGCTTCCATTGAAGTTTCCGGAGTCTCTTAGATCTCCAAACAAGTCCATCCAAAACTGAGGCCTGGGGATACATTAAATTCAAAATTGTTCTGTTCCTGGTCATTTAATCGTTATTAAAGAAATGTCTCCCCCTTTCCATTTCTGCTCATATTGGTATTGTTTGACATAAATGTGTGTTAAACAAGATATTGCGTCTATTCCACAGACATAGCCTAAAAATGTTGGTGTATCTCCCATAACCAGACAGTGGAAAATACTCATTTGCTTATGGTAAGTAATTTTGGGAGCAAACTCAATATGGTATGATAGTTTGCAAAACAAGAAAATATTATAAAATCAATGCTGATCAGCTTCCACTGTACATCGCATCTACCAAACACAGATGTACTCACCTTCCTCTTCTGAAAAAAAAAACACCATGACTCGATGCATTGATTCCCTGTTGACGATCTGTAACTGTGGCTTGATGATCCAGCATAATGGTCCGTATGCGCATGACGGAGGGTACACTGTATTGCTGCCATAGTCCCATTCTCGGTCCCGAGGTCTGTTCATAGTCTCATTGGTATCACTCCAAAACTCTTGACACAGTTTAGATATTTGAGAGCAATCACAGAAGGATTGTTGTTTGTATTTCCACAAACAAGCCACATCATTCTTCTTGAAAAACCATCTATACATCCTGAGAGCGCCAAGCCGAATGGCTTCAGTTTGTCGTAACCATCTACATGCCATTTGTATTTGGGCCGCATGGAGTGATACGTGTGTCTCGTAAACCTCCTGCGAGTCCTCAGGGCGATTCCTTGAGGATTCAGCTTACTCAGCAGTCTCATAACCCCATCACGTTTGACACGTAGCTTGTGTTTTTGTTTGAGAACTTGCCACATGGTCCGATAGCCGAAAAATTGCCCTGGTCCTCTCAGCTCTGTCATAATGGCATGTCTCACCTCATGAAGTGAGTAGTTGCGTCGTCTGTACAGTCCAGCTTCTTTTAAATGCATCTTCAGCGTACACACAGTAACTGAAACGTCGTAGTTAGTCCTAAGCATGTCCAGTATCACCTCGTATGTATGTCCTGACTCAAAATATTCGTGGATAGCGGTAGCTACATCTGGATCACCAGTAATATTCATGTTTACAAGAAACGCACTAAAGCCCTAACTTCCCATTCAAAAGCCAAAAGTGGCGTCATCCAGTCAAGATTTCCCAGGTTTTCCCACTGGAACCTACCTCTTCCGTTTAGTTAATGTTGTTGCGTTTTTTGAAATGTGGTGTTTTTTGAAATGTAGTTGTGTTTTATAATTTTTAGTTGTGTTTAGTAACTTGTTGATGTGGTTTGCACATCAGGGCCACCGTAGCCTTCCCTGAAAAGCATTGTCATTCCAAATGAGGTCACTAAAACAGCTTCAAACTGATAAAAGTAAAATGTTTGTTTGACTTGGAGCTGAGAAACATGCAGGAGTGCAGCCACACATGAGCAAACATTCAGAATCAGACAGGAAACCAGATGAAGCCAGGAAAATAGGAACCAGAGGTTCAGAGGTCACAGGCCCGTTTGTTGTGACACAAGTGGCCTCCAAAAAGAAAAAAATATAAATGAGCAAGCCTCATCCCACAAACATGAACGGAAAGTGGCTTGAGAGGACAGCCACCCTCATTCTGGGTTTGGCAGGAGACCAATGGGTACTGTCCAATTACCAGAATCATACAGAGAAAAGGTCACTGGATAGATATAGAAGCCATTGGTTTTTATTTTATGGCGCCATCTGCCTTGGAGCCTCTGATGTATAGCTTTCATACAAACGTTGCATCTGAATTTTTTACAGAACATCATCAGCTTTAAAGACGTTGTTTCAAACTTCCTTAAATGAACCCAATTACAGCACAATTAATAAGACTGGCTATAAAATGACAGACTGCCTTTTAACAGAAATTAAGAACGGTCCAGAAGGTAGGAAGATCTCTGAAATGTTAAACTTAATAGTCATGAATCGGGAGGTTAGGAGGAGACATGGAGAAAGAGCATAAACACACGACAGACGACATTGACAGAAAGGAAGGCAGATGGCTGTGCTGAACAGGGAGGTTCACCAGAACAAACATCAGGAACTGAGAGTAGGTTCAGCTGTGATAGGAAGGAAACTCAGGGATGTTTTGATTCAGAAACCTGTCTTTAGTCCTCAACATCTTCATTTTATCCCAACCAATGTATTCATTCCTTATTTTCTTTTATATCCTTGAAATAAATGCATCTAAGACAAGTTTTACAAAAGTCCTGGGAAGCTCACACCTTAAGGGTGAATTTAAAAAAAAATTGAAGCCCCATCACATTACTCAGTATCTTCTTGCATTTCAGACGCGTGTGAAGATCTCAACATTCAGTAAATAACACTTCAGCATCGCTTTCCTACACATCCAATGCTTCAGTATACGATCTCTAAACCAGGATGCTATGCATTTGTTGGACAATGAAAAATTCTCCGACATGTCAGGGTCCTCAGGTGTTTGAGATTTTGGGTTTCTGTTAGGTCTCTATCGGTTATGTTCTCTAGTTGCTGCCATTTTAGTTCATTCATGTGTGGATTCAGTTCGTAGGTCTTTCTTGTACTTTTACATATTTCTGTTAGATTTCTTCCTTGTGCTGCTCTCTGTTCAGATCCTGTTCATCAATCTCCTCCTCTCAGCTCCCTGCCTTAATGCTCCTCAGCTGTTTCTTATTGCTCACACTTGCTTGCCATACCTTTCTCCTCACTTTCTCCTGTGTGCAAGCTCTCTATTTTTTATCCCTCCCTGCTGGATTCTTCTGTCAGATCGCCTTGTTCTCTGCATCATGGTAAAGATGCAAGACACATGTCTTTGATGGCAAGGCCATGTTATGCACATCAGCAGGAACTGTGTTGCGAGCAAACAGCTCAGCAGATGATGCAGTCAACTTGGGTCTACACTTCGTCCTGCACCGCCTCAACCACCCAGCGACATTTACCAGGATCTTGTTTGTGGACTTCATCCTGCCTTTAACATGATCTACATCCCTCCATCCAGGACTTGTACAGATCTACGGTCAAGAAAAGGGCATCTAACCCCTCTGCAGACCCCACACATCCTGGTTACAACTGGTTTAGACTTTTACCTCCAGGTTGGTGATATAGAGCAATAAATCCAGCCACCACAGAGAGTTTCTTCCCCCAGCTGTCTGTCTGACGAACACCTCACATCCGGAGTAGTCAGATACTCCACAAAATAAGCATATATGCCCTGTCAGAAATGGAAAGGTATAGGGCTGCACGGTGGCGCAGTTGGTAGCACTGTTGCCTTGCAGCAAGAAGGTCCTGGGTTCGATTCCCGGCCGGGGGTCTTTCTGCATAGAGTTTGCATGTTCTCCCCGTGCATGCGTGGGTTCTCACCGGGTACTCCAGCTTCCTCCCACAGTCCAAAGACATGCCTGTTAGGTTAATTGGTCAATCTAAAATTGCCCTTAGGTGTATGAATGAGTGTGTGCATGGTTGTTTGTGTGTTGCCCTGCGATGGACTGGCGACCTGTCCAGGGTCGCCAATTTCTAAGCGGTAGAAAATGACTGACTGGAAAGATATACTGGGTTTACAGATGGCTATGTTATCATGTTTATTAGGTTTAGTGCTGCTGGACCAAAATGCAGACATGAAGTTGGAATTAACATGTTGAGGATTTGAATTTAGAAAACCTACAGGGCTTGAATGAGCACAGGCAGAGTAACGGGAGGAGCCAGCAATGACAACCAGATTATGTACAGATAGTGGGTCGCGGGGAAGCTGGTGCCTATCTCCAGCAGTCTATGGGCGAGAGGCGGGGTACACCCTGGACAGGTTGCCAGTCTATTGCAGGGCAACACACAAACAACCAGGCACACACTCATTCACACACCTAAGGGCAATTTAGAGAGACTAATTAACCTAACAGGCATGTCTTTGGACTGTGGGAGGAAGCCGGAGTACCCGGTGAGAACCCACGCATGCACGGGGAGAACATGCAAACTCCATGCAGAAAGACCCCCAACCGGGAATCGAACCCAGGGCCTTGTTGCTGCAAGGCAACAGTGCAGCCCAACCTGGGAAACACCTCTCTGAAAATAATGAACTGAGTATGGCAAGACCATTTGGGCCTAAATTAACAAGGAAATTATCAAAATACAAATGAAAACCAAAACCTAAACCACCAAGCATGGTAACATATACATGTACATTGTTTCTGTAGTTTGTATTTCCTCTTAAGTTTATATATTTGTACTTAATATCTGTAAGCATGTGAAACTGAAGTTAAATTCTTTGCTAGTGCACGCAATCTTGGCCAATAAATCAGATTCTGATCTTTGAACACTGTTTTACTTTATGCGTCATTGACAGAATAAAGGAATTATGGTGACTGTGATTAAGGTGTTAATTAACTAATATGAATTTTCACAATTCATCCTTGCTAAAGTAAAAAAAAACATCTATAAAATTTATAACAGCACACGCTGAAGACACAAAGTAGTGGTACAGTTTGAAAGCAAACAATCTGTTGGGACACAGCCATGGTTGCAACAGGAAATGTGGTTTCTGGACCATTCAAAATAAGTTGCATTAACCGACTTCCAGCAGAACTTAGAAGGGGGTTACAGCGGACTTCCCATGATGCCACTGGCCCTATAAAACTCCCACCTTTCCAAGGAACCGATCTCGGCTGCGGAGCTGGCAGGAGAGACACAGGCTAATGTCTCTTTGCTGGCAAAACGACATAAACTCTTCAAACTGGATCCAAGAGTGTCATACGATCATTGATCGTATGCACTAAGTTAAGTACGAATTAATTACTGTTCGTGTATCCGGTGGATTCATTCATGAACGGGATAATTAAGGTACAAGCGTGGCTTTATTTTTCTCTCTGAGATCTACAGATCAAACTGTGTTACAGAGAGTTCCCAGTAGAGACCTTGTCTCTACAACGCCGAGTAAAGCAGTTTTCCTGATCGGAAGTAAGGTGAAGGAGGACTGCATCACCATGGTTACGGCAGTAACTGTGCAGTTGGTCGGCTGACAGAACGACGGCTGACAGTTTTCAATCCAGTAAATAATAGTTCCCTAAACATTATTTTACTAAACTTTATAACTAAGTAAACACCATTAAGCCCCATTTCTCCAGAAAGATTTGGTTCTTTTCCAAAAATTTCCTTAAATATTCAACCATTTCCTTTAATAATATTTCTTTAAATATTATTTTAATAAACAAAGGCAGTCTAATGAGACACCGTCGAGAATTAGTCATCCAGAAGGTTGGTTTTATTCAGCAGATCATTCTTTAAAACATTATTTTATTAAAATAATATTTTATCTGATCTTGCATTGTGAATGGTTGTCTAAAGGTATGCCAATTATTGGTTTAGTTCCAAGACTAACTTAACTTCACTTCCAGGTTCTTCAAGATAATCCTTGGTTCTCAAACATAAACATTGCATGGTAATGTTGCATCACTCTTCTGGTCATGGTTTTCAATCATCTTTAATCAACTTGTTTATATTGTACATAGCCCATTAGTCTTTGTTATTCTTTTGCTCTGCTTGGTAGTTTGGTTGGATTGTTTTAGCATAGTGAAGAGTTTGTTGATTGAAATATGTTTGACTTTGTTTTGCTGTTCAATAATGTCAGAGCTTGGCTCACCCTTTTCGATTTTGTCCTAATACCACCGCCTTACTGGGCTGGTCTTCACAGGACAACACTTAACAGACCGCAATATTATTTGATAAAATATTAAAGTTTTAATAGTAAATATTAAATTATATATATTCAGATTCATAGTCACAACACTGTTCTTAAAATGGATTAAGTTCATGGAAATAAAAGTACTGCTGTTTTAAATAAAAAGACTTTTGTGAAGACTTTTGTGGCAAAAAAAATATGACTGGTTGAGTCAGGCCAGTAAATTCTGTTGGTTTTAAACTAGCTCAGAAGAAATTCCATGTTTTTCTCAGGTTAGGAGGTTTTTATGCACAAGTTAAACATGACCCCTCATTTTTTTGCCTCCAGTGAATCCCATTTTGCCAGCTGTGACAAGGATCAGCTCATCTGCAGGACAGTAGAAGAGAAGATTGCATAAACCCGAGGAAGAGCTGACGGGAAAGCTGTGAACATTGATTTCTATGTGTCCAGTTCAGCTTTGAATAACTTTCACTTCTCACTGCATCTGTAAAGTTTCAGCCACCCTGCATCCAGTGTCAGGTTCCTCCCGTTTGACTGTGTGAGGTGAGATATTTGTTCCACACAATTAACTTTCTACTTTCATGTTCCTTCAAAGGCTGAGAACAGCCGGAGAACTTACTCCATGTCTGGCCTTCTTCAGGTTCAGTCTTTTCACTGATGCAGCTCTGAGTCGGTCACTCTCTGACAGCCTGCAGCCATACATGAAATATGATTTGAGTGCATATCAGAGCAAAATAAAGAGATGCACACACACATTGCAATACTGTCCTGTAATTTCAAATAGGTCGCATGCTAGCATCATGCCATCGGATTCTAAATGTAAAGTTTTCTTTTATTAATTACTTTATTCTCAGAAGCTGTAAGGTGATCAAACTAGAATCAGCCTGTGAGATGAAGAGGCCTCCAGTGCATGAAATCCCATCCGCACTAATTAAACATGTTGGAAAAAAAAAGGTAGCAGAACTCTTTCACACAAACATTAACCTCTAGATTAAACGGACACTCTGCACCAGAGGCAGCTGGCTGGAGAAAGTCACTAACGAGGCTGCAAGCAATCCAGAAATCCAGCCTGATCTGAAGCAGGAAACAAACTATGATTGGAACCGCTCACAGGAGTAATTTAGACCAACTGACAGAGAACTGTAGAGCCCAAAGTCTTTACACAAACCAGGGGACTAAAAGTAGGAAGTAAACAGAAGTGAACCTAAGATGAAAATGTGCACCATTAAATCAGTTTCAAAGTAAAACAGGAAAAAAGATGACCTTAACTTTTTTTTAACTCAAGCAGCTGATTGAATCCATGAGATTGTTCTTTCGGTCATGATCCATATCTTGTGACCATAGGTGATGGGTAGAATGAAGATCCAGAGCCTTACCTTCAGCTCAGCTCCTTCTTCACTTCAAAAGCCCGGGCAACCTCCTCATTCAGGCAGACGTAGCCCTGATCCATCTATCCGTCTCCTCCTTCATCCTGCCACCACTTTAAAACAACACATTCCTGGAGTTTGGCTGGGCCCAACCAGAGGAAGCAAGCTGGCCCCATGTCGAACCCCACCTGGGAGAAGGGTTGGGCCTGGGCCTATTCTAAATAATCTGGCTGACCAAGACAGACGAAATAGTGCAGAAAGTAGAGAAACAGGACAGACAGAAAAGGCCAGAATCAAACCAAAATACATCCAAACCCATTAATCGTGACATTTAACACATTCAGACATTTAGCCGGTGTGATGTCATACTTTGTTGGACTCTGGTTAGACCTATACTAGCATCATGTTCTGATATTTTCTGTGTTTCATGGTCAAACCAGAACTTTCCTTCAGTAACGTTGTTTCCTCACTGCAGTTGAGCCTCAAACCTGCCAAGAAGATGATTAAATCAGTAAGGAAGACCCTTACATGACATTTGATGAGCCTGGTACTTTGTTACAGCCCGAACACCTCCAGCATCTTCTGAGTGTATGTGATCCTGTGAGAAACCCCAGATTTGGTTTCACTGACTGCATCTAACACACGTCTGCTAAAGCCAGAAGATCAGCTTCGTCTGATTAAAGGTGCCCCAGAACAACCAGCAGTCTTCACCAGATATGTCTGAGCTCCAGACAGAGGTGTCAGGAGGTGTGTGAAAGAATCTGCTAAACTGCAGACCAGCAGCGTCATAAATGCAGCTCACTACAAACATTAACAGCCTTACTGCAGCTGCGCTAATAGCAGAAATGTTAACATGATCCTTTCTTTAGCAACATATATTATTTTCTTTTGATAACTTCACTTTCAGACAAATATTATAAATTAGCTGAAGATATTTTTAATTAGTCTGGTGAACAGATTATATCCCAACGTCCACACACAATTTAAATTGTCTACATTGTCTTTTTTCCAGTTTCCAGACCAACAGATATGCATACAGACACAGAAAGTGACCAATCAAAAGATTTAGTTGTTTGTGTAAACTGAGCTGTGAGGTTGTTTCTGGTGATGGTAATGACAGTGGAGAGATTGTGTCAAGAGTGAAAACTCGCCTGAAGCGTTGACAGACCTCATTTACTCTGGTTTTAGTAGACGGAGATGTTTCTTCCAGGTGGTTTCAGTTTGGTCTTTTCTTTCTGAAGGAACTGTGTAGCTTCAACAAATCTGACCAATGTAAAATATAACTTACTAAAGAACAGCGAGAAAAGACTAGAGTCCTGAGCGGAACAGCGGGACGTTTCCTTCCAACAGTCTGGATTGTTTGAAGCAAACGTTTAAAGCTATCGGGCTTTGTGTCATACGGCGTGTGGTACCAGTCAACAGTCTGGAACATGTTCAGTGTGCTTCAGTTATTAATGAGGACAGAAAACATGGTGGCTTGTAGGGAAACACAGCAGTGGCACCAAAACAGCAGGAAACAATAAAAAAGCTTCTGGAAGTCAAGTCAAGTCAAGTTTATTTATGTAGCGCTTTTCAGCAACAAGGCACTCAAAGCGCTGTACATGAGGACAAACATTACATTGATACAGACACAGAAAAACAAATCAAATGACACTAATAATCCTTGGGAGTAATAATAATTAATAATCCTTCGGGGTTTACTGGTAGAAATTGGTTCCAAGCAATTCTTAATAATAAAGCATCTTATGCTGAAAGAAGATGATAATATTGATAGTCTCATCATACCGCTGAATTCTAACTAGGGAAGCTGAGTCACTGGTACAAAACAGCTGTAATCCACGTTTTCAGGTGCTAATAATATATTGCTTTTACTGGTTGAACTAAGTAATAACAGTCTATTGTAGTCTAACTAAGAAAGCTGGGTCATTGGTGAAAGAGCAGCTATAGTCCAAATTACTAATAATGTTTGGTTTTCGCTGGTAATCCTTCTGATAAAACTAAAAATCTATGAAAAAGTAATGAAATCATGCAATTAGGTGCAGGGCTAAGCAACACACAAGAAAAGATTTTGCAAGAGTGCGGTGGGATCCTGGGGGTGTGAATATATAACTGTGAGTGTGTGTGCAAGAATTAGACTGTCAACACAGATACAGCACCATTGTCCTTGAGGAGAGAGATGGTTTTCTCAATCGGCCACAAAGTCTTATCTGGGTCACAGCTGTTCGGGGTGCTGGGAAAGAGCGCCATGTTTACTTAACATCCAGGAGATATTTTGTCGATAGCCACTTAGCAGAAGTTGCAAAGGCCTCGTTGAGGCACCAGATTTAGAAAAACAATAAGTGTTGTGGTTCAAGCAGTTGTGTGGATTTCCAACCACTATAAGAGTTTTTACTGTTATCTCTCAATTGCGAATCCAAATATCCAAATTTCTGGGACTTTCCCGCAGTTCTGGAGCAAACAACCTTCTCCATGATTAAATCCTTTCACCTCTGAGTCCAAAAGCGGCTGCCAGGCTACGTTTCTGTTCAAGAACCGTATCCAGCTTGCGGCTTAGCTCTCTTAACAATTCAGTCTGAGCATTGATTGCTCTCCAGATTCCATCCAGCATCGCAGGCAGCTTTGGGATGCTTTGAACAGCTGCCCATGTTTTGCTACTCACTCGAT
Organism: Crenichthys baileyi; assembly: GCA_036173005.1. Classification (NCBI taxonomy): domain Eukaryota; kingdom Metazoa; phylum Chordata; class Actinopteri; order Cyprinodontiformes; family Goodeidae; genus Crenichthys; species Crenichthys baileyi. The sequence goes on from JAHHUM010002026.1 coordinate 774,763, forward strand.
AAGTCAGGTAACCGCCGGCTCCAAAAAGCAGAAATCCTCTTATCAAAAATCCAAATATATAAACGTCTTCTGCGTCCTCAACCAACATTGTAGTCAAGCACACAATCTTCCACTGCTGCCAGGAATCCATTGTGTATCCAGAGAAGAATGTACCGGCTGGGCAAGAGGGTTCTCCTTTACCCTGTCTTCCCGTGGAAAAAATTTGATCAATTGCGTTGAGAGACCAGCTGATCAAATCCATAATTTGCAAGTTTGGAAGATATGTAAAGTGAGGCTCTGAGAAAAACACAGACAAAAGCAGATGCAGAAGCAGGCAAGAGAGAGGGAGAGAAAACGTGTGCGTCCTCCACCGAGAGCAGAGCAAAAAGTACCAAGTTATTATTATTATTATTATTATTAGTAGTAGTAGTAGTAGTAGTAGCTGTGGCTGTAGTAGTAGTAGTGCTTTTATTATTGTTGCTATTATTATTAGAAGTTGCATTAATCACAGTTTTTGAACTGCTATTATCAACATTATTTATTAATTAGATTTAAAATAACCCAGATAATTCAAACAATGGACTAATTTCTGAATCTGATTCGGTTTTTTAAACAACTTGATAGTAATGGTGAATGATGATAATGATGAATAAACGTTGGGAAATGCATAAATAAAAATATACTTAAATATTTAACAATATTACAGAAATTAAATATATTTTTCATCTTAATATTTTCCCAATGAATTCCTAATCCTACATATTTCTTCTCCTCCAGTCTCATGAGGCGTTTTACCATGCCATGCCTCATGGCACCAGCAGCCTTCGAGGTAATTATTGTGTTTATTCTCTGGTCTAACTCGAGTGAGAATGGATGATGCGTTCCACTCCAGCACAGTGGATCGTCATGTGCAGCGTAGCGGTCTCAGAAAGCTGGAGGGAGCAGAGACGTCTACAGTGAGCCTCGCAGTCACCATGACATCCTCTGTAAGGGTCTCAGTGGCTTTGTCTGCTGCTCTGTTCCTAATCCAGGCTCAGATCACGGCTCTTTTCTCGCCAGTGGGAAAAAGACAGGAATATAGTGATGGTGCTGAAGAGCTTCATGACATTTAGGAGGCAGGAAAACCCTTTTTAGAGGTCAGGAAGGTGGAGAGGCTGGAGCCACATCAGAACCAGTCATGTTGAGAAGCATCTCGACTGTTTTAAACTAACTTATGGCTTGAAAGCTCACCTTTAATTTAATTTAATTTAATTTAATTTAATTTAATGTTAGATTTTTAAATGTACATGACCCCTCAGCGCTAATTGTTACACAGATGCAAACAGTCATAAAGCTCAGATTGACATATTATTCCACTGAAACCTACACAACATCAATATTTCTCCATTGCTGCAGGATTTTCCAGCACTCTGAGCTGTAATTCTTGATGCTTTAATTGATTTGTACCTAAATATACCTGAGGATGTTGTCTTGACACGGTCCCACGCACATAAAAACACACCGCAGTAATTGGTGAGATATTTCTCAGTGCTACTGTTTTTATTTAGAATATATTGTATGATCCTACATGTGGCAGATGCATCACCAGCACCACAGGTCCAGTCTCCCTCAGTCTGCCAAGGCAGCTCAGACATGTTGCTGTTGGAGCACCAGAGATCTTATATCCAGTGATTTTTGTAAGATAAATGCTGGAGCTTCCATGGATTGGGCACCAATTTGAAGCCTTTCTACTGGTGTTTGAATGTATTTTTACAATTTTTTCACAGAGCTGCAGGATGCAATATCCTCAGGAAGAGCCAAATAGGAAGCAACTTTGCAGAGAAATTGTGTTTGTGGCCTATAACTGCGTCTCAGATCCACTACCAGGTGTCAAAGAAAAAAAAGCTATTTTCACACTAAAACACTTTTACGTTTGCGTCTTGGTCCAGTTCTGATGCTTACCTGTCCACTGAAGACACCTGCAGCGGTGAACAGATGCACTCAGTCTCAGGGTGTTTGGACACTTTTCTCTGAAGCTGACACTGAAAATTACAGCAATCTTTGCTTCAGTAGCTCCTTTCTGTATCGAATCAGAGAAGATGCTTCCGTCTGTGTTGCTGCTCAAATTGTTTCCCTTACTGGAACTTTTCCATTTATCCCAGCCTTCACACAGAAATGTTCCTTAAGATGCTTTGACCCAGGGGATCAAGATCACTGACATCTTTAAGGCAGCAAACACCTCAGCTTTAAAAACCGTTTCATGCGGTTCCTGAATAGACAACAATGAATGGTGTAGTAAAAAAGCCCAAATCAGATAAAGCTGGGATTAAACTCAGAAGGTTATTTCAAGAAAAATATGAGGTTTTAGAACACCAGTGCATTATCTACATCTCAGAGCACCAACGGTGGTCAGAAGATTTCCAACAGAAGTTTGAGAAAAAAAGAGATTAAACACATTGAAAACAATGTTCCTTACAGGGTTGATCCGACATTTTTAAAGTGAGGTTCTGTGAAGCTACCATCTAACAGCTCTCTGAGCTCATATGACTGGGAACTTGTTAAAAAACAAATGAAGCCTCGGAGATGTGGAAGATAGCAGCTACTCAGTCTGTTTTAGCAGATTTGAGCCTTTTTGAAGCAACTTATAAAAATTTTCGTATCAGAGGGATGCAACACACTAGCAAACAAGCATCTCATGGTTTGTTCTGCTCATGGCAACGATGAAGAGGACTGAGAAGTCGCAGATGATCTGGAAGTTTGATGAAACAGACAGGCTCAACCTTCCAAACTCTATGCGCTGATGTTTGGCTGGAGATACAAGAGTTCCTAATTTTACAATGGGCTTAATATTTAATGTTTGGAAAAATATATAAAACCTTAAAAAAGCGGGAAAATAGGAGCAGGAGCTTCAATTTGTTTGCTGATGAGCTGAAACCATGGAAACACTGCAGAGATTTTCATTTTTGTTGCAGAAAAATATTCTCAGTTCCTACAAAAATATGATATAAATTGTAATTGCGGATGCTTTTCAAATGTATTTAAATACTTGAATTACTCGTCATAATGTATCTCGGCAAAAGTCAAACAGATTTTTGAAGCCCAGTGTACAGCATTAAAACGTTAATGTCTCTAACCTCCCTGTCTCCTGACTCTTAGTTTTGGGTTTAAAGCCCCGGTGGGAATAAAGGATGGACTAGAATCTGGGTGAAGGTGAGTCGTGTGTTCAGGTGGATTCCAACACACATATGAAGACCTTCATTAGTCCAATTTACTAGTCAGATATCTCATGAGATGACAACAGCCATGCCAAACAACAAGCTCAGCCCTGGTTTCATCCTTGAATCAAACGTTGGATCAGTACAAGACATCCAGTGTGTGCTGGGGTCCAGCACAGTAAAGTGATCTTGAAGAAACTGTGGATCCATCTGTTGGTTCCTCTCTTATCTTTGTCTTTAAGGTCAACTCAAACTGACACGAAGATTGGAGGTTTCACTGACTCTACTGCTTGTCCGTTTCAGTGGAAAACGAAGCTAAAGCCTAACATCAATCACAAGCTGACATGAGGAGCTGCTGTGGCCATAGTTGTGGTTCCGGTCCGATTCAGAGGAGACATCTGTGAAATGGTTTCATTTATTGTTTCATGCCCTTCCTGTGATTTAAAAATTTCAGCATCTTTTGACTGCTTGATTCGAGGAGAAAACCGAAAAATCGTTTCCATCTTTAACCAAAGAGTCCTTCCTGATAATGAGATGTTTTCCCTGCACCAGTTCTGTCCAGCCAGAGGCATGTCCATATAGGGACCACAAGAGTCCTTCACAAACTGTAATTCTAACTATTTCATCAAAAGAACAAACTGTTTATCTAAATAATAAGTAGAGGAAGAGAGGAAGAACTAAATAGAATCAAAGTTTTAAACTGAATGTGTCAATAAATGAGCTGTCTGGACCCAAACAGATGCTCTCATGAGATAAACATGTTGGTTCTGCTGCAGAGCTCCAAATGTTTCAGGATGCATGTTGCTGTTTCTTCTGAGTCTGGCTGATTGTTGTCAGTTTGAGACGAGTAACGAGGGATTCAAAGCCAGGACCTTCTTGCTGCAAAGTGCTCAGATGATCAGAGCAGAGATTTAAATATTATTCTCAACATTTTTGCTGCTAATGTTCAGGAACTTCTAACTTACTTTTTTTCTTTTAGGGAAATTAAACCTCAGATCTCTCTGCAGTGCTTTATTATACAAACACTTCTGAAAATATTTACTCTAAATGCTTAAAAGGTTCTGATTAAATTCAACAAAATCAACTAGAAAATGTAATCAGAGTAAACAGCAACAGGCTTCAGAGAACAAATAGCCCGGCTGGAGGTTAGTTCCTTAACCCAAAGGCAGAGCCCGGCCAGTCCAGAGAAGAAGCTCATTTCTGCTGCTTTTATCCAGCATCTTGTTCTTTTGGTCATAATCCACATCAACCTCTTTGGAACATAGATGGACCGGTAAATTAAGAACTTTACCTTTCAGCTCTGCTCCTTGTTGACCACGACAGTCCAGAGCAAAACCCTCTTTATTGCAGACGAAGCAGACGAACCCAGCTCTGACTACCAGGAACCTTTCCAGATTGTCCTGGTTATAAGCAGGTGGTTCAGTCAGCCAGAACCTTCATCTACATCAGGTTCTTCTGTGACTTAAAGATCCTGTAAGTTGGAGGTTTTGGGCGTTAAAAAGCTTATAACCAGCAGCTGAATCAGCTAATTAAAGTAAGCATTGACAATGAAGTTTTCAACAGGTTTTCTAAACAAATACCTTCCTCTGGCAAACTGCTGAGAAATTAATCTATAAAGGAAAGTGTAAATAAATCTTAACAATAATCTTAACAATAATGTGTTAAAGCAAGAAGAAGCAGAGGGAGTCTCTGACCTGTCCTGTAAAACTGAACAGAGGAAATCTGAGTGCAGCAGACTTTACTTTCTGCTTTTCAGTCAGGGCCAAAAGTTTTGAAGGAGCTACAGTCGTTTTGGTTAACACATTTTAAGGCCTTATTTTGTTTTTCTTTAGATCATTGGACAGACGCACAATGGTAACCTGCAAAAAGCTTTAGTAGCTTTAAAGGTTACCTCCCTAACAGATCTATTTAAATAAGTTGTCTTTATGTGTTAGCTAACCTCCGGTGAAGGCAAAAACTGCTGCTTACACTATCGTTGCACAAACAACTACTTTCTTCTTCAAGATCTTCAAGGTGAGAGGTTCTGCTGCGGAGAAAAGGGTTTCAGGATGTCCATGAGGGTCTAGCACAGCACAGAATCATGGTGCCACCAGTGCAGAGCTTGTTCAACAGCCATGTACGTGTGAATCTGCACAAACAGTGCTAGCGTTTGGAGATTGACCTGGTGACCAGAAATGCAACAAAGAAGTAATTTTGGTCCAAGAAAAACATCCAGAACCAACTTAAACCCTGCAAGAAGTACGGCAATGGCTGGTTCATTGTTTGACAACTCTGGGGAAAATACTGAGATCTACCAGGAGTCCAACGATCAAGTATCCTGATCCGGTCCATGTGTGGGATTACTTCTCCTCTAGGGGGGAATGGGTTTCCTCCAAATTCTTCCCAAGAACACCAGCCAGGGATAAAGAGCAGGATCAAATTGACCTAGAATCCAGGAGCAGTTTGATGATGATCTATAGATTAAACAGCATCATTGAGCCCTATGTCTCAACATTAAAGTAATTACTGAGTTTCTCTAAGATCAAAACCGAACTTTGGTTCTGTAGTCTGGACATTCTGACCCCACCGATAAACATGTCAGGAGAAACAAACGAAACTGTGAATGGAAACACCACAAGGTTTCCATTCATCTTCTTCCTCTTATGGCGCCAAATGAATGTCAAAGTCTTGGTTCTTGTCCTTCCTCCAGACAGAAATTTGGGTTGGCAGTCCTGCAGAGATTAATAAAGGGCATGCATGAAGAGAAGGACATGCAGGAGGATATAGGCATGAAGCACTCAGGATGGACTATAAAATGACAATGAAAAAAATGAGAAGATAATGCAGCAGCCCTCATGATCAGAGATCAGAAGAAACGAGAGGACAAAGTGATGAAGAGGAACTTTGTTACTTTAATCTGGATGGAAGAGGATGGATTCTTCTTCCTTCTCTTTATCTTTTCACTTTTTTAGCTTTAAATTTGAAAAAATTGACTAGATTTTTTTCCAGGTGTTAGAGTAATGGAGTATTTAGAGTCCTGGGACTTTACAGTTACTTTTGGAGTAAATACAAGTACCAAGTAATATAGTAAGGTGACATGTGTTCTTATACTTTTATCTACTATCAATACTTCCTAGTATTTACAGATGCATCTTGATAAATTGGAAATATTTTGAAAAGTTCATGTAATTCAGTATCTAAATTCACTAAGTGAGAGACATTATTTAGATTAATTCCGCACCGACTGCCGTTTTCTTGCCTTTATTTCTGTTAATTATGATATTGTTCCATTTATAGTTAATGAAAACACAACATTTAAGGGTAAAACATTGCATCAAGCCAATAAAAACATTTTAATACAGTAATAAAGTGCTGCCAACTGCGCCACCGTGCAGCCCTTACTTATCTTTCATTTTATGGTGATTTGTTGGTGTTCGTGATTTTTGTGAAAATTAAAAGTGTGTTTTCTTCATTTTATCTGGTACTTTTATAATACTTACAGCATACTTTGTTGTATTTCATTTACAGGGTAATTATTGGTAGTTGTTTCAAAGTTACAATGCACCTCTTAGGAACTTAGCTTACTGTAGGTTTTAGGAAAGGTAACATGAAATATTAAAGTACACATTAGGAAACGGAAAGTTATAAGGATAGTACCTCCTCTCCCTAGAGTACCCCAAAAAGTACCTAATAGGTTCGCGGAAGGATATTTACTGGCATACAAACACATTTTATTTTTAGATTGTTTGTTTTTTTCCCAGTGATTTTGAACAGAATTTCACTTTGAGTTGGTAGTTTGTGGTAGTAATTAAAAGTATTTTAACTCAGGCCTCAGATTTGATTCAATAACTCATGTTTAAAATATTTATGAGATAGCACTCAGAATCTCAAGGGCAAGCTGTGAGCTCAAGTAACTCCAAGGAGAATCCAGCAGGTCGGGAAGCGAGGTTCTGAATCCAGCGAAGAACCGAAGCAAGCAGTGAGTGGACGGAGACAGAGCTGAGTGGAATCAAAGCCCCAGAGGAACATCTACGGCATTTTTAGAGCAGGAGACCAGCTCTGCTATGATGAGTTCATCACAGCTCTGTTGGTTTATTTATTTGGTCTAATTTTAGAATAACTGATATAAATTACATTAGATGTCTGTGATAGTCTGCAGTAACTTCTAATATCAGCTGAGACCAGTTTGGATCTGTCTGATGCAAACTTTAGAATGAAGAAGGAGAATTTAATGACGCAGCGCTGCTTCCCAAACTAATGTAGAGGTTTACTCACAGTTTGAAAATGAGATATTAATGCTAATGTGCTAGTAATGTTCCGCTCCCTGAAACCTGCCTCCACTCAGTGAGAAGAAAGCGTTTAACCGTCTGTAAAATCACGTTTTATATGTAAGGTTTAAAGTGACATCCAGTAGAGTCACAGTTGTCCTCACCATCCATGCCTGTAATTTATTTAGAGTCAATTTAAAAAGCTGATCATGTCTAAACTTTGTTCAGGATGCTGTGATAAAAGGATTAGCTTTTATTTTGAAGGTGAGTTATTTTAATACTTTGATGTACTCAGCAACACTGGAGCAAATCTTCCCAATAATAGTTACGTTAGGTTCGATCTTCTGAGCATCTCAGCTGTCTTCTATTTTTATTCAGGACCAATGCTGCTCCTCTTTGATATTAGACTTTGAAAAGTTCCTCTCTTGAGCTTCTTTGTATTTATTATTTTTATTTTGCATTATTATTAAATCTGAAACACATCTACAAGTGACTGCAAATAAACACCAGACGTCACTGTTGTTGAGAACTGGGTCTGGATTCAGTTACTCAGATCAAAACTGAAAACCATTTAGTTCACAGCTTTAAAACTCAATTTTTTACTCTTAAAATCATTTTTTACAGCATTTTAGGCCAGCCTTCTTTTAAAATTTAACATTTCTGTTATGCAACCTCTCTAACATTATTTGGTTCCTATTTGCTGTGCTCTAAGTTTCTAATTTTTAATACATTTTTTTGGCCTTCAAAAGCTCTAATGTTAATTCAAACATTAGAGCTTTTGAAGGCCAAAAAAACTCTGAAGTTTGGATTAAAGAACAACTAATTAAAAGTAGGTTTCTATAGAAGACAATGAGGTTTATGCTGCACTCTAGTTATTATTGCAGTTATTTATGTAGAAAAACGTCAGCGAAGAAATCCTGCATATATGCATATAATCTGATTTAATCTGTTCTTAGCTGTATCTGTGAAGCAATGTTACTGTTTACGTGTGTGGAACGTCAGCTGCTTGTAGCTGTTTTAGTTCAACTGTTCAAATCTGTTTTTTCAGAGGAAAGACTTTCTGCAATAAGTAGATCTTCCCAGAATAAAACACTGTCTAACAGCACCAACAGAGGGACAGCCCACCTGCTTCATGCATGCTGTTAACTCCAGAGTTAAAGAACTGAACTTATTGCTCCAATAGTTTTAGAGTTTAGTGTATTTTAACCTAAAATATAACAACTTTCCAACTTTTCATGCTTAAGTTGATGTTCATGAACTGATCTCTGAATTTCTGCTCTGTCCTTTCAGTAAATATCTCAAAAGTGTAAAAAGGTCAAAGAAAACCTGCCACCAATAATCCAAAATAAAATATAAACTGCTTTAGTACAGAAATAAATAGTATTATATCCTGAGGCTTAAATATTCTGGTCACTGATCCAAAGGAAACAGAATGAGTAAAGGTAGTAAACCAAAGTGAGCGCAACATGCTCCACATTTCCCAGCGAGGGGCCAATATGTGTGTGTTTATGTGGGACACTGAGCAGCATGTTTGTGACACCGCTGTGATCCTGCTGAAGGATTATGGGAGCCCACTGAGGGAGCAGACTGCCCACAGCGCTAACACCTTCAATCAGAACTTAAAGCAGTGAATTGTTCCTTTGTTTCATGTGTGAGTTAGCGGAGCAGTCGTGGGCTTCAGAACCACGACTCGGCAGTTTGTTCTGTACTCCATGTGAGAGTACTTTTCATGACTAAACGGATATTCTAACAGTATTCCACTGTTAATATGAATTAATATCTGAACAGATGACTCCTCTCTGATCCCTTCTAACACAAACACAGCACGGGCACGCAGGTTATTAAAGGTAGTTTCTAAATGCAGTTGTCACCTCCCAGCTATTTAACTGAAACAAATGAATACTAATTAGTTTGTTTATGCATTTTTAATTGTTAATTTCTGTGATAAACAAGAAACCTTTACTGAGAAGGCTGCAGGTTTCTTTATTCACCACCAAGAGAGTTGGTTTTGATTTGCTTTTATCTTTTGAAAACATCCATAAGTCAAGATTCCAATAAATGTGACTTATTGTTAAACAAAATTTAATAAAACAGTGAAATGGCACAGAAATAAGGGGCTGTTAATGTGTTTATATGCAGCTCCAAACAATAGTTAAAAACATGTTGAATGACTGGCATACGTAGAACATAAGGCAGTTTTTCACTAAGATTCCTAAACTGACTTCAGTTCTTTGCAGTGAAATTAAACAATGTTCTGTAAACCTATAGGTGCTTTATGCAGGAAGGAGTCGGGAATGTTTCTATTCGATGTCGACTGTGTAAACGCCCGACGATCAGGATGTCACACCCATCCGTGAACTCCTGTCAACATTCAGCCTCTTCTAAGTTTTCTCTTCAACCACCAAACAGGAAAATAAACCCAGAATATTATCATCATACATTCATCCACAACTAGAGGATCTGTGAGTTGTTGTTAAATTTCTATAAAATCGGGAATGTTTTATAATCATAGCCAAGAACTGATACTTTTGTAATTTTGCAAGATTGAACAAGATAAGGTTGCCCTGCGATGTATTGGCGACTTGTCCAGGGTGTACCCTGCCTCTCACCTGTAGACTGCTGGAATAAGCGGTGATTAATGAATGAATGATCTTTAGTGACAAGATGGCGGCGCACATGGATACAGCGGCTCGTAGCGCTCGCGCAAAACACTGCTTTTTAGTGTTTTTGCTAGTTCTTTCTTTTCTTCTCCGCTCAACCTGCCGTGCCCTGAGCACCTGCAGCCGACAGGATCTTTTCCGTATCGGATTACGGTGCGAACAGCCCGCATCTGAAGAGTTTACAAACAAACGCAACATACCACCGGAGTTAGCCCGGACACCGGGCTCCCCGTGGGCACTCATCCCCGCGGGCAGGAGGAGGAGGCGGCGCAGGAAGCGCCCACACCGACCGTCGCTGCCCAGCGTTTTCCTCTCCAACGCCAGATCCCTCGCAAACAAGATGGACGAGATGAAGCTCCAGCTGGAAGCAAATAGGCTGATCATGGAGACCTGGCTTTATTCATCCATTCCAGACACGGCTATCGAGCTACCAGGCAGCACGGCACACCGGCACGACAGGAGCCGCGACCCCGGTAAAACCAGGGGAGGAGGAGTGTGTATTCCACCATCGATAGGCACTGCTCCGCTGACCTGGAGCTCATCACGGTCAGATGCAGGCCTTTTTACCTTCCCCGTGAGTTTACACGTGGAGAAGTGCATCCGGGTGTTTCCTAACCAGAAACCTTGGATGAACAAGGATGTCAAGGCACTGCTGAGGGACAGAAACAGCGTCTCAGGTCTGGAGACGGGGAGCGTTACAGCTGTGCTCGTGCTGCGCTGAGGAGAGGCATCAGAGAGGCCAAGGTCGACTATAGGCAGAGGATCGAGGCTGACTTCAGCAGCAATAACAGCAGACAGGTGTGGCAGGGACTCCAGCACCTGACCAACTACAGATCCAGCAACACCACTGTGATCTCTGGGGACGCTTCACTGGCGGTGAACCACCAGCGGGGCCCACACTGTAGTCTACACTCCTCGACAACCAGACCTTCACTGTGGAGACACAGGAGGTGAGGAGAGTCTTGAGGGCAGTAAACCCGCGCAAAACTGCTGGATGACTGGGAGGGTGTTGAGGGACTGCGCAGACTAGCTGGCGGGCATCTTCACCACCATCTTTAACCAGTCCCTCTCCCAGTGCTCCATCCCACCTTGCCTGAAGTCCTCCACCATCGTCCCTCTGCCTAAACAGAATAACATCACCAGCCTGAATGACTACCGGCCAGTAGCACTCACGCCCATCGTTACGAAGTGCTTCAAGAAACTGGTACGGGGTCATATCACTTCACACCTGCCCCCCACACTCGAACTCCACCAATTTGCCAACAGGGCCAACCGGTCCACGGAGGATGCCATCGCCACCGCTCTGCACACCATGCTGATCCACGTGGAGCAGCGAGGGAGCCACGTGAGGCTGCTCTTCCTGGACTTCAGCTCAGCGTTCAACACCATCATCCCGAGCCGGCTGGTGAGCAAACTGGGACACCTGGGTCTCCCCAACAGCATCCGTAGTTGGATTATGGACTTTCTGACAGACCGCTACCAGAAGGTGAGAGTAGGACACCACCTATCCTCTCCATTGAGGACCAAAACGGGTTCTCCACAGGGCTGTGTGCTGAGCCCCCTGCTCTACACCCTCTACACCCACGACTGCACCCCACCCACCCGAGCAACAGCATCATCAAGTTCGCGGACGACACCACGGTGGTGGGGCTCATCTCAGGAGGGGATGAGACGGCTTACAGGGCGGAGGTGAAGCATCTGTCAGCATGGTGCATGGACAATAACCTGACTCTGAACACCTCCAAGTCAAAGGAGCTCATCGTTGACTTTCGAGCTCATCGTTGACTTTTGGAGGTGTAAACAGGACACACAGCCCGTTATCATCAACGGGGACAGGGTGGAGATGGTGCCGGACTTCAGGGTCCTGGGCACCCACATCAGCGAGGATCTTACGTGGACAACTAACTCTACGGCGATCCTGAAGAAGGCGCAGCAGAGACTGTACTTCGTGAGGATTCTCAGGAAGAACAACCTGCGACTAGAGCTGCTGCTGTCCTTCTACCGATGCTCTGTGGAGTCGGTGCTGAGCTGCGGCATCTTGCTGTGGTTCTCCAGCTGCACTGCAGCAGAGAGGAAGCAGCTCCAACGGGTCATCAGCACCGCCCAGAGACTGACTGGTTGCCCTCTCCCCTCCCTGGAGGAGATTTACTCCACCCGCTGCCTCAGGAGAGCCCGCAGCATCATCAGGGACCCCTCACACCCCGATCACCACCTTTTTCAACTGCTCCCCTCTGGGAGACGTTTCAGGGCAATAAGGACAAAAACAAACAGACTGAAAAACAGCCTTTTTCCGAGAGCTGTTGTTGCCCTGAACGCCTCAAGTACACTGTAACAACTGTTACTATCAATAATGACATAAACAGTAAATACATTCCGTACAATTTCTTCAACACTAAGTGCAATATGCTACCTCATGTACAATACTGGAACAACCTGTAAATATTCTTGTATATATATTTTTTTCCACCTGCACAGTCCTTTTTTTATAACTTTTATAACTTCATAACTTTTCAAACTTTAAATATTTATTTTCTTTAATTTGCACTACTTGCCTGCACTGTTTTGTTCTGTTTAGTTTTTGTTTTGGAAATTTCGTTGCACCCATGTGGAGCAATGACAAATAAAGAATTCTGATTCTGATTCTGAATGAATGAACAAGATGAAATTAAATGTGCAGCGGCACACGGTCAGGGAGGCACCGTGAATTAGGTTTGCAACCTGAGAATGCAGTTCTGTTGAATAGGGGATTGCAGCTAGCCTGGGTAGTTTGAGGTGGTTGAGCATGTGTGCAGAATGAAATGCTTTGCATGAGGGTCATGAGGTAAGCTGTCATAACCTTAAAGGAAGGTTGGATTTTCACCTTAAAAAATGTACAATTATTTATTTGTCAAATCGAGATGACTGAGAAGCTCCAACCAGCTGGCTGGCTAGCACAAATACACAAAGATGACATCTATTTCATGCGGAGAAATATGTTCAACATGGCTGAGATGAGGCATGGTTTCAAATTAAACGTGTGACCTTACTTGACTGATAGGTTGCAAGGCTTTTACTCATTTTAGTGGACAGACAGGTGAGAAACGTGAGCTGCAACAAACTTAACAAATACTAGACAGTGTTTTTTTTTGGGAATTCAAAAATATTTTACAGACGGATAGCAGGCAACCCAAAAAAGACATGAGGGGAAAACTCAATGTGGGAGCCAGAGGTTGTGTATGCTAGAAGAGATCTTAAAGAGAAATCACTGGTAAGAAAAATTTTCACTACATGCATTGAGTAAGTTTGGTTTATTTTCTGCAACCATAAATTCACAATCTGGCAAAGAGTGTGAACTACACTGGTCCTTAAATCCAGGAGGTTTGATGACTAAACGAAGTGCAGATGTCGCAGCTCCAGTGTGAGAGGTTAAACTCCACCATGAGCTGAGGCAGATGCCTCCAGAGCAGAGAGAGGCGACTGAAGAAATAAGAAAACAGCAAAAATCTAAGGAACATAACAGAAGCAAACTGTCGGTGACCCCTTAGCATGATAACGGAGGGGGGGAGGAATAACACCCTTCATTCATCTATCAGGAGGAATATGCTCCAGGTTTGACAGCCTGGAGCATATTCCTAAATCCTCTCAATCCGTTGCGATTAATAGTATTTGATCGATGGTAAACTGGGCTTTTTTTATGGCAATACTAATCTTCAAAGTTCAAAATCCCTTCCTTTGAATGCTGAAACTGCAAGAAATGAAAATTAGATTTAACAGCTCTGGGACCTGTGAATAAACCTCTCCAGTCTGAAGCTTACTTTGTGATAGAATTTCTTGACAGTGTCGTCAGTATGTTGGATCACTCCTCAGTTTAAAAGACACGTGGAAAACCTGATTCTCCTTTTCTGATGTTCTGTTCTTTAAGAACGGGTCTGTCTCATGAATGAAATCAGGTGTCTTTTCATAGCATTGAATCATCTTCCATAAACGTGTCTTGTTGGGTTTGTTGAGGAAACCGAATGTTTTCCAATGTGTTTTCTGCTCAGCGTTTACAAACGTCTTTCGATGATGGAGCTGCTTGGGGTACGCAGTTTCCTGAAGAGGCTCATCTTTACGTCTTTCTTTTCCATCCTGGAAATAAATGAGAGGTAAATCACTAGAAGAAATTGTGCAATTCCAAAGAAGCACCTGGAGGATTTCCTTTCTGGATAAGCTGTAAGAAAGATGATTGGTTTAAAGATGAATGAGAAGTAATTACAGTCTTATAATTACCCCTATGGGGGTAAACTCGGTGCATCCCATGAACAAATGGATGGGAAACCAAGTTTGGCTGCAGTAATGTGACTGACCTCATCAGGGTCTGGTCCGCCATTCTCTCCAATGTTGCTTCAGATCAGAAACATTTGCCGGCATTCATTTCTACGCATCCCTCCTAAAGTCCCACCACAATATTTCCATCAGGTTAAGATCTGGACTTGAACTGGGCCATTGCAGCTCCCCGAATGTTTTTCTTGTGTTTGGGATCATTGTTCTGTTGATGACCCAGTTTGGACCAAGCTTTAGCTTTCGGACAGATAGTCTTACCTTTGACCCTGGTATATTTTGGTATACAGAGGAGATTATGCTAAGCTTGATGCCAAGGTCCTGTAGCTACAAAACAAGCCCCAGTCATCCCCCCTCCACCACCGTGCTTGAGCGTTGTTGTGTTAATCTGTAGTGTTTGGTTTTCTTGGTACTATGCAGTAAGGTGACATCTCAACTTTTGTCTCATCTGTCCAAAGTGTTGTCTGTGATAAGAAAAGGCCATTTCCTTCCACCATTCCAAACAAGGCTTACCTCTTCAGTCAATTCCATTTAATTCATTTCAGTTTATTTACATAGTGCTGATCCACAACAAAGTTCCTCGAGGTTTTTTTGTTTCAAGAAAATCCAATTTATACACAGAAATATTGTTTATTCAATCCAATTATATGAACAGATCCAAACTGAATAACATACATCCCAATTCAACCCCGTTATATAACAGTGCAGTCAAACTCCATTCATTATGCCAATCCATAAAAACCTTTCTAAGGAAACCCAGCTGATTGCATCGAGTCGTTAACTTTGCAGCAACCCCTTATACTGAGCATGCATGTTGCGACAGTGGAAAGGACAATTCCCCAGGAAGAAAACTCCAGCAGACCCTGCAGCCTTTTCAGGATTTGAGAAGACAAAGCAGATGCACAAGAAACCCAGAGGCACTCTTCTTAGATTAGTTTCTATGTTAAAGAAAAAGTAAAGAGTTATAGGCATCAGTATCTCCTTTTGTGGCTTCATCTGAGACAGAAACACAAGTGAGCATATATACACTGAGCCTGTAGTACCAGTCCTGTTATAATGTCCTTCAACCTTTAATCTTTCATCTGCTAACTGAGCTCTGGAGAGTCTGAGATGGAGCTGTTGGATTATTTGTTTGAGCATTTCATGCTATGACTTTGGGCTAAATCTGCTGTGACATCCACTTCCAGAAAGATTGGCAGCTGTCTTAAATGACCTAAACTTTAGATAGGTTGCACAAACTGTCAGCTATGTTTGTGATTGTGCTGTAAAATCAATGTAAAAGCAAACAGACCAATCAGTTGAGTCAAAAAAGCCATAAATACTAATGGAAGAGGCAGTAAAATTCAGAGAACTTCTGGGAGGAGAAATAAAATATATCATGTTCTCCTTCATTAGCAATTTGAATAAGGTTTCAGATTTGTTTTATACAGAGGCTATTTAGCACAGAGTTGCAGCTGAAAAATAAGACCAAACTGTGTCTAAAGCAGCACATTAATTAAATGCAAGACAGCGCTGCAATTAAAGTTGGAAGCGTTTGTGCCTTCAGAGTATTATAAGCCTATTAACATTCACATTAGCTCAGTGTTCAGCCCTGTTTGGCGGCAGCCGCTGGGCTGTTTTAAGGCTTAATTATGAATTTAAGTTTGTTAAGGATAAGACTTTGTTTACGATCCATATTCTGTTGTGTCAACACCGTCTTTAATGTGGTCCATTTAAAACTACAGACTGAAGGTTTGGCTGCTCTTGTTTGGTTGAGTGATTTAATGCAGTGAAAACATCCTAAACTTTCAACTTTTAGCTCAACAAAGTTTTTGAGACGGAATCTCTGTGATTTTGTTCTAGGAGATTACATAAGCTAAATATTGTACAGTCTGTCCATTTTGTGCCTTCTGTCAAAATAAATATTTTCCAGCAATCATTAAAGAACTGTTCTTCTCAGAGACTCACGGTGTTCAGCAAGGCTGAATCTTTTGTCCCTTCTGAGATGGTATAGTGCAGTTGGTAGCAATCCATTATATAATCTGTAATTTTCAGTGTACTTTTTGGGGTACTACTAAAGCCGATGACCTACAATGCCTTTGGAACTATGTATCGGGTATTTATGGGGTACCACTTACCAACATCATTGTATGTAAAAAGTACGGTACTTACAGGGTACCTTTAGGGGGGCCCGCAAACTTGAAAGGTTATTGCCAGGTATGTAAAGCTCAGTATTTACAAGGTTGAGTAATTTTATTACTATATTGATGCCTCTAACCTCATGGGTTCTCACATTGCAACTACTGGATACTTTTTCACCCAGCTCTTGATAGATTTACTAGTAAATTTTGACAGTTGGTTTGAGATACACTATATTGCCAGAAGTTTTGGGTCACACCAACAAATCTCATGAATTCTGGTGTTCCAATCACATCCTTGGCTGCAGGTGTGGAGAACCCTGACTGGCCTCCAGAGTCCCAACCTCAACCTTCTTGAACACCTTTGGGATAATTTATAGTGGAGGCTGCAGATCTGGTTCTGATCCAACTATGAACACACTCCTAAAACTTAAGGAAGAGGTTTACAGAATAGTTAAAGTTGCTACTGCTGGCAACAAACTGGACCATATTGATTAAGAAATGGATGTCATCAAAGTTCATGTACATGTAGAAGTAGACTAATTATTTTGGCCATATGGTGTACTTTTCTTTGAATCCTGCTTTTATCTTATGGTAAACATGTTATTTGTTAAGGTGTACTTAGCAAACTTTCACTTTGCCTTTCTGTTTTTCCAAGAGAGCAATGGTTTCCTCCACAGCTCCTATGGAAATAAAATGTTTGTATTCTCTTCCTGATGCGCCTTCATATCAACATCTATCATGATAACATTTTAGAGTTTTTGGAGACATATTTTAGTGTCTTACTGTCTGCTCTCACTGTGTGTGTTGATTTCTTAATATTTTTTTTTGCAAATAAAAATCTGAAAAGTGCGGTGTGCAAAAGTATTTAGCCCCCTTTACTCTGTGCAACCAATTGCCTTCAGAAGTTGCCTGATGATTGCTAAGGACTAAATAAAGTTCACCTGTGTGTAATCTAACCTCAGTACAAATACAGCTGTTCTGTGACGGCCTCAGAGGTTGGATAAGAGAATATTGGGGAGCACACACAGACATGGGCATGTCGGCAGTTATTCAGAATATCCTCCACTTGTAGACTATTTTCTGTATATTAAACCAGCTGATTTCTTTTAATATGTCTTTCAATTCCTTACCAGGATTTATGAAGGGCAAAACTCTCAAAATGCTGAATAACAATGTTCTAACCATGCAAAACAAATGTGATATCACCTGGTGTGATTTTAGCCATTATAAGTGGGAATAAACATGGGGGTTTCTGAATTTATTGCACTCCAGAAATTGCGCTTTTTGTAACTTACAAAATATTTAATTCAGTTTTTTAGTTTATTTACAATAGGCTACTTTAATTCTCAGTACAGCTAGAAAAACATATCTATATTTTTAGAAATGTTAGAAAACACACATCCTAAATGTTTGGCAAAAACATATTAAATTATCACGACCAGAGACAGAGAACCCAAATTCAGCCAAACACTAAGTGATAAGTAAAAAGGTTTATTCAGAAACTCAGGATCAGAGAGCAGAAGAACAGCAGTCAGCTTCCAGGAACCACTGAGAACAGAGAGACTAGTTAGTGGCTGAATAAAACTCAGGATCTGCAAGGAGTTAGATAAAGCCACTAACCTTCTCAGTCTGGTGATGAGGCACAGAATCCAGAGGAGGAAGAGATCCAGACAGTTAATGAGGAAGCGTCCAACAGACTGAAGTCAGATTGCCGACTGATCCAAATCCTCCGGGGAACCAGCTGACGCTGTGACAGGACCACAGAGAGCTGTGATTGTCCTCTTGACAATAAATCCAGGCAGACTAGAGAGCCAGGCGAACTCAGGCTGAATAAACCAGTGGCTAGGCTGAGACGTAAATCCAGGGACAGAAACAAGGTCGAATTCCAGGGCTAGAGGCGTCAGACAAGGGGCAGGCAGAGACATAAACCAGAGGCTGAAAACAGAGTCGAAATCCAAAATCCAATCCGTCAGACAAGGAGCAGGCAAGAGGGAATAATCCGTAAGGCAAGGCAAGGTCATGGAACGAGATCAGTCAGGAAGGTACGCTGGATAACTACTCACAAATGTTTTCTAAAATCTGGCACCGTCTGCCTGTCAGAGGGCTGAATATAACTGCGGCTCCACAGGTGTGTGGCATGACGGTGATTGCGGAGCAGCGCAGCAGCAGACAGGTGAAGCAGATGAGTTAATTGCATGAGTGAGAGCAGAGCAGGCAGACGGGCCAGAATCATAACATAAATTTGACAGAATCATGGCTGTATTCAGGCATATTTGCTGACAAAATCTTCAGTCATTAATAAAGTAATTGTTATGTCGGGGACTTACCTGGTCTAAGGGAAAACATCGAGGTGTTAGAGCACAGAGCTGCAGCTTCTCTGCTTGGCTTTGCTACATATTCTACCCATGAATGATACATTTGGGTGGAGAAAATAATAGCTAAGTTTAACCTTTTAGTTTAAAGGTTGGGACAGGAGCCTCGGTTAATATTCTGATCTATTAGGTGACCCCACTATTGGGATAATAAAGTTTAAAGCGAGTTGAGGGGCACAGGCTGTTACCAAAATAGGTCTTCACAAAGACAGCAAACCGGACCCAATATGTAACAATGGTTGAAATGGACGTGTCTAAACTTTTCCACATATTGTCACATTAAAGCTGTCACATTATTTTTTTGTACAAATAAAAAACTGAAAAGGGCATTGTGCAAAAGAATTCATCCCCGAGTCAATGCTTTGTGGAACCACCTTTTGCTGCAATTACAGCTGCAAGTCTTTTAGGGTAAGTCTCTACCAGCTTTGCACGTCTAGTGACAGAAATCTTTGCCCATTCTTCTCTGCAAAACAGCTCAAGCTCAGTCAGATTAGATAGAGATCATTTGTGAACAGCAGTTTTCAGATGTTGCCATAGATTAATGATTGGATTTAGCTCTGGACTTTGACTGGGCCATTCTAACACATAAATATGTTTTGTTTTGAACCATTCCATTGTAGCCCTGGCTTTATATTTAGGGTCATTGTCCTGCTGGAAGGGGAACCTCCGCCCCAGTCTCAAGTCTTTTGCAGACTCCAACAGGTTTTCAACAGATTGTCCTGTATTTGGCTCCATCCATCTTCACATCAACTCTGACCACCTTCCCTGTCCCTGCTGAAGAGAAGCAGCCCCAGAGCATGATGCTGCCACCACCATATTTGACAGTGGGGATGGTAAGTTCAGAGTGATGGGCAGTGTTAGTTCTCCGTCACACATAATGTTTTGCATTTGGGCCAAAAAGTTAAATTTTGGTCTCGTCTGGTCGAAGCACCTTTTTCCATGTTTGCTGTGTCTCCAACATGGCTTCTGGCAAACTGCAAACAGGACTTCTTATGGTTTTCTTTTAACAATGGCTTTCTTCTTGGCCCTCTTCCATAAAGACCACATTAGTGCAGTACACAACTAATAGTTGTCCTGTGGACAGATTCCTCCACCTGAACTGTGGATCTCTGCAGTTCATCCAGAGTCACCATGGGCCTCTTGGCTGCATCTCTGATCCGTGCTCTCCTTGTTCGGCCTGTAAATTTAGGTGGACGCCCTTGTCTTG
The DNA here is from genome assembly GCA_036173005.1 of Crenichthys baileyi. Lineage (NCBI taxonomy): Eukaryota > Metazoa > Chordata > Actinopteri > Cyprinodontiformes > Goodeidae > Crenichthys > Crenichthys baileyi. Next base: position 794,841 of record JAHHUM010002026.1, read on the forward strand.
GTAGGTTTCCAGTTGTGCCATACTCTTTCCATTTCCAGCTGATGGATAGACCAGTACTCCATGAGATGTTCAAAGCTTGGAAATCTTTTATAGCCTAAGCCTGCTTTAAACTTCTCCATAACTTTATCCCTGACCGGTCTGATGTGTTCCTTGGACTTCATGATGCTGTTTGCTCCCCAGTATTCTCTTATCCAACCTCTGAGGCCGTCACAGAGCAGCTGTATTTGTACTGAGGTTAGATTACACACAGGTGGACTCTATTTAGTCATTAGCAATCATCAGGCAACTTCTGAAGGCAATTGGTTGCACTCAGAGTAAAGGGGGCTGAATACTTTTGCACACCGCCCTTTTCAGTTTTTAAATCTGCAAAAAAAAAAAAAAAATTAAGAAATCATGCATTATTTTAGTTCCACATCACAATTGTCTACCACTTTGTGTTGGTCTTTCACATAAAATTCCAATAAAATATATTTGTGTTTGTGGTTGTAATGTGACAATATGTGGAAAAGTTCAAGGGGTATGAATACTTTTACAAGCCACTGTATATCTTGTTAATGTTGCAGGTCACAGGAAAATGCGCAATCTGTTTCGAGATGAAAAACACAAACAGGAGCTCAAACAACCACTGGCTCCAATCAAGGTCTGCAGTACACCATCTATGAACCCACAACAGGTGGGACCCTGAAGCAGATTGGCTCCAGCTGCAGAAGATGACATCAAGTGCAGCTCCTGTCCGCTAAGAACAAGAAACTGAGGCTGCCATTCAAACATGATGACGACAACTAGACCATTACAGTTTGGAGAAACATCACCTGGTCCAATGTGCTTCAAAAGTCAGATGGTAAGTTCAGAATTAGGTATAAACCCCACAGCCTACCTGAGAATTACTCCTGACCATCTCCATCCCTTCATGACACTGACACAGTGGACCCATCTTCTCATGGTTCCTTCTAGCAAGATAATGCCCCACATCCCAAAGGTCAAACTATCTCAAAGTGGTTTCTTGAACATGACAGTGAGTGTAAAGTTTGAACCTTTCATTCGTTTTTTATAAGAGTTTTGGATTCTTCTCTGGTTCTGCTTTATTCCCTTTATTTTCCAAAAAGAGCGAGCAGCATCACAGCTCAGTCACTCAGCCCGGTTTTATGCCTCCTTGCACAGAACACAGTGATTGATTCGGAAACACCTCCTAGTGGCTCCAATCAGACTCTATTGATGTGTAATGCAATACATTAACTCTAATGAAATAAAAGAACGGTACAGAGCTGATGTATTGTAAGTAGGAGTGATAGCGTGACAAAAATGCAGATTGTTCTCTGTAGCTAACCAGTGGAAGCAGTGAGGTACGTTGAGTTGATCGTGTTTACACTGCAGACTAAACATGTTGGTATCAACTCCCACAGCGCTCCACTTAAAAAGATTTCTATCAGTTCAGGGTTTACCTGAGGAGATGCATCAGGTTTGTACAATAAATTATTAATGTTTACATTTGTTAACATACAACAGAATGGTTTACATTTCTGCTGTCTGTGCTTCATCTGCATGTTCATCAGAACTCTGTTAATGAATGGTGAGATGAGATCATTACGGGAAAATTAACTTCCTGATGTTTTTTCCTTTTTTTTCAGGAAATGAGACGTGCAGATGAAATCATGAGGAAAAGAGCAGTTAATCCATCAGTAACAGAGCATTACAGGAGCCAGTGTGCTGCACATTGTTCTACAAAGGACTAACTCAGTATTACAATAATTACAGACAGGAAAAGCACTGAAAGATATGTGGCACAAGCCATATTTTACACTGATAATAAGTAATAATCTTCAATGTGGATTCATTTAAAGACATAAAAGGGAGGTAAAGTCCTTAAACTTAATGTAGTTAACAGTTTAGCCTGTAATAACAAGAGTTAACTCTTATGTCCCAAACAGCTGAACTAAACGAATAAACCTTGTACATACAGGTAATTTGGGGGAACTTAAAGGGTTCTACGAGGACAAATAAGTACCCCCTGACTAATGCATAGATACACTATTGTTAACCTCTAAGTATCAAGTGGCCGGTACCCCATTAGTACAATTTAAGTACTGTGTAAACAAGCATTCTGCAAGTACCACTACGAGTACTTATAGGGAACCCTGTAAATATCCGTTAAGCACCACAGAAGTATCAGGCAGCACAGCACCTTTAGTTCCTCTCAGTACATTTTAGGGATCACTGGACTGTGAGTGTTCTATAAGAAGCACCCTGCATGTACTTAGTCAGACCTGGGTTATAGGTACCTTGAAAATAACCCTGATAAGAAATGAGCAGATAAATGGAACCAAGGACCATCAGGCAGTCCAACAGAAGAGTAACAGGCATGTTAAAGAAAGGATTCAGGGTAGATCAGTGAGAACATAAAAGCTTATCTACTGAGAGAGGTGTACAGAATGACTTTGGATACAATCAGGGATATGTGGAGCAGCTGAAGGAGAAGGTAAGCAGGGAGACTGAGGAAGGAAGACTAATTAACACAGATGAACTGAACTAAGACCCAAAAATCACTTAACCCGGGAGAAAGACTAAATCTAGTTTAAGGGGATTAAACTCGAATACACAGAGAACAGAACCCAGGAATTAACTAAGAAACTAAACACAAAGAAATTAACAATAAGGGAAGAACTTAAGAACATAATAAAAAAAGGAAATGATCACAAAAACCAAACTAAACACCTGTGGTTTATGTGAACTGCTTTTCAAACAAAGACCAAAATCTATGTAAATAGCCATCAGTCCAGTACACAGGACTTATGTTCCACAGTATATATTTATTAAACTGAGCAGTCACCGATTATTCACGATTGCTCATAGTTTAAAGTACTTCTACAAATGCCATCCTGTTTTTAATTTGGCATTTTAACGACCAGCCTTTAACAGGACTGTTAATTACTCTCACAGTCTTTACCTTCAGTAAGAAAAAAAAACACATTCAGTATAATCAACAACTCAGAAATAACAGTTATAATGTCCACTATTAGAACCAAAATACTATTTATACTTCAGAGTGCCCAGCACACACAGTCCCTCTTGACCACTCCCCTGCATCCTGATTGGCTGAACATTCTTTGCAGCACTGCTGGAAAAACCAGAGTAATGTGGTATTCTGCTCCCCCACAGTTTTATACAGACTAAAAGAGAGGTGAAATTGCAGCCTTGAGGAACACTGGCAGAGAAATTCTTCCTTAATGATGGAACTGAAGCCAAGTTCACTTTCAAACTGCAGTATGGTCTAAAATATGTCAAATTCTTTAATGGTGTTCAAATGTTTGTTCTTTGTAGGTTTCAGCTCTCCTGATTGCTGACTAGAGAGCAAACTGAATGCAAGATGACCTCATTCTTCTGAACCCTTTGGAGGCTTCTGCCTGGGAAACTTTGTAAACGTACAGCTGGCTCAAACCTTACCAATTTTATAACAAAACTTTAGTCAGGGGATTAGTTATTGAAATTATGCTGCAAAAACTAAGCAAGAAGAGAACAGTGTTTTGAACACAGGGCTGACGTGCTCACCCCAAATAGTTGATCCTTATATCAGGCAAAAAGTGCTTCAAAGGATTAAAGTAATTCTGATCATTATAGCTGCTCCTTACAATTACAGATATTAGACTCCAAACTCACAAGTGTAGCTTTCCTGTTCAGTATTGAACTCAGCCAAATACATGGGCTTTAAAAAAATACCATCCAGCTTTAACCTTTAGGAAAAAAAAACCTTTACCAACGTTCCTACCATGGATGCACCTAAAGATATTAAGTCAAGTGAAAATCCTTGTTTATCTTCAGAGACGCATCATGCTCTGGAAGAAGATCCAAAATGTTTTGGCCTTTTTCTGAGATTAAAAATCCTGATCCCTGTCATAAAACTGACCTGGTATTCTCAGTAGTTTTTGCTTACCACCAAGTACTGATGTAACAGGGATTTCATGCCTCTACATCCATGTTTCAATTTCCTGTTTCTTACACCTGTGCCATCTACACGAGGAGACTCTGCAAAATAAGTAATGATCTCAGGTCATTTTGACATGAAATCCTCCCTGTAACTGGTGATTGATGAATGGCAGGACCTTGAAGCTGCTGTAGCTACTGAATGCTGTTAAATTTTATATTGTTTTCCTCTGTCAACAATAGGAGCACTAAAATAGAATTTTAATTTGAAAGGATTGTGAATCTGTCACGATTGCTGAAAAATAGTCTTATTGAATAAACTGAGATTCACACCTTGAAGAATCGTGAGTGAATGGCAAAACATCAGTGTTGCAATCAAATAAAATCCATCATTTGGGAGTAAGCTGACAGTTTCTCAAAGTACAGGGTCTTCTGGGAATTTATGTAAAGTTTGAAGAAAAACGTTGGAATAGAAAACATCCATGAAATGTACGAGGTATAAAAAGATGCAGGGTATTATATGAACATACTTGAAAGCATTTTAAAATCTCTACCTTATATTACGCCAAAGACTGATTGCAGGGATTTTCTCAAGCTGCTCACAGTGAGAGCTTTGTGACACAGACAAAAGGATACAAAATCCATTTCAGTTTCAATTTCATCCAGATCAACCTGGGTTACATTCTCTGCCCTCCTCTGTAATCTCACAGATAAGAAAGGGAAAGGATTTACAAGTGTTATTGTACACCTCTTTAATATCCATCCAGAAGGACAAAGTCCAGGAAGTTTGCATTTCATTTTCTAATGTGAGGATCAGCAAGGTTGATGTAAGCCAGAACTAATTTTAAAAGATGGATAGTTGAACAGCAAGCTCATATACTGGCAGCAAACTTTAAATGTGAGCCAGAAAGAGCAGGGTAAGTTGGAGTCTAAACTATGGATGTGTCCAGGAAAAGGAAGGCTCATTCCAGCCCTTTTCTCCTACAATAAGCTCAATTAAAAACGCTGACAGATAAGAGCGCCATGCCACAGATATCTCAGGACTGAGCATCATCCACTGAAGTGACAGCGTGTTAATCACTAAAGTGTTTTGTCAGAATGAAACCTTGGAGACAGAAACAGACGTGAGCAGACCCAGATGGCATGACAGTTCCCTGCCAGACCTCCTCTCTGCAGGAAACAGGCCTGATGCAAACATTCCCAGGAGATAAGGGTGACAGTAGACTCATCTGTCTCACAACACAAGGTAAACAAGCACATTACTGTGGCCAAAATGAACATCAAACTGCACCTGTACTCTCTTATTGGTCAATAAGCCTTCCCTCTGAGTTTGTTTAAACCAAACCCTGTTGACTCAAACTTCCTGAGAAACTCGCCAGAGATCACTTCAAAGCAGGCCAGCTGAGGGCAGAAGTAAATTAGTTCAAGATTGTCTGGCCAACAATCTGATTAGGGCCTCATTTGGCTGGATTTCTTCAGGCCCAGCTAGCTTAGACACCGTTCAGGGCTGAAACAAATTCTGGTTAGAAGGAATGTGGGTTAGCCACACATTGAACCGACTGAACCCCTATAAGGATCAGAGTTGCATAAGCATCGCATTCAAACCAATGCATTCATGAGTGGAGCTCACATTTTTCAGAACTTTGACATTTGAAATGTTTTTTGGGTGAAGAGCATGAATGCAGCACAGCTCACCCTGATGTCTTTTAACAGCGCTCTATTCAGGGGTTAAAGAAAGAGTTACACAGTTCTTCAAGGACAAACTTTGAATATTGCAAAGAGCCACAGCACTTTAACACCCTCATGGTGAGTGACTGACGAGTGTGTATGAATGTGTGTGTATTTTTGTATATGCTGCCAAGAGAGAACAGCCAGACGTTTTTAACCAACAAAGTGAGGTCATTTTTGGAAAGTGGGGACATTTTACTGCTCCTCACCCTTTTTAATGATGGTTTGGGGCTGGGGGTTAGGTCTAGGACTAAGGGAAGGCAAGGTAATTGTAAAGATAGAAAGACAAGTGTGTTTGTGCGTGCATGTGTCTGATTATAGGGTGTGACCAGCAGGTGATTCCTTTCAGCAGCAATTCTTTAAGACTAATAAGGAAGAGCTCAAAGAGGAGCAGATTCCCTTAGGCAGATGCCAGATTGTTCTTACTCTCTGAGTGGTAATCAGGCCTCCGATCATATGTTGCTCGTGCTTTTCTTATGTTTTACAGCTTACCTCCTTATTTTCCTCCCTCCATAAACCCTCAGTCCGGTCCACAGATGCTTCCTGGATCTCAGTCCGCTGCCTCCTTGTTGTCAGCGTTCATTGGAGAGGTCATTCTCAGAATTGTCATGGATTCACCATCAGGACCTACCTGCCCACCCTCTAACGCTCCATCATCATCACCATCTTCTCCTGACAATGAATAACAAGGATCGTAATCAACTTTCACTTCTCACCACCACCAGCGAACCTCAGCTTCTGTAAGTAGACTCACCTCCATCCTGGAACTCCACCATCTCTGAAAAACAGGTAGAACCCATATCTCATCTTCATCATCATCGATTGTCAAGCACTACTTCTTCCAATGACTACTTACCTCTCCTCCTCAGTGCCATGGACCCCATCCATGAATCCAGAAGAAACATTAACTTACCTCTGTGTCAATAAACCATTTAATGAATACATAAAAACTTGGATGACTTTAAATGTTCTGCTTAGTCAACTAATTAATGTGGACAGCATTAAATTGACCTCCGGTAATAAAGTAAAAAAAGAAAACATTGGTGTTATTTTTGACCAGGACATGTCATTTAAATCCCATATTAAACAGGTTTCTAGGATTTCCTTCTTTCATCTCCGGAACATTGCCAAAATTAGAAATATCCTGTCCAGGATTGATGCTGAAAAACTAGTCCATGCATTTGTTACTTCAAGGCTGGACTATTGTAATTCTTTACTATCAGGATGTCCACAAAATGCAGTTAAAAGCCTTCAGCTGCTTCAAAATGCTGCAGCAAGAGTTCTGATGAAAATTAAAAAGAGAGATCATATTTCTCCTACTTTAGCTTCCCTTCATTGGCTCCCTGTTAAATCCAGAATAGAATTTAAAATTATCCTCCTCACATATAAAGCCCTTAATGATCTAGCTCCATCATACATCAGAGATCTGATTGTTCCATACGTTCCTAACAGAGCACTTCGTTTTCAGACTGCAGGTTTACTGGTGGTTCCTAAAGTCTCTAGAAGTAGAATGAGAGGCAGATCCTTTAGTTATCAGGCTCCTCTCCTGTGGAACCAGCTCCCAGTTTTAGTCCGTGAGGCGGACACCCTGTCTACTTTTAAGGCTAGGCTTAAAACTTTCCTTTTTTGGCTTAGGCTGCTGGAGGACATAATGACCACTTTCACACTCTCTGCTACATTCTCATACTACACCCAATTTAGCGATATTTGCTGTCATGTTAGCTTTTAACTTTATGTTCTCTCTCAGTTTTTTTCTCTTTCTAGAAGCTGCATCTAACCTGGCTTGGTGTTTAGCTGTGGCACCTTCCTTGAGGGTGACATCCACCAAGCTGCTGCTGCCAACTGTATATCTATATAATGCTCACCTTATACAGATGATTCACTTGGCCCTGTCTCTCCTAGACATAGCTACTGGCTGAGCTTCTAGTGTGACTAACTGTATGTGCTCTCTTTCATACTCTAGACTTGAAAACTGGCTCAGATTTCATTTGCTTTGCTGTCTTTCACTCCTAGATGAAGCCACTAAAGGTGGTAAATGTTTAACTTTTCTTTTCTATAGAAAGTACTCCTGGATCAGTGCTTCTTTGTTCTCTTTGTGTCTCTGCTCTGTTCTCTCAAACCCTCAGTCGGTCGTGGCAGATGGCTGCTCACACTGAGTCTGGTTCTGCTGGAGGTTTCTTCCTGTTAAAAGGGAGTTTTTTCTCTCCACTGTCGCTACATGCATGCTCAGTATGAGGGATTGCTGCAAAGTCAACGCCAGTGACTGTCCACTGTCTCTACATGCTCATCCAGGAGGAGTGAATGCTGCAAGTCACTGACTGGATGCAATCGGCTGGGTTTCCTTAGATATAAAAACTTTTAACCAATTTGAATAATAAACTGAATCTGATTGCACTGTTTGATAGTTAGGATTATTTGGAATGTTTGTACCTGACTCAAAATCTGTATGATTCGATTGAATTGACTTTGTAAAGTACTTTGAGACGACATGTGTTGTGAATTGCCGCTATATAAATAAAACTGAATTGAATTGAATTGAATTGAATTTAAACTGCTTCCTCTTGTCCGCATCAAGACCTCCTGCTGAAGGTCTCCCAAATATGTCAACATGACAGGATTCAACAGCCAGAACTACAAGAAATGAACCAAATTAATTCTACAAGAGCATTTATTTAAAAGAAATTCCACATTTATTACAAGAAAGTTGATGTTTAAGGAAAATAAAGGAACATTTCAAAAATGCTATTGAGGACAGAGTAGGAAATCTGAATGTTTATGAGACCTTTTAAGACCTAAAATTTTAAATATTAAAATGTGAAACCTTTTATGGCTTTTTAGATATGACTCAGACAATGCAGCGTTGTATCACAGCTCTCCTCCTATGTTTCCAGTCTGTGTGTGTGTGTGTGTGTGTGTGTGTGTGTCAGTACTACTCTTCTGATATTTAGGAATATTTCACCCACATGAAATTATCTGTTTATCCAGCCATGGATAAAAACGTGAATATTAGCATTATCCAAATCCTTTGTCCACTTGAACATTGTTTTCTTCCATGGATCCCAGAGGACCAGACTGGAGAGTCAAACTCGTTTGAATATTCGACTTGCTGGCAAGCTAGACAAATTCTATACACTTGGATCCTGAGTTGTCTACGATCTGACGGTTGAATACCCATGGATCAAGAGTAACATAATTTAAGTATGATCTGTTGCCCAAATAATCCATCGTTCATGCAAAAAGGGGTAATTAAGACAAGCATGGCTGAACTTTCCTTTCTGAGGTTCTACAGAGAAGCAACCTGAGAGTTCCCAGTAGAGACCCTTTCTTTAATCACATCGAGTGAAGCGGTTTTCCCCATGACCTGGAAAGGCAGGTATCGGATCCGCTGTGCAACTTCCAGAACTGCAGTTCCAATACCTTCCCAAACCAGTGTCCTTTGGATCTCCTGCTTTAGAACGGTTCACGTAAGAGGTGGTGTTTTGGTAGAGAAAATTTGTTTAGGATAAAACAATCTTCATGTTGTTTATTTCATGATGTTTGCTTTGTTTGTGGTTCTAAAGGTTGAACTATTTTGAGCGCTTGCAGGATATCTGTTCAGTGAACAATCCTCTCGGCCTTAAGGCTGGTTATTTGTTTGGTGTTGTGTTTTAGTTAAGAGAAACTTTATTTAATGGGTGGTTTTAAACAAAGAATAACCATAACACTCCGTCAACGCTCATATGAATATTAATCTTTGTACTAATGGTATTTGAAGTGCATATGAACTAAAAGGGTTGGTAAATAAGCTACCTCCTTTTGTTAACCGAAACCGCTAATGCTAGCGCCAGTGAGGTCAAATGTTCTTATGAAAGTCAATAGACATTCCTCATCGCCATTTTAGTAGTCCATTATCCCATCTGATGGCTAGTTAAAATGTTAGAATTTCCTTAAATATTATTTTAATGAACAAGGACAGCAAATTAAACAACATTGAGAATTAATTATGCAGGTTATATTTTTCTAGGCAACAAATCATTCTTTAAAATATTAATTTATTAAAATGTTTAATCTACTTTTCTGATTTTGGATTGTGATTGGTTGTTTGAGAACATACCAAATATTGTTCTTAGTTCTAAGACTAATTTTAGAACAAATGAGATATAGCGCTTAGTAGGTTTCCAGGTTCTTGCAGATAAAACTTGGTTCTCAGACACTAGTAACACTGAATGGTAATATTGCATCAATTCATTGGTTATGGTTTTTATTGATCTCTTGTTCCTTCATTTGTATATAGTTAATTAGTTTTCTTTATTTGTTCATTTTGCTCTGTAGTTTTAGATGAATTATTTTAGTATAGTAAAGAGTTTGTCAATGGAAATATTTTTAACTTGGAGTTCAATTTTTTGTTAATAAATTCTTATATTTTAAGCAGAAATTGTGTGAATTTATTTCATGTGTGTGAAGAGTTTTTCTGTTCAGTAACGCCAGAGTTCGATTCACTCCTTCATCTGTTCTCCAACTACCACTGCTACATTGGGCTGGTATTCCCAGGACAACCCCTACAGACCAAATGGTTATTTAATTAAATATGAAATAATATAAGCAGACAGAATGATCAACAGATTTCTGTAGCAGCAAACAACAGAGAATGAGACTTTAGTGCATTCAGTAAATATTCAGTTTTCCATGCATCCAAGAACTTGCAGTCACTCCAGCACGGTAATTACCTGATCTCATTTGATGCTGCTGCAAAGACATCCATGCTAATGTCAATAATTTATGCTAATTTTTCAGTCAGCCAACTTGACATTTGAGTTTGAGAAAAGAACTGAGGTTATTTTTTATTTACTGCAGCTTTCCTGCCTACCTAACATGCTATTGATTGTGATCCAGATCTTTGTCAAACTGTCCATGGCTACATGGAGAAATTCAAATGCTTTTACTAAAAATCCAAAGTTTTGTAAGCTCTAAGGTTTATCTCGACATTCAGACCCAAACTTTGTGTTTTCAGCCACAGACAGAGATGTTGCTAGAGCTCCGTGGAAGAGGGGGCTTTGACGAGTGGAACGTGGAAATTACTGCAAAATGGCACAAATCCTGCAAAGTTTTAGGCAACTAATTATCAGTTTGTGCATGTGTTTTTGTGGCTTACTTCCAGTCAGTGTTGCTTTAAAAGTTCTCATCTAGAGCCTTTTCCTCAGTGTTTTTGCTGTGACGTGACAGTCCCGGCGGTATTAATCCAGAAATAAATTACCAGCCAGTAGAAAACAGCTCTTTTGCTTTAAATTTCTTGTATTTGGTCTCAAATCATGCTTGAATTGTTTCATTAGTACCTGAGTTGCAGTTTCCAGAACCGATTCATCTTCATTGAGTCATTTTGACAACCTCTGCTATTGTATTTCTTTTTTCTCAGTTCATCAGATGGATCCGATTTTGTTTCCTGTATTATCACTTAGCAAACATTTGTTTCACAATGCTTAATATTTATGCCATCAAACAGTAAGCCCACAGTGTAAAGAGATTTGTGTGAAAATATTTATGAAAACTAATAATCAGGGGAAATATTTGAATAAAGCAGGGTTCACATTTCCTCTAGTGTTTAATCCAGACGCACATGAGCTCTCACATCTCAGTGATGACCTTCTTTTCAAAATGTTCTCTTCTGAAGAAAAAGATGCAGAACCTGCTCAGAAAATCATTCATTTTTCTCTGAATGTTGTCAAAAACATCCTGACACAGCAGCTCACTGGTTGGACGCTTTGATCCATTCATCATCAACAGCCAGCTGCTGTTGCTGAGGTATGATCTTGATGCGCCGCCCAAATTCACCGTGTTGTGTCAGCAGCTAGTCTGTTTCTCTGTCTCTTGCCTTTCTTCAACTTTCTCTTCCCTTCAGCTTATCCCAGTTTCTATTTGTGGACCCAGTTTGATCTGCTGGCTGATGAAGGCTTTGAACATTGAACTGATGCTCTCAGAATATTTCTCTCTAAACAGGTACGTTCTCATAACCAAGACAATCTTCACTTGAGAGCTTAAAAATGTTCACACATTTATTTCACAAACCAAATATGCTCAGGATATTTACACATCAACTGCTTGTCTACAATGTTCAATTTGTTTCCCACCTTAAATAAACCCTAAACCAGTGCTATACATCCATCAAGTATTGACCTTTGGTCCCCAGAACTTCCCCTGATCCCAGAAAAAATTGTGGCAACACCAGGAAAGATCATAATGTGCTCAGCAGTAACCAGAAACACACAAAGCAGAGCAGAGACTGGAGGTATGCGTGTAGGTAATTAAAGCTTTTACTTTAAACCATGTCTGAATGGAGTTAATGAAACAAACTGATGTCATTACTGATAGAAATGTTGGTGTATGTATATTTAATGAGACCTAATATTGGTGGAAATGTCACCATTTTATATTAATACTTGTCTGAGACCAAGATGCAATTTAAATCTTGTTGCCGTCTGTCCAGGTCCCTGTTAGAAAAGAGACTTGTAATCTCAAATTGACTTTTGGTGGTTAAATAAAGATCATATTGAATTAAATTAAGATGTAATAAGTTAAAACTATCAGTTTATGACTGTTATTCAAACATTTTCAAGAGAAAGTTGCATTTCTTCTCTTTTCTTATACGGATGGAAAACACATATAAAGCTTTGTGATTGTGACACAAATTTACTAAAACTTAATTTAGGTCTAGCAGAGAGTATGAATACAAAATATGTATGAATATTATGTTTTAGTATATATTTGAATCTTGTTAATGATACCAATTTTAAGGTGTGTTAATTCAACACTAAATTAAAAGCCCAAGTCATGACAGCAGCCAGGATTTAGTGGAACATCTAACTGGTCAGGACCTTTTCCCTTCTCGCCATTTGTTGATGTCCAGGTTGAGGCAATGAATGAATTTCACACTAAATATTGGCATAAATGCACAAAGCTTATCTTAATAATGATGCATTGTCCTCCAGCTTGTTTGGTTCCAGACGGAGTAGACTTTTATTCATGAGCATCTGGTTTAACACTGAACGTCCCACTGAATCCTGTGAAATACAACAACTGACAATGGAAACCAAAACCTCTTTCACGATTTTTAAATTCTGTTTACAATCATTTTAAAGCCTTCAAATGTGGAATCTAAACAGGAGTGAAAAACCCCTAAAAATTAGAAGCTGTTGATTGTAAAAAGGCAAATAAAATGATAAAAGTCCAATAATTTGCAAGTCAGGGATTAGTATTACTGTGACTTTTATTTTTAAAACCACTTTCACTTGTGAATATGGTTAAATATAACATGAACTAGGTTATAATTCATTTTGAGGAGGGTGGAGCTTGTTTGGGAAACTGAGGTCTTATTTTTCTTTTTGTAGATGTTGTAGATGATTCTGCTGGTGTCTGCAAGCCTTGATGATGGTTGTGTTCTGCAGCAGTTTGCAGCCAGTTATGAAGCTACTTGGATGAATACAACTGGGAATATTCAAAGTCTAGTCTCTTCTAAAGGGTGAAGGAGTTTAAGCATCTTGGTATCCTGATCTTCATTGATCCGAGGTTCACTGAGCTTCTGGCAAGCGGAACAGCGGCACTCTACGGGATACTGCGCCGGAGGCGTCGGAGGGGAAAGCGAGCTGGCGCCCTGGTAAAGCTCCGCAAAAGAGGACTTCGTACACCACTGCCTTCAATACATCTGGCAAATGTCCGCTCTCTAAGCAACAAGATGGACGAGTTGCTTCTTCTCACCGGTAAAAACTCGGACCTCCGTGGATCAGCTGTTCTCTGCTTCACCGAGACATGGCTGAGTGACAACATCCCGGACCGCGTACTGCTGATACCGGACTTCCAGCTGCTCAGAGCGGATCGCAGCGCGGAGCTATCAGGGAAGAAGCGAGGAGGCGGAATCTGCTTTTATATAAACGAAGGTTGGTGCAGAGACATAAAAGTGCTGGGGAAAACATGTAGTCCCGGATCTGGAGTCATTTTCCATAATCTGTAAACCGTTTTATCACCGAGAGAGTTTTCCTCGTTCATAATAATCGGCTCATATTTTCCACCGCATGGCTGCACTTCTGCCGCGGAAAAACATCCTGCTGAGCTGATTACAGACGTGGAGAAAAAACACCCTGACTCTTTCATCATAATACTGGGAGATTTTAACAGCGCAGATCTCTCTAATGAGCTCCCAAAATACAGACAGCATATTAAGTGTCCCACCAGAGACAAAAACACACTGGACCACTGTTACACAGCTTTAAAGGACTCATATCATGCTGTTACCAGGGCTGCTCTGGGACTTTAGGATCATTGTCTTATCCACCTCATCCCAACTTACAGACAGAAACTAAGAGCTTCCAAACCCGTGGTTCACACTGTTAAAAAGTGGACTGAGGAATCGAAGCAGATGCTACAGGCCTGCTTTGAATGCACAGACTGGACTGTTTTTGAAACCTCAGCCACGGATTTAAACGAACTAACTGATGTGGTGACATCATACATCAGTTTCTGTGAGAACATGTGTGTGCAGACCAAGACCTTCTGCACCTTTGGGAACAACAAGCCATGGTTTACTCCACACCTCAGGAATCTGCACAGGGACAAGGAAGAAGCTCACAGCAGTGGAGATTGGGCGCGGTACAGGCAGGCCAGGAACAGACTTACAAAGGAGATCAAAGCAGCCAAGAGAAGCTACAGTGAGAAGCTGAAAAACAGCCTTTCTACTGGTGACACTTCGGCTGTATGGACTGGTCTGAGAAACCTGACTGCCTACAGAAGCCCCACCACCCTTCCTGAACAAAGTCCTCGCCTGGCCAACCGTCTGAATGGCTTCTACTGCAGACATGACAAGAAGCCATTCACACCTCAAACCAACTCCCCCACATCCCATTCAGGAACAAATTCGACCAGTAAAGCAACCAACACCCTACCTTCAGATCCTCTGGCTGCACTAAAGATCTCTCAGGAAGATGTAAATAGGCTCTTTCAGCACATGAAAACAAAGAAAGCTGGAGGACCTGATAACGTCTCTCCATCATGCCTGAAAGCCTGTGCAAATCAACTCGCTTTGATCTTCACCCGGATCTTCAACAAGTCACTGGAGAAGTGTGAGGTCCCCTCCTGCTTCAAACAATCCACCATCATCCCAGTGCCTAAGAAACCCACCATCCTAGGATTAAATGACTACAAGCCTGTAGCCCTGACGTCTGTGGTCATGAAATCCTTTGAGCGACTGGTGTTGAAGCACCTGAAAGACATCACAGGCCCTCTACTGGACGCCCTGCAGTTTGCTTACCGAGCAAACAGGTCTGCAGATGATGCTGTTAACTTAGGTCTACACTTCATCCTGCAACACCTCGACCGCCCAGGGACGTACGCCAGGATCCTGTTTGTAGACTTCAGCTCGGCCTTCAACACCATCATACCAGACATCCTCCACCAGAAGCTCACCCAGCTCAACGTCCCAGCCTCCACCTGTCAGTTGATCAACAGCTTCCTGACAGACCGACACCAGCAGGTGAGACTGGGGAGCATCTTCTCCCGAACCAGATCAATAAGTACTGGTGCCCCCCAGGGGTGTGTTCTCTCCCCACTCCTCTTCTCCTTGTACACAAATGACTGCACCTCAGCGGACTCGTCCGTGAAACTCCTTAAGTTTGCAGACGACACCACTGTCATTGGACTTTCGGAAAACACCGACCCCATACACCCCCCTCACCATCCTCAAAAACACTGTATCGGCTGTGGATCACTTCAGGTTCTTAGGAACCACCATCTCTGAGGACCTGAGATGGTCTTCACACATAGACACTGTTCGGAAGAAGGCCCAGCAGAGACTGTACTTCCTGAGGCAACTCAAGAAGTACAACCTTCCCCAGGAGCTGCTGGTCATCTTCTACACTGCCATCATTCAGTCTGTCCTGTCTTCATCCATCTCAGTGTGGTTTGGTTCATCCACAAAACAGGACAGGTCCAGACTGCAACGAATAATCAGGACTGCAGAGAGAATCATCAGGGCTGATCTTCCCTCCATCCACGACTTATACAGGTCAAGGGTCAGGAAAAGAGATGCTAAAATCTCTGCAGACCCCACACACCCTGCACATAAACTGTTTAGAGTTCTGCCTTCAGGCCGACGCTACAGAGCGCTGTTCCCTAAAACCAGCCGCCACAGAGACAGTTTCTTCCCCCAGGCTGTTTCTCTGTTGAACATTCAATAGAGTACAACAGCAGACAGATGTTGCAAATGCACCTTTTATTTATTTATATATGTGTATATTGTACATTGTAGATATGTATATTCTGTAGTGCAAAAACAAAAACCAAAGAGCAAGGGTACCGGAGTCAAATTCCTTGTTTGTATGTACAAACTTGGCAATAAAGCTGATTCTGATTCTGATATTGAGACAGATCTGGTTTTCATCTCCAGGAATGAGGGCGTCTCACCAGTCTGTTGTGTTAGAGAAGGAGCTCTGCTCAGAGACAAAGACCTCAAATTACTGGTCCATCAACATTACATATTTCATCCATGGTCAACAGATATAGCTCATGACCAGAAGAACAAGATCCTGGAAACAAGAGTCTGATATGAGCTTCCTCTGTAGGGTGGGGGCGCCACTGATCAGCAGCCTTGAGAAACAGATTTAAACTGGTTTTAAAAGCTGGTTTCTGAAAATATTAAGGGCCTTAAAGACTTGACTTTCAGTAGAAACTGTCTTATAATGCTTCTTATACATTCTGAACAGGATGCTGTCCAATACAATCAGGAAAATTAAATTGAAACATGCATGCCTATAGATTACTTTATGAAAAACCAGCCCTCCTCAGTGACCAGATTCTCATCTGTTTTCCTCTGTTTAAACCCAAAGCTCCATGTTACTGTTTTCTTTTACATCACATAATTATGCTGATTGCCTCTCAGCAGCAGACCTGTTGGAAATCAAAGCTCTTACAGCACAAGCTCAGCTCCACTCCTCAGTGAATTGACCAATTACACAATTTTCTCAGATTGTGGACTTAAAGCTTTCTGCTGCTTTTTCTCATTTTGAGACACTGCTTTAAACACCTATTATGGACTCAGAACAGCGTTTCAGCATCATTTTCAAGGCTCATTGTTTCTGTCCTTTAATGCTCTTGCTCAAAACATGCTGAAGCTTCTGAAGCTGGGATGTGACTCACCCTAAAACCCTTTCTGTCTTTGTTTAAGACAGTAATTCTGACACATTTGCAAGGAAATAAAAGCAAAGTTATAGTTTTTAAGATTTGTTCCAGTAGCAACCTTAGAGACAGCATGATACTGCAGCAGACCAACAATAAATGTGATGCTTGTGCAACATCTAAATGCCAGTTTCTAAACGACAGAGCAGTCAGGATGATGGAGTTCTGTTAGATGTTCACTGCCTGCTCTGCAAATGCAGCTCTTAATCTTTCTCCCACAGGAAGACGCCAGAGGGAATGGGAGGACTCTCAGTGGGAATGGATTGCTGTCTCCAGGGGAGGAAATGAAATGGAAGCAGTGATGTGGAGGAAAGAAAATCTAAGCTCTGTCTCCTTCACATGTAAATTATCTGGTTTTAAAACCCCTTTTAGAGGATTCAAGTATGTCTTTTTTTCTTTTTAACATTTTAATTGAATTTCCAGAAAGTGAGAAGTCTACACAGTGATTACTTTGTCTTTAAACAATCAGGAAAAGCCCGATGATGAACATTTGAGTTAAATAGAGACACACCGTTGGATATACTCTAACTGTGTGCTTTAAACACTCTGCTTCCTTGTGTGACATCATGGGAAAATCAGAAGAATCCCGACAAGATATCAGGAAGAGTATTGTGGACCTCCACAAGTCTGGTTCATCCCTGGGTCCAATTTCCAGATGCTTAAAGGTGCCAGGTTCATCTCTTCAAATTATTATATTTAAGTATAAACAGCGTGGGAATGTCCAGCCACCATAACACTAAGGAAGGAGACAGGTTCTGTTTCCCAGAGATGAACGGCTTTGTCGGAATCAACCCAAGAACAAAAGGTAAAGACATGACAAAGATGGCGAACATATTACACCAGCATCCTCTCTTGATCCTCCAACTGAATTCAATGAGTTCTTTACTGACATGGACTGAAAGGCCACTATAATGGAATTTTTCTTATCAAAGTGGGAGAGAAATTAACTCACAAGAAAAAATCCGGACTTTGTCTTTATAAGTTTATTCCAAGGCATTCAGCGTCTGAAGACCCTGTCACTGACAAGTCAGTGAAGCAGAGCCCAGAGCACAGTTTACAGACAGTATTTAAACAGTATGTTGGTGTTACCTCAACTTAAAAGAGTTTGGAGACATGGTCCTCTAGACCCCACCTCGGGTCAGAGGTAACAAAGCTATTTATGAGGACAGCCATCTGCTCTTCCTCAGACACAACCCTCCAGGATATGTTTTAACCATTAAACTTCTGGTAATGGTTTTACAGACCAACTCCTCTATAAGTACTAAACACAGAGGTCAGAGAAGAGAGTTAAATGAAAGTTCACAGCACTTTGGAATACTTTGGAGCACTAAATAAAAGAATTTCCATAACACCACTCAGGGAGGAAGAAACCATTCATCCAAGGGCAAACATAAAAAACCAGATTACAGTTTGCAAATGCATATCATGTGGTCTGATGATACTGAAATGAAAGACAATGACCACTGATGGATTTGGAGAATAAAGGACGCTTGTAAGCCTCAGAAAACCATCCCTGCTGTCAAGTACGGGGGTGGTAGTATCATGTTGTTGGGGTGTTTGGGTGGACTATACACAAATTTCAGCATTTCACCAAATTAAAGCAGCTTCACGACAACTAAGTCAATGTTTTAGAGAGCCATCACAAAGCTCTATTCTCAGTCCCATAAGTTGTGAAATGGACTGAAAAGTCTTGTGTGAGCAAGGAGGCCTGTAAACCTGACCCAGTAACACCAGATCTTCAGGAGGAATGGGCAACATTCTAGCAAACTATTGTGAGAAGGTGGTGAAGGGGAACAAAGAACATTTAACCCAAGTCACACAGTTTAAAAAGCAGTTCTACCAAATCATGTGGAAACTTCTGAAATAAACAAAATATCTTTCTCTGATCAGCAAAACAAGCAACATTTGGAGTAACGGCATCTGCACAAGAGTGGAGGAGTAAATTGAATAGAGCACAGAGAGCAGAGCAAGAGAAAATATCAGGGAATGGTCAGTCAGAAGCAAAGAAATAGTTTCTGCAAGCTGTGGAAGAATGAATCCAACAGAGAGAGGTAAGCAGAACCCAAATACATCACAGCCAGCCGCTGAACTCCCGGAGCTCCAGCAGCTGAAATGAAACATTATAAAGATGCAAATGTGGCCCATTTAACAGCCTGAAGGAACTCTGATTGAAAATTTGGATGTGTGTGTTGGGTGAGAAGAAATCAGAGCTTGCCAGGAAGATGCATGCTCTTATGATTACACTTCCCACATCACACCTTCCTTTGCTGCATAAAACCTTAGACACACTGTACAGATATGCCAGATAAAGTCTTCTGTTACAACATACTGTTTATTAGCACTGAAGGTTGCAAACATGGTAACTCTGTTAGATTTATTAGAAATTAGCCTCTTGGGTTTAGCCAACGTTTTAGATAGTTAATTGAGATATATTTTATTAATATATCATTGAGAAGATTGTCTGAAAGCCTGGAGAAGACTGTTGAAGCTTTTATGTGCTCTTATTTAAATTACATCAGGGCCCTCTCTACTTATAGCAGAAAGGCAGTGATGGTCTCATTCACTCAGAGGCTGGATGGAGTCTGTTAGTCCATTTAATTGACATTTATTCAAACTTTATTTTAGATCCGTTCAGAGCTATTATTGCCACTGAAAGGGGATTCATAGTGACAGTAAAACACAGCAATAGAACAACAAAAGTAGCTGCATCAAAAAAGATAAACGTTTAATGACCAAATTTTAATAAAAAATAATAAGAAATGTCACTGAGGTTTTAACAGTTGAAATAATCAGCAAATCTGATTGAATCAAAAAGATTTTCTGCTTAGCTGTAGTTTTGGGGAGGATTTCCTGTATGTCATTTCTGCAGGATGACCAATAAATTCCTTAAAATGAGTCAGATCTCAGCTTAATAGAATGGGCCCTGGAACTGTGTTGGCACCATCCCTCTACACCCTCTGCACTGCAGACTTCTCCATCAAATCCCCTGGCTGTCATCTTTAAAGGTTTTCATTGTTGGCCTCATCACAGGTGAGGACGACTCAGAAACAGTGGACACAGAACTTTGCGGACTGGTGCCAGTGAAACCATCTCCTGATCAATGCCGGGAAACTGAAGGAGCTGGTGGTGGAAAGTGCAGACCCACCAAACCAATGCAGCAAACATCCAAGGAACTGATGATGAGATAGTGGTCTCCTATAAGAACCAGAGTGTTCACCTGAACAATAATCTAGACTGGAGTCACAACAAAGGGTAAGAGCAGACTCCACCTCCTCTGTGGTGGCATCAGTCATCTTGTGTGTTGGAGCAGCAGCTTATCTACAGCTGAGAGGAAGCGGTTAGAGAAGCTCATCAGGAAGGCCAGCTCTGTCCTAAGATGATCCCTGGACCCAGTGCAGGTGGTGGGAGACAGAAGGAATGTCTCCTCAGCTTCAATATCTCCCACCCCATGCATGAAGGTGTCGTAGAGCTTAATCCAAATCACCCTACTCAGTTTCACATTTCTTTTTATTTTTGAATGATGATTTTAATAACTTACAAATTCTTTTCTTTTTATAATATTTTTACCTTCTTCTGAATCTGCATGACTTAATTTGCCTTTTACGTTGCTGTTGGTACACCTGAAATTTCCGACTGTGGGACAATAAAGGATATTCCTATCCTGTTCTTATTTTTGTGGAACTAGTGGCACTTATTTTGTAAGTTGACCGAGAGGAAATGGGTGGAGAGAGAGAAAAAGACATCCAGCAAAGGTCAACAGGCCGGGACTTGAACTGTTAATTCGTCTCTCTACATTGTCCTCAGCTATGAATGTGTTCATTGCTGTCTGTCCATGCGTCTCTGTGTTGCCCTGTGATGGACTGGGACTTGTCCAGGGTTGACCCTGCCTCCCACCCAATGTGCGCTGGTGATAGGCTCCAGCTCCCCTGCGACACTGCAAGGATGGATGGACGGATAGACGGACGGACGGATGGATGGATGGACGGACGGATGGAAGGAAGGACGGACGGACGGATGGATGGATGGATGGATGGATGGATGGATGGACGGACGGATGGAAGGAAGGACGGATAGATGGATGGATGGATGGGTATTGCTATCTTTAAGTGAATCTGCATCCTTCCACCTTGCCACCTTGTCACTTTTCTGTATGCCTGAATTCCCCCACAGAGAATAAAAGTTAATTCTATTCTATTCTATTCTATTCTATTCTATTCTATTCTATTCTATTCTATTCTATTCTATTCTATTCTTTTCCATAGTGCTTCTTTGAGTCTGAGAGTGCTGCTATATGTCATCTATTTGTCGCGCAACGTTACCAAGCCCATCACAAAAGCATTTCAAACAGCATCGTCCATGCATTTCTAGGAAAACTCACCTAATATTTATGTATATTGTATATACGATAGGACAAAACACATATAATGTTTAGAGATCAGAGAGTTTTGTCATAAGCAGGTTGCTTGAAATATTTTCAGTTCCTTCCAGTAAAGAGAACAATCTGTCTGTAAATCATCCAACTGGAAAGAAAATAAATTACTACTTCAGAACATAATTGTTATATTTTCATCCATTGTCTATATCCAATTATTCCTTGTCAGGGTTGCAGAGGTGCTGGTGCCCATCTCCAGCAGGCAGCCTGTGTGTTTACAAGAGAAATTAGGAACCTTTTCTTTCCATTTATCAGCTGAAAACAGCATGTAATCACTAACAGAAAGCAAACATTTTCTATTCATTTTCTGAATAGGAATTGCAAACGTCATACATTTCGTGTTTGATATATGTGACTGAGTGCAATAATTATACCATCAGATTCATTTAACTTCCACTGAATATTGTTCAAGCAGTTCTTAGAGATCTCTCAATATTTCCTCCTTCAGGACTTGAAGCTTAAAGTGAAAACACATTTATCCTCCTTCTCTCTGTCAGTTTTCTACCTGAGCTGGGAGACAATTAGAGGTTTTTAAAGAAGGACAACTATAGCGTGATACCAAAAGAGAACAAATTTCTCACAGCGGCTGAACCTGCAGGGCATGTTTGAGCCACCATGTCAACACTAAGGTGGAACAGATTGAAAATAAAAACAAGAATTTAGCAATCTCAAGCGTGTGAGCATCAGACCCTCTGGGTTAGCTATCAGGGCTTTGGATTTGGATGATCCAAACAACCATTTGATACTAGTTCTGCTTACTTGAAAGTCGGCTTGGAGGTTTCTCACCAACTTCAAACTTGAAAATTCAACATTGCTCTCTTATGCATCAGAAGTACTGACTGTTGCATTTATTTTCTGTTTATTTGCACTTGTTAGCATTTCATGACGTCTGAAGAATACATTGTTTTCTAGAACATATTTAAGTAACCAGGTCAGAGAGAAAGATGTGGGGAAGTTTAAAGCTGGGTTAGGTTCTATAACAATATCCAAAGCTTCTCTGTTCAATCCATCATCTGAACATGGAGAGAAAGATGGACCAACTGCAAATGGTGAATGGCTTGCACTTGTACAGCGCTTTATGAAGTCTCCAGAGACCCTAAAGCTTTTTCCTCTACAATCAGTTATCCACCTATTCATTCACCCATTCACACCCTGACAGTGGTGAGCTACACTGTAGCCACAGCTGCCCTGGGCCAGACTGACAGAAGTGAGGCTGCCATAGACAGGCGTCACTAAGCCCTCTGACCACCATCAGCAGACCTACAGACCTACCAAGACATGGACGTCCTTATAAACTGACCAGCTAGGCAAGGAGAGCATTAATAAGAGAAGCAGCCAAGAGGCCCATGGTAACTCTGGAGGAGCTGCAGAGATGCACAGCTCAGATGGGAGAATCTGTTGACAGGGCAACTATTAGCCATATGAAAGTCATTTTAATGGGAATATGTTAAAGGCACATGCACCTACTTATTGGCAACACTGTAAAAGAACAGAGCTGGCACTTTAGCTACAAAGATGTAATGTCAATGAAAAGTGGGTGAGCTTAGTGAGGCATTGGTAGATACCTTCGTGTTTTCCAAAAACACATTAAATACATGAAACACTTTTTAACCAAAGATTATGAAACAAATAAAAACTAGGATTCAAAGGTAGGACCTGGTCTGAGGGCCCGAGGACTCAACACGGTTCATGTCATGGCTGCACATAACAGAGCAGGTATTCAGCCACGTACAAGGCAACCAAAACTGTTGTTTGTGAGCAAAACGTTTTTTTAATTTGTGTTCCTCCTTTGTTGTAAAAACTCCAACAGATTCTCCTGCATGAGCTGGTTAGCCTAAGCTGTAACATTTATTTTTTTAGTGTCTGAGCTTTTAGCTACAGCACAAATGGCAACAATCTGACTTCTTCTTTTATGTGATATTTCTCCTCCCTTTCTCTTCCCTCTGTGAATCGCCATATAAATATTCCCTTTTATACGAATATGAGCTGGAGACTTTGCTATCACTGCTTTTGTCATGGACCATTGTGTTATTCAGTGCTTATGTTCGGTGATCCATACATTTCATGGTCATTTCAGACAAGCAAATGAAACTATTTTGAGCTTCAAGCCTGAACACGACTGAAAAGAAAAAGTTGTAAAACAATTATGAAATAAGCTCGTGAAACAGGGTGTAATATCTTTCCCAGATCCCTTCTGGGGTCATTTTAAAGCAAAGTAAATATGTTTTACTTACAGGAATCCATGGTACCCACATACAAATCTGAAGGTTTTAAAAGACAACAAACATTTTGTCTATACTGTGACTTGTCTGCAGAACAGCAGTCTGGAGAACTGTCTGTGCTGCATATTTCTGTGAACTTCCTTAACTTGTATCAGCTGCTTCTTTGACTCGAGGGGAAATAGATTGTCTGGATGGATGCATCAGTCAGCATAACAAGTCCAAATCAGCCAAAACGAAAACAATATGATGCAGAAAGACTGAGGTGAAACAAGACCTCCAATTCAATCTCATCATCTCAAACTCTGATTAGTCCTAAGCAAAGAAAAACAAGACAAAATCCACACATGGCAGCATTTAGAGCCGCTCTGAATAGATTTCCCCCCTCCCACCCTGACAGGTTCATGGTGACAGCTATTTGCTTTCTGAAAGCCTAAACAAAAGCTCTGAGGGACTCCAAATGTTCAGCTCCAGCGGTATATGGAGGAGCTGTGCAGTACAAAACGCTTCCCCACAGGGAAACGCTTTTACAAAAGGAGCGCAATATATTTTCACCGCCAGCTCCTTTTCACAGGCGAGTGCTTATTTTAGCCAAGCCTTCAGGGAACCGTCTGAATAAACTTTCACTAAAGGCTTTCAGTCAAATAGGGATGGATCAGCTGCATAGCTCCATGGGAGTGAAGGAGGGTCAGGAAACAAGTTACCTTGTCTGCTGCTCTGTATTGTGCTGTCTTTCTGTGCATGCATTGCCAAGTAACCCAGAATTTATGTGAATTGAAAATGGCAGCTTATTTCACTGCGGTAATTGCTCATGCATGGCTGACTTATGGTGGCAGCTAAAGCCTCCATTCTTAATTAATGGGAAAAGGCACCCCTTCAGCACCTGAAGATCACTGGTTTGATTCTGGGAAAGCACATGTGGGCCAAACTCCATTAAAGAGACTTAAAGGTTATTTTTAATTTTTTGTTTCATTTTTTGTTCATTTTCTTGTTTGCTGAAGTTTAAAAGTCCACTGAAGTTCCAGTTTGATCTAAAGATACATGAACTAATCCTGTGTCGATGCAGAGCTTCATGTTTTAAAACTTCTTTGCATTTTATCTCTTCTTCTGTAAAGATGCTTCAGGATTTTCAGTGCTGGAGGAACTCTGAAGAAAGCACAGAAGTTGTTTTTTCAGGCCTCATGAAGTTAATGTGTTAACTTCTACCCTGCAGCTGACCCACTCCTTAACCACAACTCTAATTACACAGCAGTCTATGCATACCAGGCTCAGTCATTAACCCCTCAATCCCTTCTCTCCCTTCATCTTTCTCATCCCTAACATTTGTCTTCATCCACGTTTTTTTGACACCTTTCTCAGATTCAACCATTAACACCTTCATTCCCCATCACAGTCTCCTTTATTCCTTACCCTTTCGTCCTTCCCTCTGCATTAATCGTCTCTAGTCTTTGCCGTTATATTCTTCATTTCTTCCATTCTTAAACCTGTCTTCCTTGCTCCTTCTCATTCCCCTCATATGTCTCATACCTTTGTTCATTCTTCTCATGCCTTTTCCTCCCTTTTGTACAGTATAGGCGGTGTTATCTCATTTTCTTTGTGGCTCCTTCTAGCTTTAGTAGCTTTAATCAAACTACCAGCCCACAGAATCTTCTGGCTGCTTTCATTCTCTGAAACTTTTGTAACAAAAAAGTGAATATATACTGCATGCCTACTGATTTAAAACTTTAGCAGAGAGGAAAACAACTGAAAAATGTATCGTCTGGGAGTTCGTCCTCTTCAGCACCACGGACAGCTCTGACTCTGCAGAGTGCTGCCATGGTCCTGATCCGAACCAGAGCAACATTTTAAGACTGCACAGTGATCATGTACAAGAACGTATATGTAGCATATCCACCCATCTTTCTTCTCCAGCATCATCTTCACTTTCTTCAGTGAGTGACAAAGTTTAAAGACAAGCATATTTAATTAACTGAGTCTGAGTTAGGGCTTTGACAGCTAAGCAGCAATCAGCAGGACCCAGCTGTCATCTGAACGCACTCTGCAATGTCACACAGATTGATTGTGATGGTGTGATTCATTTTTGAAACAGTCGCCCAGAGGACAGTCTGGATAATGGCTTCAGCCTTGTAGAGACAGAGAGGGCAACCTGACACACAGGAATGGACTTTCCTGTTGGATTTAACTGTATTATTACACCAGATAAGCTTCATATATGTCAAGTTTTAGAGTATTTTAAACATGTTTTTTTAATTGGCCAATCTCAAAGAGTTCAGTGTAGCAAATTGTTGGAACATTTGTACATGAATTATCATTGCTTAGTTTAAAAAGGTTCTTTATCCTTATGATTTGACATTAAAAGACATTTTCATTTCCTTAGTTTGGTGAAGTGGTTTGAATACTTTTCACATTTATTTTCTAAGTACTTTTATGAACTATTAACAGAATTGTCATCTTGTCTCAGAGTTGCATTTGGGTGGTTGTTATGCAGACTGACCAGGAACTTGTGTGTGAGTGGGGGAGTTCTGGGAAGCAGGCTGTTCGCACCCCAGACAATCTCTGTGGCCTTGGATGCCAGATGTGGACCTGTGCGCTGTATCAGTACATGGACAGAACCAGTTTTATTCAGTAGGACTTGTATTTGTGAAACTGTGTGTAGCCACATCCCCGATGCTGTAACATGACTGTTTTTTCTTTCTTTAATAAAAGGCTGTGACACAGGGCAGCTCCTCAGAGAGAATGGACTGTCTCTCCCTGGCCAGCCAAAGATAACTTTGACTCGCTTGTGTCTTCATTGCATACCTTCTCTCAGTTTATCATTATGTCTAAAGATGCATTCACACCGAACGCGGATTCTGCGATAGGAGCGGCCAATTTACATGTTATCCCTATGTAGAGGCGCGTTCAGGAGCGGAGCGGCGCGGCGCGGCGCGAAGGAGACGAAGGACGCGGTGCCGAAGGCGCGCCGAGTGAACGGGAGCGGAGCGAGAGCGATGGACGAGTTATAAAATCTGAACTTTTTCCTAAATTCGCGTTGCGTCAGCCAATCAGGGACTGATGTGGCTGTGACGTAGGGTGAAGGACCGCAGCGGAGAAGCGGTTGTTAGTGAAGATGGAGGACAAGATCATAGTGGCGGTGAGTTGTATGACTCAACTAATTATTTTTACCGAGACAAGTACAGAAAGGACCTGGCCTGGAGAAGAGTCAGTGAGGAGACTGGAGTAGCAGGTAAAACTTTAAAATAGCGCCATTGCACTGTTGTCTTCTTATATTTAGGAGATGTGGACATTAAAAGTTGGCTGTTTTTTTACTGAGCTGAGATTTATTTACTCACCGAAGACAGATGGACAGGCGTTCAGCAGCGGGGATACAGCGCCGGTAGTTGGTGTCCCAGAGGCCGATTCGTCTCCCAGCGCGGGACAGCAGATCTTTCCAATTTCATGACGCGGTGAAGTTGCCGCTTGTTGCCATTTGGCAACGCGGAGTTGTCAAGCGAGCAAAAGCACACAAATGACACGAAATATTAGCAGAATCCGTGTTCAGTGTGAACGCACCATTACTCTGACATTTCTTTGGTCCTTCGAGCCGGATCACAGGTGTCCCTGTTCGGAGGAGCCAGGTGCCTGACTGAGGGTTAAGTCTGCATGCAGCCTCCAGCTCGTCTGGGGAACCAAAATCCTCCACAGTAAATTCTGTGTAGGTAACCGCTCTGTGGGCCGTGGGACTCCGGACTGTGGACCAACGTGATCCCGAACAGAAGGTGTGATTGAACGCACGAGGTAAAAGGTTAAACCTAGGTAAAACGCAGGCAGAGGCCTGGCGTCCGCGGTAAAAAGAGCTCTAAAAAGAAGTGTTGCGCAAATAGGAGTCTTGAGTTTCGCTGCCGGCCCCCATAGACGTCCTTACTAAAAAGAAATTTTAAAAAAAGAAGAAGAGTTCTAAATAGAAGAGATGCACAAAATATGAAAAACCTAGTCTAGTTGATTGAGGCCTATATATGATTGTGTGTTGTGAGACAACCCGAAACCTTCGCGGTGTGAACATAAAGTTGCTCTCCACTGAACCTGTGCTGTAGGGAATTCTGATTTGTATTTTTAGGCAGTAACAGTCTAAAACCTCTTTTACCTTCGGGATTAGAACCCTAAGCGGAAAACCGGATAAAAACTAGGTTTTTCATCTAGAAACCAGTTTTCTGGGAGGAATTGAGGGTCCGGTGAGAAATTCTGTTTGCTGGTGGATGCACATACATATTTTATGTTCTGAAAGTAAATGAGAAAATAAGTAGTTAAATCAGAAAATAAATAAGATAATAATAATAATAATAATAATTAGTTAAAGGAAGATAGTAATAATACACAGTTAAAAGTTATTGATTGGGAACTATTAATTAAAATATAAAATAAGTATGTAACCTCTCCAAAGATGGGCAGCTGCGTCCGGAAGCAGCCCCCGTTGGATGGGAGATGCAAAGTTCATGCATTCAAAAGATCCAGATACAGTAAAAAACCTTGCTAAATGGGAGAAAGATTATCGTTTCAAAGGGGACCTCTCAGTCCCTGCGTGTACACAGTTGATAAACAGATTAAAACAAAAGGATAAATTAAAAAACAGCAAGAGCAGCCTTTAACTAACATAGCCATAATAATGAGGCCTTGCACAGGGCAAAAAACTTTCAGCTTAACTGAAAACAAAAAAGGGGGGCAGACCGCCACCCATCCCAGTTCAGAATACCAAGGTAGCCCCAAATTATTCAGAAGAAGAGGTGGTTTTAGAGGACGCGGTAAAGGAAGTTAAAAGAGGAGGTAACAATGTGGACAACATGGACACTGGGCTAAAAAAGAGTCCAACTGGACAACCCAGTGAACAATGACTAGAGAAGGGAGAACAGAATGTGGTTAAAGAAGTAATTTGAGAAGAAAATATTTTGTAGTCAAGTATTATTGAGAAACAGGTGCTTTAAAAAACATTCTATGATGTTATACTAACAGCGACACCATGATAAAATGCAAAAGATTCATTTTACAGGGAAATAATTCCATATTTGGCTCAGGTTGTGTGCATTCTTGATTTTCTCCTCTTTGAGAGAAGTTAAATTTCAGCTCTGTGAAACGACTTTGACACAGGAAATGCAGCTGCCTGAAAACAAAGATAAAACTTCTGCACACAGCAGAAGCCTGTCTCTGCTGAGAGCTCTGATGAAGATTGTAACTCTACCCTGCATGTGTCAAACTCAAGGTCCGCGGGCCAAAACCGGCCCACCAGAAGTTTATGTGATTCTCCAGAAGTAGAGCCTTTGATATGGTAATTGTGTGCTTGAATGTCATTTTGTCAATCAAGAAGCAGTTTTGTCTACATTCTTCCACAATCTGCCTTTTGAAAATGTTTTGAATCGTGCTCTTTATGTATAAAACAAAAAATTGGCTAAAGTCTGCAGACACAAAATTAACCTGGATTGAAGCTCTAATTAAATTTATTTAATCTGAGATCCTCTCCAAATGCAACAGTATATGTCAGTCTACATGACATACTAACAACTTCACCTACTGGTATAATATAAAGATCTGATTGAATATGTGAAACAAACAATGATGAAAGTTTTTCAACAGGTGATGCTCATCCAGAAGGAAGACAGTGTTCCTAGGAAATGCAGCTCATTCATTAACAATTCATTTTTCTCCTATAGGTGGAAGACATAACATCACACTGTGTGGAAGTTTTGCTGACTAATCATAGGCTGGATCCATGAAACATTATGTCACAGACCAAATGACCAAGGTTCTGACTGACTTATGAACCTCACTGACCTGACAATGATAACATAAGCTAACATAACACCCAACAGACAACACCTTCAAGGTGGACCCCACTAAGACCACCTTATTGATTCTTGGTGAATAAAAAAGAAGTGAAGCATTCAAAACAGACCTAGTGGAAACAAACGGGGTTATGAGGAAATGATATGCATTTTAAGAAAAATAGAAGTCAAATTATATTAAATTTTTTGCAAATAAAACTGCTCTGACAGAGAAGTAAGTAAGTAGTGTTTGAATGGGAGCGTCTTTGTAGGGACCTTAAAAGTGCTAATAAAGGTCTAATGTTCTGATGATCATTGCCAAACTTCAATCTCAATAAGGTTTCCAGAATCTTTTCCAAAAAATCATATAAAGATGGCAAAGGTTCCACCTGTATTGAAAATACTGATAAACATAAAGCTCAAAGACCTGTCTTCAATTTTTCACAATTCTTACAAACAGGGTAATCATGTGGTCAATGTCTGTCTTTTGTCTGTTTTTGTGAAATAAATGTCTGTTTCATGTTATGTAAAAATTAGGGTATATGTGCACAATAATTAAAGACTAAAAGGGCAAGTCTGATCCTCAACAGTACCAAAATAATATTAGGTTAGTTCTTTATGGTAAAACAAAAGGATTTTAATAGATGTTTGGACTTTTTTCAGTCAGGTTCAGAATGATCACATTAGACTCAAATTTAACACAAGATGAAATGTACCTTAACAGAATTACTGGACTGGACTGAAATGGAGAAAACTTGAGTTAATTGAAACAAACTTTAGTTACTTGAAATAACTCTGACACAAATGTATTTCGCATTTTTGCATTCTCTGTAGGTTGTTCTGACCCTTTTTGCTGTAAAAAGAAAGCTCCAACTCTGAAGCTCATCTTCAGCTGGAGTTTGTTCCTTGGAATATAATCTAATTTGAAACGTCGATACATTTCTGGTGTTTGAATGTGAAGGAAATGGGATCAGAGAGTCAATTAGAACTACACTGAAAAAGGTTTCCCACCTGTGAACGAGACTTTAATTATTAGCCTGCATGTGTAAGCTAGTTTGAACTTTCTCAGCTGCTCCTAGCAGCAGATTAACTCAGTTTTCCTCCTGCAATTCTGTGATTTGTTTCAGGTCTTTTAACTGTTTTATGTAAAACCTTCATCCATCTCCACAAAACTTGCAGGTCGAATAGGTTTATCAGAACCTATTTTGGATGTGTTGTGATTATGAATATGAATATATAATTTAATATTTATTATTAATAATCTAATATTTATTAAAGTTTTCGGTCTGTTAAGGGTTGTCCTGTGAATACCAGCCCAGTAAGGCGATGGTATTAGGACAAAGTTGAAAGGTGTGAGCCAAGCTCTGACATTATTGAACAGTAAAACTCTACACACACTTGGAATGAATTCACACAATTTCTTAAAATGCAAGAATTTATTAAAAAAAATAAGTCAACTCAAAGTCAAACATATTTCAATCAACAAACTCTTTACTATGCTAAAACAATCCAACTAAACTACCAAGCAGAATTAAAGAATAATGAAGACTAATGGGCTATGTACAATATAAACAAGTTGATTAAAGATGGTTAAAAACTATGACTGAAAGAGTGATGCAACATTACCATGCAATGTTATTTATGTTTGGGAACCAAGGATTATCTTGAAGAACCTGGAAATTAAGTTAAGTTAGTCTTTGAATTAACTTAGGAATATGAATTATACTTAGGTAGGCCTATACGGAACCGTACGACAAAGGCATGTTCGGCTCCTTGAGTGGCTGCGACGGGGTAGCTCTCGTTGCCTGGACGTACACGCAGGAAGGCGTGCGATGCGGTCCTGGCCTCCTTTCCCAGGCAGTGGGGGAAATGCGCTTTGATTAGGGCTGCTTCTGGAGGCCTCAGGAGAAAAGTGAGGTCACGCTTGTCTCATTACACCCTTTATATGAATGAATACCAGATACTCGAACAGCAAATCATTACTTAACTTCATTGCTTATGATCGTAGTTACTTTTGGATCCAAGTTGAAGAGTCATGTCTGCTTGCCAGCAAGGAAACGTACGTCCACATGGTGCCTTTCCTGTCCAGTTCCTGTCTGGAATCCCCATGGAAAGAGATCTGTTTGTTGGAACGCGGGGTTTTTATTCAAACAGTGCCGTCACGGGAAGTCCGCTGTTACCCCTCCTGTTCCCAGCTGTGCTGAAAGTAGGTTAATGTGATTTATTTTGAAAGTTCTAGAAAAGTTCTTACTGGCCTTTAATGTTGCAACCCATGGCTGGTGTCCCAACAGAAGAGAAACATAGAGTCCATGTCTTGTTGCAACAATTGGCAAAACTTAGGATTTTAATGAAAGTCGTGTTTGACATGTATATACCTCCAATCTATCAGAGTTAAGAAGGAGCTGAGCTGAAAGGTGAAGCTCAGGATTTAATGCTCCACTGACTTTTCAACCCACACATATGCTCAGGAAATATGGATCCTGACTGGAAGAATGAGATACTATAATCTAAGCTGTACAATAGCTAACAGGAGTAAGCATAAATGCAACATGTCTGCAGGCTGTCATCTAAAAGCAACCAACAGAGGGAGTGTCTGCTCTTTATGGTGATCTAACCAAAATAAGTTCTCTGAATACTCAACAAACACAGAACATAGGGTGAAAATCTTACTTCTCTTGCAGCGCATTTCTCAGAAACTCACTGGGTTTATTCTAAGAATGAATAAAACAAAGCAAACATTTTTCACATGAAGAAGCTGGTTTGTTAGACTGATAAAACATGCTGCGAGTGACGTCATGTTTAATGTTTTCTAATTCACACAACATCACAGGATGTGTTTTAATCGTTGATCTGGGTCAGATCTGCAGGGTAATGAAAGTTGAAATGGACTACAGGATGGTCAGCATTTCTCTTCAAATGTTTAAAAAGTCCTGAAGTTTTAATGAGTTCTACATGAAATGAATCAGTGCCCTTGTTATTAAGAGGGAGAGGGTAATTTGTAGAAATTACTTCACATTTAGCTGTTAAGTGATGACTTAATGAAAGCAATAATTATGCATCAATGCACATTCTAGGCTTTAGCAAATGGCAATTTAACTG
Organism: Crenichthys baileyi; assembly: GCA_036173005.1. Taxonomy (NCBI): domain Eukaryota; kingdom Metazoa; phylum Chordata; class Actinopteri; order Cyprinodontiformes; family Goodeidae; genus Crenichthys; species Crenichthys baileyi. Next base: position 827,225 of record JAHHUM010002026.1, read on the forward strand.
ACAAAAACATCAATTAACCTGTCAGCGTGTTGAAGCTATTCTGCATTGTTTCAGATAAATACGCATTAATTTTCAAAGATGAACTTAGTGCAGGGGGTGAGGATAAAGAAAGGAGGGTGACAAATATTGAAGATCTCTAAAAAATAGGCAACAAAAGATTAACATGGTCAAGTCTTGATCTCTTTCAAGATTAAGACAAGAACATTCTCACGATATACAAAAACTCAGAGCAAAGCTCAGTTTCAAGTTCAAAACCATTAAAAACGACAACAACAAAACATGTCTGTATTATTTACAGTACACAATTAATAAAGAAATGGTTTGAGGATGAAAAACTGCCTTTCATTAAGCTAAAATATCTTACAAAGCAACAAATAATGCCCTGACATGGAGAGATTCACACTGACATCTATCAGTATGAAATGGGTTACACAGTCATTTCAAAGGCTTTGGGACCAAAGAGAACCACAGTGAGAACCTTTATCTACAATAGAGAAAACATGAAAATGTGGAGATGTTCTGACCCACCTAACCATCACATTGGGACATTTTCAAACTCGTTCAAGTCCTTAAGGTTGCTAATTTTTCATGTAACATGTCAGGGATCATAACGTGGTGTAAAAATAAGTCAAACTGGTTTATAGTCATCCACAACAAATCTTCAATGTGGCAAAACCCTTTACCTTGAATATATTTGCCTCTTTAATGCAAAATCAAATGAGACTGAATTGAAAGTTTGGGTGAAAATATCTCCGGTCATTCCAGCAGTTTATCATAGTGATAAATAAATATTTGATTTGCTGTGTGTCCAGACGTCCATGGCTGTGATCCAGGATGCAGGGAGACCTTTATAACTTTGCAAAGTAATGAGAAGAGTTCAAATATAACCTGAGTTGTTCTTTTGGGAATATCAGCATGTCTCCTCTCACTATCATGTCTGTCAACATCCCACAGCGAGTGCTGCTGAAACATTCATGTGACATTGAGTGAACTAGGCGAAGACGTGGCTGAATGGAGCTGTGGTCAGGTCACAGCCTTAGCGTTCCTCCGCTGATGTAGCTGTCATCTCGTGTTAGATCTCCCTTTGTGTCCATCCATGTGGTAAAAACACACATTCATGTCCTGGAGACGCAGCATGACCAGAAAACTATCTTTGACCCAGTAAGCCATTTTATGTAGCATTTCCCTAAAGTAAGACTATCTATACAGACATAAACACAAGTTATTACAAACACAAACATGCTGTATGAGTGGCAGACAAGGGCAAGCCTTACTGGTGACCATATGGTGCCATCCCCCAGGGGACCATGGGGGAACTGGAATCTACAGATCATGTTAAGGTTGGATAGAAGTGACAAAAGGGTCTTTATAGTTTGGGTTTGATGCTATAGTTAACTGTTGGGCTGCACGGCTGCAGCTTTTCCATTTGTGAAACCAGCCGCAGATCATTGAGCCAGCATCTCAAGCTGGGTTGGGTGGCAGATTTCCATAGCAACAGGATGTGTTTCTTTGCCACTCATGGTGCAAAGGCATCTGGAAACGCATTGGAAGCTGAAGTGACCCTCAGCACTTATATAAGTCATGGTTTGATCTTGGAAGTCACGGAGCTCTGAATCCAGGACAGAACAAAACCAGAACAGATGGTCTAGCAACCCACTAGATGAACATGCTGAGGAGGCAGTCTGGTTCACTTGAGAAAGTGAGAAGTTCTGCTGTACTTTGCATCACTTTACTGAGTGAGAAAGTTCCAAACCCGAGTTTGTTGCCCATACGTCTCTTATTGAGGCTGGAAAAATAATGTGATTATTGGCTGTTTTAACCACAACCATTTGTCATCATTTGTCATCAAAGAATCCTGAGAAAAGCTCTGGTTGTGTCAAATAGTTTCGGGAAAAATCCTAGAGTGGGACTGTGTGACTGCTGTCTTATTCTGACCAATAATGAGCAAATCCACACCCAGAACTTAGTGTCCATTTCTTGTTGGACTGATGTCTCGGTCAGGTCAGTTGGAGGTTGCCGCAGCAACAAGTCATCCAGTCGGGCATAATTCATAGCGCAGTGTAAGTTAGCATTAAGGTTTTACGTTATCGAGCTCACTCAGTGTGACACATTCAAGTCCTGTAGGAGTTTGGACATGGCACTGTGTGGTGCAGAGCTTGAGTTTCTGCCCTGAAGAAGGCAGAGTGGAAAAATGGCCACAAAGAGAACAAATGTGAAATATAAGCAGACAAAAGTACAGAAAAGACAGAAATGTTTCCTCTAACAGTCATGAAAGAGATGAAAAGACAATATAAGCTGATAGTTCTGCCTCCAGACTGTACACACCCCACTCAACTTTAGCCATGCAGGTATGTTTCAGGAGGTTGCATCTGAACAGTCTCTGTTTTCAGCTGGTAGGGCCTCCCATGGTGGCTGTCCAGTAGTGAAGATGCTTTCAGGCTGGGTGAGCAAATATGGCCGGGCAGGTTTAGGAGGCCTTGAAAGGCTTACCTTTGCCCACCTGCCAAACTACATGAATGACCCTAATGTGACTGTGTTCAGGTTTTTATCTCAGCAATGAAAAAAGAAAGGTGTGACTAGATATCCAGTACAGTTGTGTTAGGCTCTGTAAGAGTCTGAAGGAAACGCATCCCTCCTCTCCTTCAATCAGCTTCTGAACACACTGCAGGTCTTTCTGCTATTAATTAAAACGGCATACTATGATTTATGTTTCTTGGTGGTGCCCTCTGGCCGTATGTTCTGTCGGCACACAACAGGAGAGCCTCTGGAGCTGCTGCTGAACAGCTGGCCACAGCCAGAACACATTTACTACACCTTTGTTTCTGAAAAGATTTTTCCACATCTGGACAAGTTGTTTGTTTTCTGAGAACAGGTAGGCCACGGGGGACATAAAGAAGCTCAGTAAACACATGTGGTAAGATTCATTATATAACTGCAGAGCAAGGTGTTGGAGGTGGAAATGAGATGATGATGGATGAAGAGAGGAGGAAGAGAAGGAGGGGAGAGGAAATAATAATAATAGGGCATCCGGGGAAGACTGGAAAGAAAACACGTTTGGGGCTGGTTGCCTGGAGACCAAATACATAAATAGATAGATCTAGATGCATCATGTATCTGTTGAACTGTAAGAAAAACTCAAAACATAAATATGAAGGAAGAAACAAGCAGCAGGTGAACGCTTTCTAAGTCACTCTTTTCTCACACTTTCAGCTCAACTTTCATGCCTCAGGAAAAGAAAACATGTAAATGATTAAATAAATATCAGGTCTGAGGAAGTCACCAAAATAATGATCATCAGATTTAAAATAGAATGAATTCTGTCGCAGATTGAAGGGCTGGAGGCAGAAAGCTTACTCTGACTATTTAAGCTATTTTGTTTCTGAATTTCAGTTCATATAAAAAATCAGAAACAATCTCTAATTTTAAACATTGCCATCAATGATCCAAACAAATTTTGTCCAAAAAGATTCATTGATGCATGTTTGCAACAGAGTGCAAACAACAACAAAGATTTTAGTGCTTGAGAGCTGAAAATAAGTCAGAGATTAAAGCCCAAACAGCAATAAAACAGAAGCTATAGGTGAGACCTGAATATCTGCCCTGCGTTGCTTTAAGGGTTCATCATTCAACAAACTAATCTGGAGCACAACACAAACCGTAAGAAGGACCAGATCTTAGCCGCTTTGCTTTGTTTATTTCAGACGATAAGGATCACATTGGGTCGTGAGTCGATATGTTCCAGTTATAAATTGAAGCCATTTTAAAATCAGCCGGTGGGGATAAGAAATCCTGATGTAAGCATTGTGTTTCCCAACCATTCTCCAGATCAGAGATCAGCAGATAAGGACTCTGAAGCGTTCACCAGCGCCTTGTTGATTAAAACAGCATAAATAAGTTGAGATGGTGGTATCAGGACATCTGTTGGCAGGAATACTCAGATAAATAACAGGATCTGTGCACTGAAACTATCCCCATCCACTAATGTTCACCAGAAAAGACTGAAACAGAGGAAGATTAAACATCCACTGGATCAGAACTTTATTACGACTTAATGATAAGGCTCTAATTTGGCTCTCAGGCTGTGGAAAATCAAACTGGTTCTTTTGTAGCACCAGTTCAGTTCTGCACAAGCACTGGAGCCACTCTGATGAAAAAGCCCAATTAGCAGTCCAAGTATCCAGCAGCAGTTTCTGATATGGGCAACAAGGGCATTTGCTCAGGGTGGCACTAAAAATGGGGCGCACAAGCACTGGATTTAAAAGAAGAGAGCCTGTTTAGGTCTGTGTGCCCTGTGTGGCTTTTGTCTTGCCTCTTTGCATTTCGTATGACTGGGGAATTTTCCATTCCTAACCCAACCCAACACCACCCACTCCCCCGCAGCTGGATTACAGTAAGTATTTTAAGTAAGTGTGTTTTTACCGGCATCAGAGGGAGCAGGGTAGGTAACTGTTTCTTATTTTCACAACCTTATGAAATATTAGGGCAGGCAATTAGAGAGGACCACTTGATGCAATACTTGGTAGGATTAGTTCTATGCATTCACCATCTTTATTTCATTCAATAATTTAGCCAGTTCGATGGACTCTAACTGCCTTTGATGCCAAAACAGATCATTAGTCTCTGAGATGGTAGAGCTCAGTGAGACTGGTGTGAACATTGTGGTGATAAAAAAAAAAATTAAATACAGGAAAAGTTGGGTCATTCATAAATAATTGTATCACAATTCTACGCTGTAGAATTGCAACCACCTGTTTGTCCTGCCATATTCAAATAAAAACTGCTTTAATTTCAGCTGCATCAGACAGCTGGGGGACATTATGTTTAACTCATTTAAAACTAAAGGTCATCCTAGAAAAGAAAAAGGCAAATAACTCCATGTGTAAGGCATGATTTCAAGCCTTGTTTCCAGTTTTGGAAATGCTCACAAATTACTTTTACATTTAACAAATCAGTGGAAATGACATGGGGCAGCATTATGCGTCTCATTGTAAGCAGCTGGAGTCTATTCTGCTCTGAATTACATATGAACAGCCCCAGAAATGCCATACAAACAATTTATGTGCGATTACCTGTTTCTGCAGGCGGAACGAGTTTGCAAAAATCTTTTTCATTAAGGAGGAGAGCCAGCTCATAATGACCGTATCATCATGTTTTCTTTCATGCAGCTCTTGGAGTCTCATTAGTTTCAAAATTAAAACTACTAGCATCGCTGAAAAAGGATCCACCAGGGTATAAACCCTGTTGCTGAAATATTACTGTCATCATGTTACCTCTTTTCCTTGACTTATTGCAAAAGTTAAACATCTAAAAAGTTTTTTAAAGCATATGTAAGTGTTTGTGTGTTTTCTCCGTAAGCTAATGTACACTGCTCAAAAAAATAAAGGGAACACTTAAACAACACAACATAACTCCAAGTAAATCAAAGTTCTGTGAAATCAAACTGTCCACTTAGGAAGCAACACTGATTGACAATCAGTTTCACCTGCTGTTGTTCAAATGGAAAAGACAACAGGGGGAAATCTTTGGCGATTAGCAAGACACACTCAAAAAAGGAGTGGTTCTGCAGGTGGGGACCACAGACCACTTCTCAGTACCTATGCTTTCTGGCTGATGTTTTGGTCACTTTTGAATGTTGGTGGTGCTTTCACACTCGTGGTAGCATGAGACGGACTCTACAACCCACACAAGTGGCTCAGGTAGTGCAGCTCATTCAGGATGGCACATCAATGTGAGCTGTGGCAAGAAGGTTTGCTGTGTCTGTCAACGTAGTGTCCAGAGCCTGGAGGCGCTACCAGGAGACAGGCCAGTACACCAGGAGACGTGGAGGAGGCCGTAGGAGGGCAACAACCCAGGAGCAGGACCGCTACATCTGCCTTTGTGGAAGGAGGAACAGGAGGAGCACTGCCAGAGCCCTGCAAAATGACCTCCAGCAGGCCACAAATGTCTATGTGTCTGCACAAACGGTTAGAAACCGACTCCATGAGGATGGTATGAGGGCCCGACGTCCACAAATGCTGGTTGTGCTCACAGCCCAACACCGTCCAGGACGCTTGGCATTTGCCAGAGAACACCGGATTGGCAAATTCGCCACTGGCGCCCTGTGGTCTTCATAGATGAAAGCAGGTTCACACTGAACACATGTGACAGACGTGACAGAGTCTGGAGACACCGTGGAGATCGATCTGGTGCCTGCAACATCCTTCAGCATGACCGGTTTGGCAGTGGGTCAGTAATGGTGTGGGGTGGCATTTCTTTGGAAGGGCGCACGGCCCTCCATGTGCTCTCCTTGTTAGACCATATGCTGGTGCAGTTGGCCCTGGGTTCCTCCTAATGCAGGACAATGCTAGACCTCATGTGGCTGGAGTGTGTTAGCAGTTCCTGCAAGATGAAGACATTGAAGCTATGGACTGGCCCGCCCGTTCCCCAGACCTGAATCCAATTGAGCACATCTGGGACATCATATCTCGCTCCATCCACCAACGTCACGTTGCACGACAGACTGTCCAGGAGTTGGCGGATGCTTTAGTCCAGGTCTGGGAGGAGATCCCTCAGGAGACCATCCGCCGTCTCATCAGGAGCATGCCCAGGCGTTGTAGGGAGGTCATACAGGCACATGGAGGCCACACACAATACTGAGCCTCATTTTGACTTGTTTTAAGGACATTACATCAAAGTTGGATCAGCCTGTAGTGTGTTTTTCCGCTTTAATTTTGTGTGTGACTCGAAATCCAGGCCTCCAGTGGTTATAAATTTGATTTCCATTGATGATTTTTGTGTGATTATGTTGTCAGCACATTCAACTTTGTACAGAACAAAGTATTCAATGAGAATATTTCATTCATTCAGATCTAGGATGTGTTATTTGAGTGTTCCCTTTATTTTTTTGAGCCGTGTAAAACCAAAGTCATGTTGATACGGTCTGAAAAGTCCAACAACGGTAGCATCATCTGCCCCAACTGACAACAATGATCGCCAAGCAGACAGACTAACGATGGGTCCACTGGAACCAGCCAGCTTCAATAAGAGTGCAGATGGAACAAGATCCAAGGTGTGTTATAAAATACAACATGAAGGGGTGCGCTGTAGTAAAGGCAGCACCTGATTCAGTTCTGTTTATGCAAATGTTGTGTTTAATGCATATATCAATGTATGTTTCTGTTATCTGTGCTGTCGGTCATATACCCAATGCAGCAGCAGCCAAATATGGTGTCTATGAGGGGTGAAAATGCACACAAATTGTGTAAAAACACTAACTGGATGAAAATCCTTCAGAGTTCATGTTCAATTGTTCTGGCTGTCTGTTTCTGACCTCGTGACCCCCTGTCACATCAGGTGACCCAGATGTTCATTACATAAAAACATCAGCTTTTATTTTCTATTTTTATATCCTGCTGTTTTTTTAATAAGACGAATCCTCAGGAGCAGCATGGTGAGCTGAAGAGCTTCTTTTATTAAAAAACATGACTTACAGGGAAAAAACGGACATGGAGCCAGGCAGCATTCAGTGTGGTTTCCAGGTACATAGCAGAGTAGGATTCAGGGTAACTAACAGGGTAGCGAAGAGTAGAAACCAGTGAACAACGAAAACCAGAGAGCTTAAATACTGAGGGAAGTGGAGTGTGAACCTAAACAGGAGAATGTGAGACAGCTGGAGACCAGGGAACCTAAACAATGCAGAGGGAGAATGACTAATTAACACAAAGACCAGGGAGTACAAGGAGGCAACCAAAACACATCTAAATGAACTGAAGCACGTAGACAGTGAGACTGAACTAAAGGACATTAACATGGGGGAAACAAGATCTATGAGGAAATATAAACTCATCTAACACATGAAGTAACAAAAACTAAACAGAAGGAATCTAAATAAACCAAAATGAATAGAAAAAGCACCTGGCTTAGCAAAGAAGGGTAAAAAACACAAAAACCTAACACAGACAGATCCTGACAAAAGCTTTGCATGTTCATTAATGAACCTATACTGTATGTTCATGTCAAAGAAAACATAAAAAATAGGTTTGTCAATCTTTGTGATAAAGGGCTAGAACAACAAACATGGTGATTTATCCTGCAGTGTTCTCACCAAGCTGTAGCTCCAAGGTTGCAGCAGTGAAACCCCCAAATTACGATGATTAGGCACCTTGAGGTGCTCCGTTATTTACATTCATCAGAGGAACTTTAGAGCTGTCTGTTGAAGGAGCAATAGAGAATCTGTAGGAGGATAAAAGGCAAGAAAGGTCTTTTTTACCAGCCTTTGTCTCACTGCAGCTGCTGTCCCCTGTCACTCTAGATGACAGACTCAAATATCATCTCCTTGTGCAGAAATGTGTGAGCTCCTTGCACAAAGGATCAGCTTCAGATAATATAATTAATTCTTAGCTGTCCCAGCGGATCCTTTCCGCTGAAGGAGGAGTATATTACACAGCAGTCTTGTGGTAAAGCAGAGTGCTGGCACTGAAGAAACCAAAGATAGTATAGTTGACCTCAATACTGACTTGCATACAACAAAATGTTATATAATCCGTCCTTTTGTGCAAAACTGTTTCCAAGTTATAACCAAGCCAGGTTTTCCTGACACGTGAAGAGGAACCAAAGGGAAAAAACCGGACATGTTCCAGGTAGATGTAAAACATAAGGAAACATTAATCAAACAAAAAGCAGGGAAAGCAAAAACAGCTCAGGAGGCATCTTGCTTATTCCAGAGAAGCCGCAGATGGGGGCACAAAGAGGCAGGTGTCACAGCGATCCTGCATAACCATGGCGTACTGATACATGAAGGTGTTCAATGAGTGAAAAAGGTGAGCAAGAACAGTCCTGAACACAATCTGCTCCTAAAAGATCTAGACCAGTAAAGATTTTAGGAAGACAAACCAGGTCATCTTGTAGTAGCAGCGAAGGTATAGCTCAAACCTTCTCCAGAGTTTGCAAGGCTCTCAGTCTGTAATAAAATAATGCATTTTAAAAACATGTCTCACACAATATAAATGCATCATATTTAAAGGTAGTAGATTACATTTTAAACAGGTGTCAATACATTACAGATCTTGGAAATGGACTTTCTCCAGAACACACAACAAAAATACTATATTTATTAGGGATGGATTACTGCTTATTTTTCAATTGTCTCACTATGGTAAGATAAGACAAAGAGCCCAAACCAACATTTGCTTTGCAAAATCAGCCACATGGACCCACTTCAACTGGACAACTGCACTGTGAAAGCACAACACATAGAAGACCAGACGAGGTGCAACTGCTGTCCTGTAAGAACAGGAAACTGAGGCCGCAATTCACACAGAACCAGACATTAACAGACTGGAAAAACAATTCCTGATCAGATGATTCTGGCTTTCCGCTGCAATATTCAGACATTCGGGTCAGAATCTTGTGTAAATAACGTATTAACGTGTTAATACGAGGCAGTTCCTGCCTCGTATTAACAGCTCAGGCTGGTGGTGGGGAGGTCATGGTCATCATTTACAGACCACATCGTAAACTGGTTTCTGGAACATCACAATGAGTTCACCGTGCTCCTGAGGCCTCCAGCGCCACCAGATCTCCAGATGTGAGATTCCAGCAGTCTACGGGTGAGAGGCAGGGTTCACCCTGGACAGGTTGCCAGTCCATCGCAGGGCAAGTATATAGTATATGTAAATATATTCTATTATAATTTATCTCTTTAAAATGTTTTTGGATTTCCTGCTCCAGAGCACCTTCTTTAACACTTAATTTAGCATTTTATTTAGTTTCAAAAATTTGCCCAATCAGCATTTTAGTCATTATGTGGATTTTTTGATTGTATGTAAAAGTTTACCCTTTTTCCTGCTCTGGTTCTGAGTGTGACCTAATTTTACTTCATTACTTCTTTAACTGTACATGGAGGGGACATGATATTATTTTCAAAACTGAAATGATCATAAGACCTCCACTTTGTGTTTTATTATTTGGGAAGAAAAATGGATCATTTAAGAAGCAAAACTACTGTGTTGGCCATTGAAACAAATGTGTTTTGTGGTTGTTGAATTATTATTACCAAAAATATCAACAGCTTCAAATAGCAAATCTTTTATGACCACAGGTCATGAATTTCTAAATTCTGAACTTTGAACTTTCACTATTATCACTCTAGCCGTGTGACATGTGTCCCATCATGCTGGGAGATTCACAGGTCTTCACCAAATGGTCACTAGATGGTCTGAAAAGGTTGTTGTTCATGGCAGTGTTTTTGTGCAGGACTGGAAGGAAGTCCACTCCTCTGGAGGAGAGGCAGCCCCACGTATAGATTGCATCAGGATGCTTCGTGGTTGTTTTCACACAGGACTTATGGAAGCTACCAGCTTTTCTCCTTCAGAGAAATAATCAGATATTATGCCTCAAATAATCAGAGGATTCAGAGGAAACAACTAAGCTTACAACCATCCTTCTCTTAGTGTGTGTGTGCTGATGCTGTCACACCCACCTGCTGCCACAGTGAAGGAAAGCTCTGTACTGGTGGCAACGTAGTTCTCACTTTAGAAGGTTCCTCTGTCATAGTCTTAGCACAGCAGCATCTGAGGCATTGATGCTGAATAAGCTCTGCACTGGAGGCAATAAGAGTCTCTTCAGTAGGAGACAGTCCTGGGGCTTAGTGGAACCTCTGGATGTCCTGAAGCTTTCTTCTCTACAGCTGAACTTCTCAGGTGTTGATGATGCTGAGAACCTTTTCCTGCAGCAGTTTCCTCCATGTGAGGATCTTTGCCCCTTTTTTATAGCAATCAGCTGGGTTGATGGGGGTGTAATCTTGAGTCTTTCATAGCTTCTCCTGTCCTGACAATTTATCTATTCTGACACAGATATTTGGAACACCATTATAAAAATGATTCTTTGAAGCTTTTTACATAGAATGGATCTGCATTAGATCGCTTTCATAATAACCTAAAAATAATATGAACTGTCAACAAAAAGTTTGTAAAACATATTTGTTTCAATGCTAAAACCTTTTGCCTCAAGAGGCTATACATATTTTTTTTTCCACAGCCAAACCAGTTCAGCTGCTGGTGACTGAGACGTGATGGATCCAGATCCTGTCATCCCAAATATCATCGTCCTCTCAAAAAAATAGAAAAACAATTGTCGAGTCAGCTAAAGGTTAATGTGTAGCCCTCCTCACACTCGGGTTCATTTCTTTTTCATGAACATAGTCTTTTAGCAGAAAACAAGATAAATGATGCAGTAGATAACTTGGAAGCCACTCCACAGAGAGAAGCAATGGGACCAAATTTAGCTCTGGTCGATGTTCAGTGGAGTGACGATCTGAACTTCAGCAGCTTTATCATCTGTAATGATTTAGTTGCTAAAAAGCTGGAAGTAAAAAAAGTACTGTATGCATACTCATCTTTCTGTGACCCTGTTCTTGTTTTTCTGGAGAAGGTGTCGTTTTGCTTTCCATGACCATGTTGTGTCTGTTGCTGTCCAACGGCATCAGCTCTTTGCTTGAATGTAGGTTTCATGCGCTGTCCGAGGGCTTTCTGGGAAATCTAGAAAGATTAAGAGGCACCAGATGAAGTGTTTATCACAACATGACACTTCTTCAGATTTTGCTTGTTTGAGGGATCTGACCGGTTCTGTCATCAGACTGAAAGGAACTGCTGTGGTGACAAATGGGAAACATGTAGCATATCAGTTTTTCTTCTTGAAACCACAAACAGTTCTGAGATCAGTCGTCCTTTCTTTCAAACTGCAGACAGATGGTGCCTTCACACCAGATTTCAAAGTACATGAAAAGTTCAAGGAATATTCAGAAGACCTGGGAGGAGGGTTCTGATCTTTGGAAGGTTTCCACATCCTGCTTAGCATCATCATTTTTCAAACTCGTTAGATTTGAAATAACCGTAGCAACACATCAGTTTAGTCATTTCACTCTCGGAATGGTTTGAGTCAGCAGCTCTGAAGTGTGAGTGAACTGCTTCAACACTGCTAAAAAGGGAGCTCTTGGTAATCACACAGATCCTAAAACATCCTTCAATCAGGTCGTAAAGAAGCAGTGTTCCTCTTGCAATGGCTTTGATATCATGGGGAACTGCATGTTTTGTCTCACCAGATTTATTTGTTCATGGTCCTCCATTTTCAACATTTCAGATGCAACAGTTTTTAAAATAGAGAAATTGAGACAGGAAAGCTTTTACCACTTTGTTTCCCTTTCTTCACACTGAGTCGTTCTGCCATCAGAGACATGAAGCGTTTCGTTTTTGTCCCGTTCTTCCTGGAAACATCCCTTAAAAAATTTATTGTGCTACAGCTCATAATGGATTTTTAAAAAGGACATTGAGCTTTTCAACTTCACCAGGTTTGTTCTGCCACTTGAAGCACACAGTTGTAACAGTGCATAATGGCAGCTCTCTAAGCACATACAGAGATTGATTTTCAATATGTGCATTTTCTTTATTTTTAGACTTTAATGTTAAGAACTGTTGGTTATAGATTTGTGATCTAAACTAAGACTAGCGAAAAAGTTTCATGTTAACATATGTTTGAAGTTAGGATGGCTTCATGACAAACATCCACATCTGGAACTGACATCCACTGTCCTAAACTTCCCTTCTGATTCATTCCCAAAGTTTTTTATTTGGATCTAAATTAGAACATTTAGGATGATCCAAGCGAGGGCTGCTATTCTCCTGGAAAATCTCCTCTCTCAGATGGGTGCTGTGAACTGCAGTCTTGTCCTATTCAAAGACCCAGTGATCACTGTGCAGATGAAGCCCCTTAGTCAAGAGAGATGTAACATTTCCAAATAGCCAGCTGTGGTTTGATGCCCCTGAACAACCTTAAGCTCCATTGTTCCATTGAAAGACGCAGCTTCCCGAATCATGGTGGCATTATACTACCAATTACATGGTTATTGGTAGTATGCTTATTGAGCTGTAGGATCAGTGAAGACCTGTCATACCTGCTTGTGTTTTTGTTATATTACCTGGTCTAGTCCTTTGTTTTCTGTCTCCCTGCACCCCAAGCCCACACCTGTTCTGTGTTTTCCCCTGATTGTCTTGTCACGTTTGTCATTGGTTCCCCTGCTGTTCAGTTTTTGTATTTAAGCCCGTTTGTTTCCCGCTGGTTCCTTATGTGTATGTGGTTTTCTGCTGCGTGCTTGCTACCCTGTCTGTGTCCTGCCATGGAAAATAAAGGGTCGTCTTACCTTCAAACCTGGAGCATCAGGAGTTCTTCCCTGCATATTGGTCCATCAAAAAACCAAACTATGACAAGATCTTATTTTGCGTTGAGGATCAGCCTGTTTCTTCACAGACAGGTCATTGGATCCTTCGGCTAAACGTGTGTGAAATCTTGTGTGTCCCATAAACCCAAGAAGTTCAAGAAATTTAAAATAGGGACATCGTGTGGTGTAGTGGAAGAGTGGGCGCCCTTTATACAGAGGTCATAGTCCTTGACGCAGCCGTCTTAGGTTCAATTCCTGGCTGATTCATGTCTAAATTCTTACTACTCACAACATCGGCAGTGATGGGTCTTTGTTGGTGCAACACAACAATGCTGCCATGATCAAGGACTGTCATGAGTCCTGATTATTTCTCACCTTATCTGTACTCCATCTGGTAAAACACATTTCTTGTGTGTCAGGTTGGAAGCCATCTATAGTTAGGGTTAGGGTTATGGGATGGGATGACTTCAACAAGTAACACTGGGTCCAAAGCAGGATGCACAATAGGTTGAGTCTTTAAAAAGCAAATAATCCTGAACAGTATGTTCTGTCTCTGCCTACGCATCTTGACTTATTAATGATGCATTTGTTAGCCAAAGGACAGACAGTAACTCTGAACGTGAGAAATACACCCACTAACCGTCACATAAGGAAAATTCATTATGCGTGATATGTAAAGAAAACTGCAGGACGGTCCGAGACAGTGAGTGTATTACGTTCTGAGTCTAGTCTGATTGGTTTTAATTTAGTAAGATCATAAATAAACATGAAGCTCACAGAGGTTGTTGGTTTCCATTAGCCGGCCCAAGCTCCAAATTGGCACCAAGAAATAACTGTTTTTTGCAACCAGAGGCAATTCAGCAGCAAAATCAAAGGGGGTACTACAGTAACATGATGTATGTCGATTAAAGATACATTTTTAGAACTCATAGGTAGCAGTAGAAGCACTTGGAGAAGTTCTGTTTGTGCTTTTACCACCTGATCAAGGGAGGCAGGATACAATTATAGATGGGGGCTGACTGCCCAATGCAGGGTTGCCCAACCTCCAGTCCTGGGGCCTCATGTACAAAGCGTACACACACACAAAAACCTTGCAGCACAACGTTTTACGCTCAACTCATGTACTTCCAGCTCATGTACTAAACTGAACATTGCGTAAAAATGTTTGACCTGAAAATGGTGTCGGACCAGCAGATTAATTCCTAATAAGTCAGGTTTGACATGGATACGTGTGATTCCTAAGGTGGACAAGCTGGAGACAATCACACATGTCCATAAATAGTTGCTAAAGTTGCACATTATTGTGTAACGATGCCAGCTTTGGCTCAGCTGGAGGACATCGACAATGGAAGAAGTTGGAGGGAGCGTTTTTTTCAGAGATCATACAGACCTGCTGGCACATGATGATGCCGGGCTTATGAGGCAGTTTAGCTGCCTCAGGACAATCATCTTGGAGCTCTACCTGGAGGTGGCCTCAGTGTTACAGAGGGAAACCAGGAGGAACCGTGGGTCTCTGGTTCCAGTTCCAGTTCTCACTACCCTGCGGTCCTTTCAGCTGGAGCTTTTCAGAGGGAGATGACTGACTGGTCGGGTATTTAACAGTCATCCCTGAGCAGCGTGAAGCCGATTTCTGAATGTAATCAGAGCTATGGACTCCACCCATATTGTTTTATGGGCCCCATCAGTACGTGAATATGCATTGATGAATAGAATTTTAATTCAGTATACATGCAACATTTTTGTGATGCACAAATGTGTCTCACAAATTCAATGGTCTCCTCATCTCATGATTCCTTTATACTATAATACTGATCATCATAATTATTCTAATTATAACACAGTAGTTTTGTGGGGAGCAAACCTCAATTAGGCTCTGGGCGTTAAGGGCGGCTTATAGGTAATATTCTATTTTTGAATGTAGTGTCCTGAATAGTTGTAAGGATTGAAGGACTTATGTGTGGTGACAGTCTCCATAATAGAAATATAGAAGGCATATTCACCTAATTGCAGTGATCAACACTGAGCAATGATTGAGCTCCATGCAGCAGCTGGGCAGCGTCGTTTGGGTTTAATACACACATTGTAGAACTAAACGGGTTCGAGCCGACAAACTTTTTTCTTTTCAGTCAGGTTTTAGTTGTTGCTGTCATTCAAGTAGTTGTTGGTTTGAGGAGGAGAAGAAAGTTGAGGATCTTTATGGCAACAGGTAAGTATTTTGAATGAGCCTTGTTAACAATGTCTCAGGTATAATTTATGTTTTATTGAAATAATGTGAACTTGTTGCAACAGAAGAAATTCCTGATTTTGACACAGTTCTGCCATGACAAACTTATGTACCAAACAGAAGAAGAAATGTCACCTGAGAGGCAATAGCTTGGAAATCTAACAAACAGACACCCCACCAAAAGATTTAAAAGTTCACCGTGGCGGGCTGACTCCTCGCTAAAGCGATCCATTTTAGCCATGATAGGAACTGTGTTGCATCCTCATCTCTCATTCTTGGGTTTTTTATTCCTGTGAATCCAGTTGTTACAGAATCATAGAGAATGTTTCTGAAGAAGACATCTTTCCTGCCTCTACATATGTTTACATAAAGAGATTCACCCACATTACCTGCATCACAGGATATTTCAGCCAGAAAAACACTGTAAAGACTAAATATGTCATATCTGTGAGTCTGGGTGAAGACCCAGTGTGTGTGCTTGTCTCCACTTCCCAGCAGGTGCAGCTGATAGGCTCTATTAGCCACTGCTGCAGCTCATCAGGAGTGTTCCTTGCTGAGGCCAGAGAGAGTCACCAGTTTACTGTGGTAAACTGGCTCCCTAGCTGTCGAGATTTAGATTTACTTATTTGTTGCTCTTGTTCCAGAACTCCTGAGTATTACCAAGTTGATTTCTGAATTCCTTCCTCGTTCCTCTCTGGCCTAGATGCCCGGGACTCTCTAATTCTTCTCTGAGACACTCTGCTGGATCTCACCTCCTGGAAAACATCTGACCTCAGATCCCGTCAGGTATCCAGTGCCCCTTGCCTTAGAACTTCATACTTAAGATTCAAGTAAGACAACATCTCATCTGTTTATTCTATAATGTTCATCTCTTGGACATATTCTTAATAATTTATTCTGCCTGGTCTTTCCGTATTCTAATCTGCACCAGAGTCAAACAAACATGACAGAATATGATTCATTTAAGTATTGCTAAGATTTGTAAGTTTTGTCACACTAAAATATGATCAAATATGATCTTTAGATGAGACAGTCAAACCATAAAATGTACTTTTGGAAAGCTGTACCTGTTATTCTTTTATCCCTCTAGTCCGTGTTTCTGGTCCTGTCAGTCCAAACTCATTTAAATCTGGGAGCAGTAAATCCGAATGGATCCGTTACCTTGTCACTGATTATCAGCTCAAACAGAGAGGCGTTCTCATCACTGCAAAGAGCCCTGCATGAGGTCGAGAGGCACAAAAAACGACTTAACAAGGATTTTCTATTGTTAATTGAAAATGTTGGGGTTTGTCACTTTGAGGTTTTCTACTGCTTCATAAGCAGTTCTTCACAGTAATATTTCTTCAAGCTTTAGAAATGACCTATTTATTTATGGGCACACTACATGTAAATCTGTTTAAGGAAAGACCTGGTCTGACATCCTGCTTTGATAGTTAGGATTTATTATATAAATTTACAGTATTTTTTCTCATTTCTATAGAGATACTGTGGGCTCATCATGCTCCATATAATGAAAGAAATGAGTTACAGACAAAAATGTGCAGCGAAGCACGACTGAAATCTGGTAAACTCCTGTATGAAGGATCGAGACAATTAAAAAAAGGAAAGGATTTCATTGAGAAACGAGCACTGCAGAATGTGCCAGAGAAATAAAGACTGATGCTGAGGGATAAGGAAGAATATGTGCACGAAGGAGCGACACAAAGATGCAGCAGCACAATACTGAGCTGAGATCTTATAAATGGAAAATGGTGGCATGAATCAGACTGAAAGACATGACTGACTGAAAACAGTGAAGGAAAAATGGCAGCAAAACACAACAGAAACAGGCAAACGTGAAACGATGAAGGGAAAACTGATGGTGGATAAGAAGTGAAACTCTTCATAAAAAGAGGGTTAGATATGATTTGTTTCTGTGTGAAAGATTTAATCTGAATGACACAAAAGCAAACATCTGAATAAACATACCAAAGAAATTAAAGATAAGATGAGTGGCTCTGCCCTCCCCTGGGAGTTCAGAGTATCTGCATCCAAAGGGGTCAGCTGAAGTGGTTTGGGCATCTGATCAGGTATCTCCTGGACACTTGAAGAACTATGCATCCCTGCTGGTCCTGGAATGCCACGTTTCCATCATGAGGAGCTGGATCGTGTCAGTAGAGAGAAGCAGGTCCGGGTTTCCCTCCTTGACTCGTTGTCGGACTGGCTTCAGATGTGCAGAAGACCATTAATAGGTGGATGGATGAATGGAAAGAAGAAAACATTATAATACAGACATTTGAAACTTCAACTATTCTTGAAGCAAACACTCTGGTCTATGTCTGGGTTTAGGGTGGAGCTTGCTGAAAATCACCCCCATGTGAACCTACTACCTGCAGCAATAGATGTAGAGGTTTTGAAAGGTCACATTTCTTTTTACTGTGCAGGAGCTATTTTGTTTTATTTAGTTCTATTCTTACTACTTTTTAGACATTTACCTTCTTTGATTGCACAATTTTCATAACTATCTGCATCCTACTTGTGTGTTACTAAGAGCTGCTATAACAATTACATTTCTAGACTGTGAAATCAATAAAGTCTATCTTATCTTATCCAACTCTGATTAAAATAAATTAGCCCATCTCTCAGCTTACTTTAGGTAGTACATCTGTCTCAGGGACAGTTTTTTGGACATGCTTTATGAGGACAAGTGATGAAAGAACTCTTCTTTCTTGCGATGTCCTGACTTCTGCTGGACATCCTCCAAGTTATGGCGGTCTAGCTAAAGTCGCCACTATTTTGCAGCTGCCTCCTACGGCACTGAATCATTGCCGTTCACACCTCTTTGACTCACCATATCAACGTGGCTGGTCGGCTAACGTCACAGTAGCAACAGAATGATTCTGTATGAATTTGACCAATGCTCTCTTCTCTTCCTCCACAGCGTCACTTTTTTCTCTATTTGTTTAACTTTTTAAGCACATCTTCTCATGTTTGGTCCAACTTTCTCTTCCTCCCACTCTTTCTGGCACTTCTTCCTCACTCATCTCATACTCTTTTTCTCCGTCTCGCCCGCTTCACTCTTTCTCACTCCTCCTCATCTCCATCTCACCCGGCATGGAGCGCCATCTCTCTGTAACTTCAGACTTCTCACTTTTTGTTTTCAGCAAGGCAGAGCTTTGTCAAGGAAAAAGAAGCATTAAAAACATAAAGTCAGTGTAGCTCTCTGGGTCTAGGTGGGCTACACTGACTGTGTTTATCTGGTGATGGCCCTTTGTTTAGGACATCTACATTTGTGAGCTTCTCTCTCCACTCATAAAGTACTAAGATCAGAAAGTACTTTTAGGTAGTGTATCTAGGTCCCAGCGGTGCCTCCATTTTATGTAGCCCACCTATCTACGGTAGGTAAGGGTCCCTGAGTTTATCTTGAGATTCACTCACCTCAGAGTAACAGTACACTAGTGCTTTAATGTTCGCTACAGCCAATAATATGACCCTGTGTGTTAAGTAATAGATGGTGAATACTCTTTAATGCAACATATACACTCACCGGCCACTTTATTAGGTACACCTTGCTAGTACTGGGTTGGACCCCTTTTGCCTTGAAAACTGCCTTAATCCTTCGTGGCATAGATTCAACAAGGTACTGGAAACATTCCTCAGAGAGTTTCGTCCATATTGACATGATAGCATCACACAGATGGCACCAACAACCACGCCACGTTCAAAGTCACTTAAATCACCTTTCTTCTCCATTCTGATGCTCAGTTTGAACTGCAGCAGATCGTCTTGACCATGTCTACATGCCTAAATGCTTCAAGTTGCTGCCATGTGATTGGCTGATTAGAAATTTGCATTAACGAGCAGTTGGACAGGTGTACCTAATAAAGTGGCCGGTGAGTGTACAATGCTCTAGCCAAACGTTATTTATGGATATTGACCAATAAAGGTATTATGCTCTACACCACTTCCTTTTCAAACATTGGTTGTTGAAAATAAAGCAACATATGTAGCATAGCTTCATTTCATGATAAAACGTATTTTAAACCAGACATTAGTACATTTTAAGCTTCTTATGCCATACTGTTTTAAGTTTTAAAAAAACATTGTTGTTTTTTTTACTTATATATGAAAGATGATTTTGACACAGTTCAAAATACTCCTTATATGAACTGAACTCAATACAAAACACCAGCGTTCTGGACACACCTACCTACATCAGATTCTCCTTTTGGAGAATCTGATGTAGGTAGGTGTGTTTTCTTTGGGAGCTGCAGCTCCTCTCCTGCCGTCCACACCATTTAAAAGAGAGTGGATTACACTCTTTATGTTTTTGAGCATACGTGTGGGAAGGCTGGATCAATACCAGCCGTTCAAATGCGTCGCCCAGGGGTAAATGAACGAATGGGTCAAAGACCAAAACTGGATCACAGTGGACATAAATCACAGCTCACTTAGATCCATAAATAAACGAAATCAATGCAGCTCTCTGTCACAGACCCTCTGTGTTTTTAATCCATCTCTTACATTTTATTCTGTTCTGGGAGCCATTTTAACACGTTTATGATCCAGTTATTTTTTAAGAACTTAGCGTTCTTAGCGTTGATGAATGCACATTGGAAATGAAACAGTTTCTTTGGTGCACTGAAGATCATGAAAAACGTTATTGAAGTTTCAACCTCTGAACTAATACATATTCTTGTCTTCTTGTACTTGAAGTTGAAGATTGTTGGCTTCTGTTTGCTCATCTGCTGCTGGGAAGCGACCACAGGTTCTCAGAGGGGTTTACATCTGCGGAGCTTCTTGATCAGAGATCATTCTTTTATTCTTTGAGCCACTTTTTCACTTTAGCCCTCTAATAGGGTCCTCCATTATGCTGGATAACACACAGATCTTGACCTAATTGTTCCTGAGTAGCTGGAAGAAGCTGATCCTACTCTCTATTAATGGCAGCATTCCTGAGCAGAACTGAGAGAAAGTCCTTTTAATGAAAAGCTTTACTGTTGGCACCACCCAGGACTCATAAAAATAGGTTTCCATCTGTAATCTGCTGTCCATTATGTACCTCCTGCAAACTGATGTTTTTGCTGGAAATGGGTTTTCTGCCCTGACCTTAAAGGTTGTTGTTTAGTCTTCACCTCACTGTGTGCAGAAACCTGCTGCCAGTTCTCATCAAGTTCTGTTATGTTGGCAACACAATTCTCCTCAGAGGGAGCTAATCCTGCAGTTTGCCTGTGTTTTTCTGAATCTTTCATGAATGCAACAAGTAATTAAAGCTTCTCGGAAAATTAACCTATATGCCTCCGATTGCTCTGCAAACTAGTCTTTGAACAAGGGCAATTTTACCAGATAATGGCAAATGTGACCTCACTGTCTTTAAATGTAAAAACCTGTCCGTAATCGCTAAACCCTGAGAAAACATGAAACATGTCAGCTGACATATCTCTAGTCCTCTTACAAAGCACTGAGCCCTGTTCATCCACAGCAGACTACAGTGCAGGGAAGAGTACAAAGATTGAGAGCAAATGATGATGCAGTGAGGAGTTTGTAGAGGAGCTCTGTTTCCACATTGCAAGGCTGCTTTCTGCTGAAGCAGTCTGCAGATTTTCTGTCAGTACCGTCGCTGTGCGCTGCTGTCAAAGTTCAACACACTTCTGATTACACTTGCTAGAGCAGGCCGGAAACATAACATGCAACTATGTTAATGTTTATACACTACCAGTCAAATGTTTTAGACACACTTTCTCATTTTATGGTTTTCTTTATGTTTAGGACTATTTACATTGTACGTAGATTCTCACTGAAGGCATCAAAACAGTGGATGAACACATATAAAATTATGTAGCAAAAAATTATAAAATAAATTTAAATAGCTTTAAATATATTTTAGATTGCTTTAATGACTGAAATATTAACCTTTGGCCTTCTCTCAATGAACCTCTGAGAAGTTATTTCAAGACTCTTTGGAGAACCATTTTAGGTGACCACCTCATGAAGCTCATTGAGAGAATGCCAAGAGAGCAAAGCAGTAATCAGAGCAAAGTGAGGCTATTTGAAAGAATCTAAAATAAACTCAAAAATCTAAACTGCATAAAGCTAATAAAAATGTGTGAATGCTGGGTGCATCGTGTGCTCAGGCTGTAGTTTAGCCCTGGCAGATATCATTCATTACAGAAAACATTGAGTGTTTCTGTGAGTGTGAGGAAAATAATATTACAACTACTACCAATGATAACATTGATGCTGAAGGTAGGCTGATGACTGTGATTAATTTTCACACAATGTTCATGATACTAAAGTTTTTTGGTTTTGAAATTAAAATGAATTTTTTGAGTTAAACCAAACAGTTTAAAAACATCGTGTTCTTTATGTCTTAAGATGGGCTGCTTAGACATCAAATGTCAATTTGTCTTTGTTATAAGTTGGGAAAACTTGTGCAAACTGCTGAGAATATGGTTAGAAATGCTCTCTGGTGTGAGTGCTGCATGGTTTCTTCTTTAAGAGCTATGCCTTCATAACAGGAAATCACAATAAAACGCTGATCACCCCATATGTAAGTACACTGCTCAAAAAAATAAAGGGAACACTTAAACAACACAATATAACTCCAAGTAAATCAAAGTTCTGTGAAATCAAACTGTCCACTTAGGAAGCAACACTGATTGACAATCAGTTTCACCTGCTGTTGTGCAAATGGAAAAGACAACAGGGGGAAATCTTTGGCGATTAGCAAGACACACTCAATAAAGGAGTGGTTCTGCAGGTGGGGACCACAGACCACTTCTCAGTACCTATGCTTTCTGGCTGATGTTTTGGTCACTTTTGAATGTTGGTGGTGCTTTCACACTCGTGGTAGCATGAGACGGACTCTACAACCCACACAAGTGGCTCAGGTAGTGCAGCTCATCCAGGATGGCACATCAATGCCAGCTGTGGCAAGAAGGTTTGCTGTGTCTGTCAACGTAGTGTCCAGAGCCTGGAGGCGCTACCAGGAGACAGGCCAGTACACCAGGAGACGTGGAGGAGGCCGTAGGAGGGCAACAACCCAGGAGCAGGACCGCTACCTCCACCTTTGTGCAAGGAGGAACAGGAGGAGCACTGCCAGAGCCCTGCAAATGACCTCCAGCAGGCCACAAATGTGCATGTGTCTGCACAAACGGTTAGAAAACCGACTCCATGAGGATGGTATGAGGGCCTGACATCCACAAATTGGGGTTGTGCTCACAGCCCAACACCGTGCAGGAGGCTTGGTATTTGCCAGAGAACACCAGGATTGACAAATTCGCCACTGGCGCCCTGTGGTCTTCACAGATGAAAGCAGGTTCACACTGAGCACATGTGACAGACGTGACAGAGTCTGGAGACACCGTGGAGAGCGATCTGCTGCCTGCAACATCCTTCAGCATGACCGGTTTGGCAGTGGGTCAGTAATGGTGTGGGGTGGCATTTCTTTCCATGTGCTCGCCAGAGGTAGCCTGACTGCCATTAGGTACCGAGATGAGATCCTCAGACCCCTTGTGAGACCATATGCTGGTGCGGTTGGCCCTGGGATCCTCCTAATGCAGGACAATGCTAGACCTCATGTGGCTGGAGTGTGTCAGCAGTTCCTGCAAGATGAAGACATTGAAGCTATGGACTGGCCCGCCCGTTTCCCAGACCTGAATCCGATTGAGCACATCTGGGACATCATGTCTCGCTCCATCCACCAACGTCACGTTGCATCACAGACTGTCCAGGAGTTGGCGGATGCTTTAGTCCAGGTCTGGGAGGAGATCCCTCAGGAGACCATCCTCCGTCTCATCAGGAGCATGCCCAGGCGTTGTAGGGAGGTCATACAGGCACGTGGAGGCCACACACAATACTGAGCCTCATTTTGACTTGTTTTAAGGACATTTCATCAAAGTTGGATCAGCCTGTAGTGTGTTTTTCCACTTTAATTTTCTGTGTGACTCCAAATCCAGGCCTCCATTGGTTCATAAATTTGATTTCCATTTATGATTTTTGTGTGATTTTTTTTTGTCAGCGCATTCAACTTTGTACAGAACAAAGTATTCAATGAGAATATTTCATTCATTCAGATCTAGGATGTGTTATTTGAGTGTTCCCTTCATTTTTTTGAGCCGTGTATGTTACAGCTTGTGTTTTGTTCTTGGTAGGAACATCCAGCTTTCTCTTTGAGACAGTGGAGGAAGGTTACAGGTCGGTTTATCGAGGAAACAGGAGACACAAATGAAGGACCAATCACCGGAGATCATGACCTACAGAGGAAGCTCATTTCAGCCGCTTACATCCAGAAGCGCATTGTCTTAGAAATGATCCAGAACTCATGACCACAGGAAGGGGCGGTTCTTGATGAAAGGTGCCCTGTTCGAGCCCTTCCTTCTGGCACCTTGCACACCAGTAAACATTCAAAAATTACCTGAGATTCTGTGGTGGGGGAAAAAGCAGTGAAGTTCCACAGAATGCATTGTCTCACTATTCTCAGCAGCAATCATGAGATGCCTATTCAACACATGGAGTTACAAGCTCAGGCCACAACTTACATGTTATATTTTAGGGTGCTTTTATTCCCCCTTTCTAATGCCACCCTGGGCAGTCCTCCTGACTATAGATGACAGTTTGAAATTAGACTGAACTATTAAAGCAGACATTCAGGTCTTGGCTCAGCTTCTTCTTCACTGCAAGAGACTGCAGCAGTGCCCCCTGCAGAGTCCACCACCTTCATTCTCAAACAAGACAGATCCTCTGCCTGAAACAAAGACTCGAGCCTCAACATTTGCCATATTCAGAATATGAACTGTGTTATCAGAGGGGATGGAACACAAAGGTCTTGCTCTCTTATCTTGGATCAGGACATGCATGTACCATTTGGTCCAACACATAGACTGACTTCTGCCAGTCAGTCAGGAATGGTGAACACCATGACTTGTCCTTCAGAAAAACAGATATTTTAAAACTTCTGAAGGAAGTTGGTGATGTTTGGTATTTGTTGAGTTCAGACAAAGTCCAAAAGATGAAATGAACCAACATCTAGATTGCTGTGTTCTGCTTCTCACATTACCCAATTCCAACACAGAAAAATTAGGAAATCGAACAGATTTGTTTTGTTTTTCTTCTCTCTCCCTGGGCAAACTAAAGTGGATGTCTAAAACTGTGTCGTGCTCCAGGCATTTCACACAGATTCTGCCAGAGGGATAAAGAATAAAAGCACCTTTATCTTGCACTGCTAGATAGATAGATAGATAGATAGCTAGATAGATAGATAGATAGATAGATAGATAGATAGATAGATAGATAGATAGATAGATAGATAGATAGATAGATAGATAGATAGATAGATAGATAGATAGATAGATAGATAGATAGATAGATAGATAGATAGATAGATAGATAGAACCAGCTTTCAGATATAAATGTGAGAATTTATTTTCAATAAAAATACCACTCCATCAACATTCTGAAAAACATATTTTATTTATACAGTTCCAGTTAGAAGATTTCCTGACATGACAATCTTCATGGTGAGCTTTTAATTATTTAAACCATTCTTTCTCCAGGGTGGAGGGACCATACAGCATACAATGGCTAGGATCATTTGAATTTGTGATTGAGTGCAGCTGTACATTCTCGTTCCAACATAAAAAAGCATATGTTTGGCAGTACTTACTGGACCGAGCAGTACTCAGAACAATAGTACGGTTCAATGAACTCTGACGATCTTAGAAGGAATTGCTGATTTTGGGAAAGCAATTCTAATCCCATTCTCCCGATTGCAAACTATTGCACATCAGTCCAAATTATTGAGATGTAAATCTCCTTTGCTAAGACTGCTAAGAAGATCTGAGCTGCTCGCCTCTTATCAAAGGAAACTGATCAGGATGTTCAGAAATAACCCAGGAACAAGCACAGATTCACCCTGCTGTTGGCTGGAAATTGTTGGAACACCAGTGTTCCTGTTCACAGTGGAGCCAGTTTTACATTATTATGGACTAAGAAGGTGTTGACCAAGGAGAAGACCTTGGTCCAATACAGACAGCAGCTGTCCACATGGAAAAGCCACAAACACTTCAGCAGAATTTTATGGTCAAAAGAGGCAAGAAGAATTGCATCGTACATAGTGGATAGAATAATGAAGAAGGACGACTTCAGCCAAAATCTTCAACTTCACCTTAGATCAAGAGCTGGATGGTTAAAACTTGGTGTTCCATCAGAACAGTCATCCCAAACACATTTAAACTGCTTTGGAAATGGATAAAGTAGGTTAACGTTAAGCTTTTGCACTGGCCTTCTAAAAGCCCCAAACATAACATGGACGATGATCTAAAGCAGAGTTCTTGCTTAGAAACCAACCAGTTCTAATTAATTCAACTGATTCTGTCAAAAAAGACAACCAGAATAATGCCAGGAGCTTCCTGATGGTTGCAGAAGACATCTAGTCAAGTTGCAACTTGCTAAGGACTGTTTTAGACCATGTTTGGATACGTGAAAATCTCAAATAAATTCAACCTTCTGCACCCAAATCCTGTTTTTAAAAGTCCATGACGGGGTATGTTGAAGAAGGACTCCATCCTGGCAAAGAATGATCACTGAAAGCCTAAAACAATCAAAGCATATATGATCCGGATAAACGTCCATGTATTGTATTTTATGGGTCAGGAAACCCAGCTCCTGCCACAAGGAGGAGATGAATTCATAGTCTGATCTTTCTTCCTCTTTTTAACCATTTCTCTTTCAGTGATGTTGAGGACATTTAGTCGTTTTTCAGACAATACACAAGTAGGTTAACAGTAAAACAGCATAGTTGCACCTCAAAAATGGCTTGTTTAGGACACAAAATGCTGCATGTAAAATCCTGTTAAAAACAATTATGCTTGGTAAAAACATAGTAAAAAGATCGGACAAATTTTCATTGTAATCTTTTCTGAACGACGTCTTGGTACAAGCACATATCACACACACACAGCCTGATTAATCAAGGCGCAGTTCTGACATTGATCTTGGTTGTTTTGTCCTGGATGCTCTAATTGATTGTTATAAGTGACAGATTTATCATTATATGTTTGGTGTGTTTGCTAAATCGTTTCATTTTTAACTAAATAGAAAATTTATTTTAATAAGAGTAATTATCAGCTACGACATCTTATTTAATCGTTTTTATTGATGCAGGTTTTTAAGGTGCACCTTTGACATCAAATAAAAATAATCTATCAGTTGGCTTTATAAAGAGCTTTGGAGCAGAAGGAAACACAATGGATTGTGGGATGTCTGCACGGTAAACACTCACTGAGATTTAAGCGCATAAATAGAAAATACATTTTGTTTCTTTCTTTACCCCATACGGTTGCCACAGTGATGGCAGCTTTGTCTTTAAGGGTGAGATGGTTTGGGAATGTGCAGGTGGAGAACAGTGGATATAACAGAAAGACAATACTGAATGTGGAGCTGCCAGATCTGAGTAAAAGAGCAAGACCACAGAGAAGGTTCAAAAATGTAGAAAAGGAGAATAAGCAGAGGGTTTGTGTCAGGGATAGGCTGGGGAGGAAGCTGGTGATCCATGGTGGAGACTCCATCTGAAAATATAGTTATCAGCAAATGTACTGTTTTCCTCCACGTTTTGTTTCAGCTTTGCTACTTCTACTAAATGAAGCTCAACGTAAATTATTCACTACAAACAAGATTATTGGAACAAGCCTGATAGTCATCTTCTGCAAAGAAACACAGGTCTGTATCTATGGTCTGGTGACTTAACATCTCCACCACACCGTAGCTCTTCAGAGCATGGAGAATGGTGAATGCATGCTTCAAACTGAGCAGAGATTTGAAATACTTCTCCTTGAAACACACATCCCTGTGTGTGTCTGCTGGCGACCAGTCTCCAGATCTGCTGTGGCAGTACATGGACCACAGCCATTATGGCTCCGAGCCCACAGCGAGTACAGTTCAGAGGTTCTGATGCATGACTGCACCGATCTGTGAACATTTCACTGACCATGACCAACCAGAATAACTGGCTTTTACAGTGGAGTCTGCAGAACTGATTCCTGCAGAAATAAATAATCTAAGACAGAAATATATATATATTTTTTTTTCCGTGGAGAACCAAGTTTAAATGTGAAGATTTTAGCTTTATTTAACAGACTACAGCATCTCTGATTCTGTCCCACTTAGTGATTAAAGCTCAGCAGCTTCATTGCTTTTTTTAATTTTTAGTTCCCGCACACAGCAGCTTCAGTTAATGATTAAAGAACAAGCAACAGACTCAGTTACAGAGATCCATGTCCTCCGCAGAAAAAAGATTTTTCCACCCTGTAATGCTCCAGCTCCTGCTGCAGAATGTCCCGTTAATGAGGAGGAATTTGCACAGCCCAGACAGCCGGGGGGTAAAACTCCAGTCTCTTCGTTTGTTTTACACAAGAGATCAACTGTATTCTAAAAATGAACCATAAACGGCATTTTTACTGCGCTACTTCAAACACAATCCAGACACAGACAAACACACAGCAGCTAATTTTTCTTCAGATCCAATTAACAGAATCTATATATTTTTAAAAGTTAAGCTCTGACTCTTGGTTTTGCATCTAAACTAAATGTGCATAAAAAAGTAATTGATATCCTGGGGTCATTTGCAGCCATTAATCCAACCTGATTACAGAATCATCCTGTTCTCCATCTCGATGTGTAGTTTTTACATCCTGCTGAATCGAAGAAAACAAACCATTATGGGGAAGGAAGTAGCTGGACAGAGGGGCTGGTGTCCTGGCTTTAATTAAGAGATCCTCGTCATTTTCCATTGTTCTAATCACAGTAACTTTGGTGTTGGTTGTTTGGAGAGAATTTCTTCCAGCAGATTGTTTTTCAGCATCATTGATAAAAAAATATTTGGCATGTTAAACTCAACCTGAAATGTAAAACATGCAGCTGTTAAATCTGGCATCTTGTGTTTTTTTGGAGGTGCACCTGGCAGAACCTTGCGTCAGGTTGTGAATCACGTTTTTGAGATTTTTCATTAAATATACAACCTTCAAAAGTCCAGCCAGTGTTACAGAAAAGGAAAAATGTCTGGAGCAATTCTAAAGCTTGCCAGGACAGATTCTGCCCACACATTAGAGGTATATTATCTTTATTCTTTCAAGGTCCTAATCTAACCTGACAGCGATAGATTCTGGTTTTAACGAGTGACTACGAGCCGTACAGGAAGTCCAGTTTGAACCATTTTCCTGTTTGAAATTACTGAATTCAACAGAGTCTCCTATTTTAGATCTTAAATTTAACATAATTAAATCAGAGTGGGTCTATATGGCAGCCATGATAGGTTAATGTAGAAAAGAGGAGCCCACTGAGTAAGAACCAGAACCAGAACCTGGGACTTATAGAATCGGTTGCTAATGTGAATCCCTCTGCATCACTTTCAGTAACCTTAAAGAAAAAGGTAACTGTGTGAAAACTTTATGCTATCTTCAGTGTGAGTGACAGAACCATCTACTGGCCTGACCCGTGAACTCTAGTGTCTCTAAGGTTTTATGTACGGCAGCTTCAGGACATTTTCTATAGAAAACTGGTCCTATAGCAACAGGAGACACACTGGGTCAAAGTAGACAATAATATCTAGAAATAGATATATAAACTGTACATGTGGAGACTGAAATAACTGTGGAGACAGTTATAAAATGTTTCTGTCTGAATGTACGGCGAGACATAATCACTGAATATTCCGTGGGAAAATCGTAAACTGTGAGCGAAGTTTTCCAAATGCCGGTTCATTCAGGTAAAGTCCAGCTTTCTGTGACCTGGTTTAAGTCTGACTGTAAATTATAGCTGAGCTGTGGAGCTCCAAAGAGATTTTATCACCACTTTTACCAAAATAATATTTTAATTCAAGAAATAGCTTCATTTGTTACCTTTGTTTGATATATCAGCATTATTCCTCAGTCATTTGAGTTGCTTTAGTTTTTCAATGCTTTGGGAGGAGTAATAAACTAATAATTGTGTCAGAAACTAAACATGTTGAACATTAATAAACGTGCTTCAGTGCTAACGCATTGGCCACAATAACTTAGTTCTAAATGAGTTAAATCAGCATCTTTTTCACTTGTGGTGTAGAGCTCAGCAAAGAAAACATGTTGTACTGATTCTGAAGCACAAAGGTCATGGCTACAGAATGAGGTTGTTGTGCCCTGCAACCAAAACACGAAGGACAGAGCAGGAAAAGGCACAAGCACATTTCTTTTTTTAGCCCCAGGTTGTCGGCTTTACAGGGTGTGCTAATATTTCACAATAAATAAGTACTACATTATTCATAAGAGAGCTGCCTGTCACAAAGGTCATGGATCAGTAGATATACAGAACAAACTATACTTGAGTATACAATAAGCACAGTAACAAATAAGCAGCTAAACCCTCAATTAACAAATCAGAACAAAAACAGCAGAATATTCATCTGTACATTAATTACACTTTTTACACGTCAATCATTGTTTGTCCTGGTGTCAGTTGTACACTTAAAAGAAGCTCGTAGAACACAGAAATCACTGCAAGAACCAAAAAACCAGACAGCTGAAAATTCTTGGTGTTGCAGGGTGGTGGGCCAAATGAGCCCCTTTTTTATTCCCCGTGGCTCAAACTCAGACAAATAAAAGGTAGCTAGAAGTGAGTCGGTGGATTTTACCCATTCAAACAGAGGAGAATAAAGCCAGCATGCAGCTCGGCCAGCTTTGTGCAGAGAGCTATCTAAACAGGCAGCAGCCACTGTCCAAAAATCCAGTCAGCTTTAAACTGCTAAACCTTACAATCTGGTTCAGACATCCCTAAACACTCCTTTCCTCTGTGCACCTTAATGTGCATCTGTCAGCCTCCTGTCTCTTCTCGCTTCAGCAACCTTCACATATATTGAGGAAATAATCAGTTTGGCAGTGTGGAGGGGTTGTCCCGCCTTTTGAGACCCTCTGGGTGTATTTGCAGCTCTGCTGATTGGCAGTGGCGCCGCTTCAGGCGTCAGTGTCTGGCTTCTCCACCAGTTTCAGAGCCTCATGCATGCCAGCCGCTGACAGCTTCCTGTTGATGTTCCTGTAGCGGCAGCGCAGCAGGTTGCTGTAGGTGGTCCTCAGGTCGCGGTTGAAAAACGCGTAAATGAAGGGGTTGATGAGTGAGTTGGCGTACCCGAGCCACAGCAGAGTCCTCTCCAGCCACAGCGGCACGCAGCTGCACTCCACACCGCAGACGAATGGCCTGGCGGTGGACACCAGGAAGAACGGCAGCCAGCAGAAAGTGAAGGCGCCAACGACGATGCCCAGAGTGGCCGCGGCCTTCTGCTCTCGTTTGAAGATGGACTGGTTCTTCCTCTTCCGTCGCTGGTGGTGCTCACCACTCTTCAGTAGGCGGGAGACGCGGCTGCTGCACTCTTCCTCAACCTCCCGCTGCAGCTTCATTGCTGCTGCCACGCAGTCCAGAATCTCCTCCTCAGCCTCCTCCTCACATTGGTCAGTCTCTGTGGGTTCAACACTCCCCGTCTCTCCTGATTCTGATGGCTGCCGGGGCTCGTGCACCCCTTTGCCCCCTCTGTGGGCTGCCCCTGCACGGTGCTCCCCGGCCCTGGGGAAGCCAGTAATTGTGTGCTTGGCCGCGCTGAGTTTGGCTGCTCTGTAGATCCTGTAGTACATGATTAACATGACCGACATGGGGATGTAGAAGGCCACAGCCGTAGAGTAGACGGTGTATCCGAAGTCTTGGCTGATGAGGCAAACTCTGCCATCGTTGACATTCTGTGCCCAGCCGAAGAGCGGGGGGAGTGTGATGGAGGCTGAGAGCAGCCACACTGATAGGATCATCTTGGCCATGCAGCAGCCGTTCTGGCGAACAGGATACGTCAGGGGTTTTGTGATGCCCAGGTACCTGCAAAGAAAATAAACAAAGAACGTGTACAGTTTTGGAAGAATTAACATAAAAACAAGCTGATTGGAGAAATGACTTGCCTTTTATAAGCAATGCACACCCCACCCCCAACAACAAGGTGCCCTTGAACAAAGAGCTTCACCACAATCTGTTTGAGCCACATGCAGCCAGATGGGAACTGCTAGATTTTATGAATGAAAAGCAGCTGGATGCTGCAAGAAATCGTTTGAGATTTTTATGACTAAAGGTCCAGGTTACAGGTGGACCACAGAGCACAAAACAGGATCAGAGGCACCATCTGGAGCAAAACCGTAACAAAAAGCTAAAAGAAAAATCTATTCTGTGAAAAGCAGACGAATTAATAAAAGTCTGAGATGTTCTTTGATCTAAATGCACGAAATCTGTCACTCGGCGCAGTAAAAACGGAGCATAGACAATAAACCTTAAACCCATGTCCTAATACCCACATGGAGACAGACACGGAGACACGGATTTTATGGTCAGCCGTTGGAAATGAGGGATTAAAGGATAAAAATGATCTGCGGCTGGCAGTCAGTTGGGTGAAATCTGCAGAACAAAGCTGTGAAAGTTTCTCATGTAACACTGTTTTCCATAAAAACCTGACTTTATGGTCGCTTTAGGTTTAGTTTGAGGCACTCTGAAGTTTTCTTTACCTGTCGATGCTGATTACGCACAAACTCATGATGGACGCGGTGCAGCACATCACATCCATCGCGATGAAAACGTTGCAGAAAAACTGTCCGAATATCCACTGACCGCCGATCAGGTCTGTGATGCTGACGAACGGCATCACGGCCAGCGCCACGGACAGGTCCGCCAGGGCCAGAGACACGATCAGGTAGTTGGAGGGCTGACGCAGCTTCTTCACGAAGCACACCGAGATGACCACCAGCAAGTTCCCACAGATGGTGGACAGCGTGAGCATGGTGAGCACCCCGCCGATAAGGACCTTCTCCACGCGGCCGTAGCTCAGGATCTGCTCCCAGCAGCGCGTCCCGTTCGTCTCCATGACCTGCGGCTGACTGGAGGAGGATGGAGAAGTGGCCGCTGCCGCCGCCTCTGCGGCGTCCTGCGCAATTTTTAGCAGCCGAGGTGCCAGAGCTTCAGAGATCATCATGTTGGTGATGATGCCAGGGTCCCCGCCACTGACTTTGTCTTCAAGCATGAAGGCGGACCTCAAGTTGTCAGTAGAAAAAGTTCCGTTACTCGATCCCACAACAACCATCCTGGTGCCCGGTGGTTCTTTTTATCCATGGACGTGTTAGAGAACTGTCCAGTGGTGACATGGAGGCGCACAGATGTGTCTGCGTTGGTGTGAAGAATGTGTCATTTTCTCTCCACCAGCAGATTCGCATCAAAACACACTTACATCTCACGTCTACGCCGATCCATAAATCCCGCTGTGTGTACCTGATAGTCTGTGGTATAGCGGGCAGATACCCGACCTGGGTCCTGCAGCTGCAACTAAGCAGAAACTCCCAACCCGCCGTGCGCCCAGATCTTTAACAAAAGTTGGCATGTGACATCAAAACGCGTCTCAGAGAACTTAAAGACAGCCGATTACTTTATATCTACACTCACATACAACCTCAGTAATTACCATGGAAATCTGCTGGTCATTTGAGCGCGCCGTACTGAATTCAGACAAACGTGCCAGAGAGGGACCGTGCGTAATTGCGCATGAAGAGGGAATGTCCTGCTGATTGTGTTTGTGACTTCATGTGAACCCGCTGGCTGTCTGACCTGCAGAACTGAGAGCACGTTAGGTCAAAGTTTATAAGATGAAGCACACTAGGTCTCCATATGGAAATGTATTCAGTATATTAAAGTTTTTACCAAACATGAAGATGAATGATATATTTTCCCTCAGCCCCCTACGACCACTGTCCCCCTATAGTTCTCCCACTTTCAGTCTGGTAATTATTTCCAGTTCGGACGCAGAACTGAGCCTCCGACATGAGCCCGAGTCTCCCGTCACTTTACTTCAGTCGAAGGTGAAAAATAAACACAAACTGTCTCAGAAGTCAGGAAATCTGGGACTCATCGCTGGTGTGCAGTGCTTAACATTAGATGCTACCACCTCCAAGTGGTCACAACTCGGTACTGCATGCTGGTCCGACCGGAATCTAACAGCAGAAGGTGGGCGCTTATTTAGTGATAAGGCATAACATTATGACCAGCATGGTCACACTGCTTGACATCAATGCTCCTTCTTCAGATCTTTTTTCTTCTGTACTGATCACCTCAGAACAGGAACAATCCTGAAGAGCTGGTGTTGATGACACCCTGATCCATTCATCATATGATGGTTCTTGTCAAATGTATGAAATTCCTACAATTCCCCATTTTCCTGCTTCTAACGCGTCAACTTTGATGAAAAAATCTTCTCTGCCTTTCTAATAATTACCATCCAATAGCAGGTGCCACGACAAAGAGATAATCAGTGGCTTTCAATTAACCCGTCATTGGTCACAATTTTATGCCCGATCAATGGAAAAGCTTCAGTTTGATATAAATATTTTAAATTAAAAATAATGTTTTTTAAATGATTCATTTAAGAACTGTAGTCTTCAGTATTTTATTACCGGCCATTTGTATATCATGAGAATAGATCTGCAGTAGCACTATATGACTTGGCAAGAGCAGCTGCCAGAAGGAAGAAGTGATGGAATCAAAAGTGGAGTAATAGCATCATGTGTCCAGACCAGTCAGTCAGTCAGTCATTTTCTACCACTTATTCCATAGTGGGTCGCGGGGGAACTGGTGCCTATCTCCAGCAGTCTATGGGGGGGAGGCAGGGTACACCCTGGACAGGTCGCCAGTCAATCGCAGGGCAACACACAAACAACCATACACACACTCATTCATATACCTAAGGGCAATTTAGAGTGACCAATTAACCAAACAGGCATGTCTTTGGACTGTGGGAGGAAGCCAGAGTACCCGGTGAGAACCCACGCATACACGGGGAGAACATGAGAACTCCATGCAGAAAGACCCCTGGACCCCCGGCCGGGAATCAAACCCAGGACCTTCTTGCTGCAAGACAACAGTGCTACCAACTGCTCCACCGTGCAGCCCACGATGTTAAAACATTTCAGGTAAATTTATTTCAATTAAATTCAAAAGGTAAAACAAATATTACACAGATTTCTGTTTATGGATCTTGTTCAATTATTTTTTTTTCCATCCACTTAACTTTCCATGCATTTTGATACTACACTCCATGCTCAGTCAGTTTCAGGTTTATATGGCTCACCTTCCTCATGGAGACAGACACCAGCAGTTAAATTGAGCTGACTCTGTAGGGTGGCCAGGTTCTGTCTCGATTCCTAAAATCTGTTAGTCTGAAGCTTCTGTTCTATATCTACAAACTTATCTTCAGTTGAAGTGTTAAATATTCCGTCCAGGAGGTTGTTAATCAGTGTCAGCTGTTTTGGTGAAACTAACAGCAGCTGCAATATAGGGGAAGCAATGAGATGACCCCAAAAATAGGACTGGTTTTGCAGGTGGTGGCCACAAGCACTTTTTTCCTCCTAGTTTTTTAAAATGCTTTTCAGTAGTTTTGCATTGACACCAGTGACACCAGAGTCAGTGCCACTACTGGTAACATGAGGCGATACCTGGACCCTACAGAGGTGGACCAGGCAGTCCAACCCCACCAAGATGAGACGTCAATACGTCTGTCTGAGAAACTGGATATCAGGTTTTCATTAACTGTGAGCCAAAACTAATCAAAATGAACAGAAACGACTACAGTACCTCACTGTTTAATATAAACCTGGCCTATATTATATGTTTTCACTTTTCGGTCTAACTTATTGAAAAAAATAATTCAATGATATTCTAATTTACCGAGATGCATCTGTGAACAATGTTCAATACTTATTTCTAATATCTTCAGTTTCAAATATACATATAATGTGTGTGTTGCCCTGCGATAGACTGGCGATCAGTCCAGGGTGAACCCCATCTCTCGCCCATTTGACTGCTGGAGATAGGCACCAGCTTCCCTGCGACCCACTATGGAAGAAGCGGTAGAAAATGACTGACTGACTGACTGTGTGTGTAATATTAATGTGGATCATATGCATGTTTTATACATACAGTCTGTATTTGTACCTCTTTTAGGGACCTTTCCAAGCCTGAAGTAGGGGTTTTAACACCACACCTTGCCTGTGGTAAATGATTCAGCAGAAATGAACAGATTTGGACTGAACTCAGTCAAGTGTTCTTTTAGATAGATAGTTGTCTTGCTTTAGAAACGTATGTCAGGTTATTCTTACATGATAAAAGTAAATGAAATCTCCAGTTAGAAGTAAATCAGTTCTTACTGAGTGAACTTCCAGTGTGTTTTAATATCAGGCAGACATTCTGCTGCCTTTGGATACCTGGTCTGGTCAGAATACATTAGAACGGCCGTGATGACCTTCTCCACACCAGATGTAATTACAGACATGTTTGAAGCTCAGAAGTTACTGTTTCCTGTGGTGCTTTTATCGCGAAGCAGAGAGATTGGGATCAGCTCGCAGCTTCCTGTCTGTGTCCCAGCGATGCCGCTCCAGTGCACCTGTGCCGCGCTTTGAGTCCTGCCCACGTCCAGGGTAAACACTGGGTTGCCAGGTAGGGCAGGAACCTGCCTGTTTTGGAGGACGTCAGTGATAACGCTCTGGTTTGGAGGATGCTGGAGCCGGATCTGGTTTCCGTGAGGAGCAGAAGGATTAACTGGACCGGATTTTCAAAACGCAGCAAACAAGAGGAGTAAACGAGTAACGAACAGGAGCGAAGGGGATTTATTTACCAGATTTTATTTATAGAGGAGAATGGCTGACAGCTGCTGAATATCGGTTATCAACTGGAAGGGGATCGGTTCCGATCTGGGACCAGAAACCCGGACGCTTTCTGTTAATTCCCACCCTGTCAGGATTGTCGGCTGGCCTGACATCATTGGCTGCTGGTTGGGAATGAATCATCATCATCAGCAGCAGCATCATCCTCAGCAGGACCACCAGCAGCAGCAGGAGGGTTGAGGGATGCTGTCACTGTTACTGCACCCTTAAAAAGCCCACTCACCGACCCACCCAGGCCTACTCCCACTGATTAGTCACGGCCGTGGATTCAGCATGGAGGAAATCCTCAGGAAGCTGCAGAAAGACGCGTCGGGACACAAACACAAAGCCGTCCGAGATGCGTGCGTGTGCGCCTGCGGTGAGTTTGCGTGAGGATAAACTGCGTCCTGGTTCACCTGCTGGTCTGTAGGAAACAGCTCTTCTAAATGAATCTGAGGAGTCAGGGTCAGTCAGAGGGAATACGGAGCTGTAAACACCAGGAATCTGTAGGGAAATCCATGACCGTCAGGGTTAGGAGGTGTTACACCATGGAGAAGCCGCGTCTTCATGATCAGAAGCTGGTTTATTGTTTTTACACCACAGATAAACTCCCACCTGGAACTGAAACTGGTTGCAGTTTCTAGGCGAGATGGTTTCCAAACATAGAGAGGGCATGGTTCCTGAAAGGTGTCTGGTGGATCTGCTGACGTGGTGAACATCTCAACTCATGCATGAATATTCAGTTTTCGGGACAAAGCTGACTGCTGAGCACTGTGCCCTATAACTCAGCTTCCCCTAAGTAAGAAAACAATTCAGGTGACATCTGTTGCTCCAAATTACAACAAACGTCCTCTGGGGCCGCTATGCAAGGGAGGATAAGAAGTTCAATTGGACACTTTAAAATTCAGTAAAAAGTATAAAGCAGTTTCACCAGCTTAAATAAACGAATGTCTGTAGATATGCCCTATTTAAATGAAGATTCATTCCATGTCAGAAACGTAACCTGGTACACCCCCTGAAATTACCACCTGGAAAGTTGAAGGTTTTGGATCAACTCCAACCTCGTAGTCCAACATGGCTGCCTTGCTCATGCAGTGTGCTGCTAGCTGTGGTACCAACCTGTTTATTTGCTCTTCTGATAGTATCATTAAGTTCAGAATCAGAATTCTTTATTTGTCATTGCTCCACATGGGTGCAACGAAATTTCCAAAATCAGAACAAAACAGTGCAGGCAAGTAGTGCAAATTAAAGAAAATAAATATTAAAAAGTTATAAAAAAGGACTGTGCAGGTGGAAAAAAATATATACAAGAGTATTTACAGGTTGTTCCAGTATTGTACATGAGGTAGCATATTGCACTTAGTGTTAAAAGAAATTGTACGGAATGTATTTACTGTTTATGTCATTATTGATAGTAGGACAGTTGGTACTGTACAGAGTACTGTGTGAGCTCTGTCAGTAAACATGTTTTACTGTTTGTCTGAAATGCAGTTATTGGCTTGTATTGGTAGCAGCAACAAACTGACTGAGCAAATCTCTCTGGATTCTGACCTGCAGCTGGATGTTAGTTAGGGTGTTTGGCAGTGGGGGAAAACACAGTTTCTGCTTAGTTGTCTTTCTCTCCTATGGAGCCACTAAAGGGGGTACTAATGCCTTTAACATTTCACGTTTTCTTTCACATAGAAAGTACTCATGGATCAGTGTTTCTTTGTTCTTTGTGTGTCTCTGCTCTGTTCTCTCAAACCCCCAGTCGGTCGTGCCAGGTGGTCGCTCACACTTAGCCTGGTTCTGGTTCTGCTGGAGATTTCTTCCCGTTGAGGGGGAGTTTTCCTTTCCATGGTCTCTACATGCATGCTCAGCATGAGAGATTGCTGCAAGTCAGTGACTCGATGCAATCTGCTGGATTTCCTTAGATAGAAAACATTTTTAACTAGTTTGAATAATAAACTGGACCTGATTGTATTATTTAATGACTCAGGATGTTTTGGACTGTCTTTAATAGAGCCTGTTTGATTAGATTAAGTTTATTTTTTTATTTCAAATTTTT
Source organism: Crenichthys baileyi (assembly GCA_036173005.1). Taxonomy (NCBI): domain Eukaryota; kingdom Metazoa; phylum Chordata; class Actinopteri; order Cyprinodontiformes; family Goodeidae; genus Crenichthys; species Crenichthys baileyi. The sequence goes on from JAHHUM010002026.1 coordinate 865,402, forward strand.
TTACTGCCTTGAGAGGATATTTGTGGTGACTCGGCGATTTATAAAGAAACTAAATTGAATTGAGGGCTGCACGGTGGCACAGTCAGTAGCACTGTTGCCTTGCAGTAAGAAGATCCATGGTTTTAATCCCAGCCTGGGTCTTTCTGCACAGAGTTCTCATGTGTGGGTTCTCTCCAGGTACTCTACCCTCCTCCCACCGTCCAGAAACTGACTGTTAACTGGTCTTTCTAAATTTCCCTTAGGTATGATTGTATGTATGCATGGTTTCCTGTCCGGTGTGTCTCTGGGCTGACCTTTCCAGGTTGTACCCCGCCTCTCACCCAATGACCCCCTGGAGAGGCACCACCTCCCCTGTGACCCCATTTGGGAAAGCGGGTATAGACAATGGATGGATGGACTGAAATTAAATACAACCCGTTTTTTATTACTGCTGTTTTCCTTTTGTCTCATAAGTTAGAATATTTCACATATTAAGTCCTACATAAAAATGAACTGTAATGCCCCTGTAGTAAGGATGGATAGTATCCCTTTGTTTACATTATACTGTGATTGAACATTTTCCAGAAATGAAATTAGTCAGACCTTAGTCACAACAAACTCTTACTGGTGATGTTTCCAAACCCTAAAAACGGATCATATGTTTGGGATTGTTTTCTGCAGTCACTTCCATCAATGAAGGCTCCATTTATGCTTGGAAACATGTTTGATTGGAACCTGTGCTTTGTTCTGTTTAGCAGCTGAGTCACATTTCTAAATGTAAGCCTAAATGAAGCAGCCTGATGAATGAGTTTCATCTTTGCAGCAGTATTTGTGTGTGTGATGCTCTGTCGAACCTAAACAACTCTCCTGAATTATTATAATAGTTATGGTATCATGTTTCATTTTCTGAAGGTAGTCCAGCAAAGAAAAAACACCAGTTGTTTCTAAAACCTACTGTCTTAGTACTTGCAGATGTAGGAATGTTTGGAAAATCAGCTGCAGGGAAAACAAAATGTTTCATTAGTGGTTTTATCTCACCATCATTAGCTTCGTCAGTTTGGACCTGTGCTAAAAATCAAAATGATATTGCATAAACTAATTAATCCCTCTAACTGACTTGCTGTGAAACAACTGTGATGCTCAGAAACCATCCCAGTTGATCTCTCAGAAACACCATGGAACTACATGGAGGAAATGGTTTCCTCTGATGTCGGCGCAGATGCTGTTAGCATTAGTAGCCATTGGAATAACCTTTTTGGAGAAAGGTGGGTGACAAGTGAAGCTTCCTGGGATGGCAAGTAAAGGTACAGGTTGTGCTGACGGAGGGAGAATCATGTTCTCCTACGTGCAGAAATGCTGTGCAAGGGCACATAAGAACCCTACTGAGCATGCCCAGACTGGACACTGGGGCCAAACATGCAGCAGCATACAGTCATGGTAACAAAACATACCCAGTTTCAGCTGTGAGGTCTTGCATTTGAGGGGTTTTGAAAACAATGTTGAAACATCTGCAGAATAAATAAAACATGACACTTGAATGTACTTTGATTCAATGTAACAAGAAGTTAACCCACAGAAATTAAAAGGTAACGCAGCAGAGAGATGCTGTTCTGTAAAACTGAACATTCTTTCAGTCAGCAGTTAGTTAACTTTGTACCAAGGAGGAAAGACATCAGCGATGATGTCACAGAATAATCGGTGTCTGCCCATAAGTCCTGGAAGGGTTTTATTATTATTTGAGGTCCCTCATTCTACTCACAGAAAGATTAGATACATTTAAGTCCATCAAGAAAAGACTAAACACCTCATTCAACTATCAAACACTGTGGTGGAGGGGTGATGATTTGGGCTTGTTTTGCAGCCACTTGACCTGGGCACCTTCACTCACAGAGTGGACCATGATCTCCTCTGTTTGCCAAAATATTCTAGAGTCAAATATGAGTCCATCTGTCCAACAGCTGATGCTTGGTCCAAACTTGGTCATCAGCAGGACAATGATTGCAAATGCAGCAGCAGATCTACAACAAAATGGATGACTAAGAAAAGACTCCCGATGTTGCAATGGTCCAGTTAAAGGCCAGACTTTAACCTGATTGAAACGCTGTTGTGGGACCTTCAGAGGGATGTGTAGAGATGAATATCTGCACCACACAATGAACTGAAGCACTATTGGAAAGAAGAGTGGACCATAATTCCTCCACAGATGTGAGGGACTGATAAAATCAGACAGAAAACCACTGCTGAGAGTTACTGCTGCTGAAGGAGGTTCTCAAACTGCTGGACCAGAAGGTGGACTCACATCGGTTTACTCTGTTTTAGGACTTGGTGAAGAACAGGTAGATTTGTCAAGGTTAGGAAACTGAAAGATATCTTCAGTCTTGAGATCTAAATGACTCCTATTTATTTGTTTTTCTTTATTTGCCGTCTTGCGAACCACCCTGTGTCATACGCAGACACACCTATAACTAGTGTTCTGCTGCTGACTGCCAACACCTTCAATACACAGAAAGATGTGCACAAACATGGGGGGGGCACCTTCTGCAGAGGCCTGAAACATGACAACCTGCAGATGAAACTGTCAGCAAGACACATTTTCATGTTTCAGCTCAGAAAGCTGTCGGACGTTTTTACTTTACATAAAGAAACATGAAAAAAAACGAATATTTTCAAATGATTCATCACTACCACGTTTGAGGAATGCTGCACATCTGTTAGCGTTTTTAATCACATTAATTCCCTGCTTTTTGTTTGATATTTTCCAGAAACTCTGGAGTCTCAGAAGGGATCAGCCAAGATTTCTCCTTCACAGCTTCGGTAAGTTAATTTATTTGTTATTTCATTCTTTCAGCTCATGTCCCATCTGACTATTTTGATTCTCCAGCATCCAACCATAATGTCTGGAAATGTAGAGAAATCTGTTAAATGGCAACATCCCGTGTTACCTCTGGTATTCAGTGAAGTGTGGTCTGTATGGTACATCTAACGTATTCTGGAATAATTAACTCTGACCATGAATTTTTGGTTTTTGGCTAAACATGAACATTTGAAGAAGGAGGTCCAAGAATGCTCCTACATGGTTTATTGGCCCAATTCTCTGAGAGTCCGCTTGGAAAAGTGGTTTTCCATTCCGCCTGTCCATCTGTTCCTGCTGGGAGACAGGAAACCTTTCCTGACAGCTTTCTCCGTGTCACAGCCTGCAGTACTCTGGTCTCCCTCACAATTAAACTGTAGAGGTCTGATTTGAATGGATTTAAATGATCCTGGAATTCCTCAGCTGATAATGCAAATAATGAACTGAGCAGTAAAATAAAACTAGAGCCTGTTAGGTTGAAGGTTTTCCTAAACGCTTCCTGAACATTTGAGGAACGTTTGCAAACTGGAATCAGTTTAAATGTCTGTTTAGTGTCTGAATATGAAAACAGGATGTTTTGCTAATGAATGCTACCTGGTCTAACAAACTCAGGTGCTGTATGTGATGCATCATCTGATAACTGAGGTGTAATTATGGGTCGTTATTTGCTTTGTCTGGATATTCAAAAAATGCAGGAAATATAGAAGAAACAGTTTGGAAAAATTAGGAAATTTTTATGTCACCCCAAAAATAGAATAATTTAGAATAAAGAACTTTTGTTTGTAGCGTAGCATCTTTGAGGTGTTTAATTTGGACCGATTTGACACCTGCAAACACTTCCTGTTTTAGAGACTCCGGTTGTTAAAGTGGTTTTCCTGGTAAAGTCTGGATAGTGCAGAAACTCCAGGTTCAACAATGCGGAGCATTGAGGCCCGTACATGCTCCACGCCAGAACCAGGGGTTTAAAAGGTACACTGTGACCGGGACGTTTCATGCTTCATCTCCAGTGCAGAACTCCTGGGAAGTCCTCATTGTACCCATTGTACGGTTGTTTGACCCCAAACAAGAAGACGTTCTGCCCAGAGGATATGTTGAGAACAAGGAGCGAGAACTTCTGAACCAGTTAGTAACAAGAAGTCCTAAAGGTACTGAAGTTGGATGAGTTTTAGTAGTTCGGTTCAGTTAGTGGTGAAGAAGATGGAGCAGACAGGGACCAGTGTCAGGGCTGGAGAGGGGAGACGGAGGACATATCGGACAAAGCATGTTGGATATGGAGATACCAGGAAGGAGGAAAGGAGAAAAACAACAGAAAAGGTTCATGGAGCTAGTGAAGGAGGACTTGGAGGATGTTGTGTGAAAAAAGAAGAAGCTGGAGATGGGGTGAGATGGAGACACAAGATCTGCTGTGGTGCCCCTACATCCAGATGATAGAAGACGAAGAAGAAGTGGAGCTGTTGGACTTCTGAAATGAAGCAAACTGAATTATTCATATTTAGCTTCTGTGGTTTTATGCGAGCTGATCAGATGAAACATTGATGTTAATCTCTTAGTAATTAGTGCAGCTCTTCATCATCAGAATGAGTGAAACCTTCTGAAAACAGACACTGAGCATGAAACAGCGGTTGGACTGAAATCTGCTCTGGAATCATCTTAATTGATCTAATTGTGATGTTTGCACATTAAGCCATCAGTTCTGTGTTTAAAGTTTCTGCCAGTTTTATCTCTGGTTTCTGGGTCGGATCTCCTTCTTGTTCTCCCTGTGGCTCAGTTTTCTTTCTTCAGGCTCATTAAAACACTGGATTGATTTAACTGTCCTGCGCTCTGAGGCTCCCTGCGGCCCAGTTGAAGCCGTGGAGCTGAGACGGCTCAGCCCAGGATCCATCAGCAGCAGACAGAGACTTAATCAACCACGAATAAAGACGTGGAGATGCAGTTCGAGCGACTGGAGGAAACACAGCAAGACAAAGAGAGTCACTGAAGATGGGGATCAGACACATTTGTTACATAAGTGACCCAGCATTCAACTACATTTTCTCTGAGAAAAGTTTTTAGTTGAAGAAAAGTGAAGTTTTTTTTCATTTTTGAGTTGAATCTCAGAACATTTTAGTGCGACTAGCGACCTGAAGTCTTTCCCAGATCAGGACTGTGAGCTGAGCTGCCCGTTGAAGCAAACATTAATATTTGGTCAATGACTGAAAGGGTTTTAGCACCCAATCAAATAAATCAACCAATCTCTATTTTTAATGCACTATTACACAATACAGTGACCGAAGGGACAAGCAGAGACAAAATGGATGGAAATGGAATGAAACCGGTTGTGCTAAAAACGTTATTGGCTGAACTGCAATGATTACAGTGAGGGTAAAAAAATGGAGAGCATACAGGTTTCTGTTTGGGCTTCCATCCTCCTAGTAGTGCATCGATGTTCCTGAATGTTCTTCAGATCTGGGTTCCAAGCAGTAATTTTGCAGAGAACAGAGTCACTGATCTCTAAGCTGATCCCTCAGGTTAAACTGGTGAAAAATGGGCCGGAGAACTCTGGAGGACCTCAACATGAAGTCCTGTAGACAGGCTGTACCAGGATGGTGTCTGATGCAGGTTCAGACGTGGATGCAGGAAGTCACCAGCTTAGATCTTTCCTTAATGTGGTCTGAACCTTCATGTATGTTGAGACTCTTATCTACCTCTTGGTGTTAACATCTGATCTTTGTGAAATCTGTATGTCTGACATGTTGCACCTGACCTTCTGCAAACCCACAATGTGACCCTGTCAAAGCTCACACTGTCTACTGAGGCACCCTCTCTGTCTGCTGACCACCACTGACTCTTCACACTGTCAGAATATCTATATGTAGGAACAATTTTTTTAGTTTCCAAATTCTTATTTAATTTTCCATGAAGTCTTGAGGAACCAGAGTGATACCTTAGTAACTCACAGATGAACTGTTTTACATGTTTTTTGTCTTCATTTATCCAGATGTACCATACTAGAAATATGTAAATCTTTTCTGGTTTGTGATTTTATCTTGATTACACATTTAGAGAATGTTTTCTCAGTTACATCTGTTTTTTTAATAGTTAATAGTTTCATCTGTAGATTAACGAAAAAATAAGAAATGATCAAAATAGAGCTGATTTCTGTCTTTCATGGTAATGTACAGATCTGGAGCTGATTATTAAGACCCAATGAGCCGTTCCTTTCCCGATCTGGAGCTTTTTTAGTGGAATTTAATTCACTCATTTAAGTCTGTCTATGTAACTTTATGGTGACAGAAATAAACGTATTGATTTCTTCTCTTCTTACCTCATCCAACCATGACTCAGCGGTTGGATAAATGGGAAAAATCAAAGGTCAGATAAATAAGTTCATGCTCAGCTGGGATATATTATTCATCGAAGAGAAGGATCTTCACAGGCTGAACCAGAATTTTATCAGCCAGGATGTTCTAACTGTATAACAGATGCAAACACCTAATTACTGCTTCCATGTTTCCTGGTTGGACTCTTTCTTGCTAGATACTTATTTATTGGTGCATCTGTGCGTTCATTAATATTCCATGTCTGTAACATCACCATTTCTGTTCTTCTGTGCAGAGAGCGCTGCCTGCTGCCACTGCAGATGGCTCTGGAGTCCAAAAACGCCAAACTGGGACAGACGGCGCTCTCTGGCATGCAGGTACCTGAAGATAAGCTGGTTCTGATCTACATTACGTAAACCTTTCTGATTCCACCTAATGTGTGAATTCTGTCCTTGTCTCCGAGCAGAAATTCCTGTGTGACGACAGGTTTGTGGGCGGTGTTGGCTTGGAGGTGGAGGTTCTGGAGAAACAGCTGCTTAGCCAGATGTTGGAGGCCATCAGAGTCACTCCGTCCCTGCATGAGGACCTGCAGGTGGAAGTCATGAAGGTAAGGACTAACAAACGGCAAGGAATGACCTCTGACCTTCCAGAAGTTCCTTTGCTCACTTCTTCTGCAGAACATCAGAAGGATTTATCTCTGTTTGCAGGTCCTACTCTGCATCACCTACTCTCCGAACTTTGACATTAATGGAGACTCCATCCTGAGGATCGCTAAGGTAAAACAATCATTTCAAGTTTACTCATCATGTAACCGTTTGGATCTCTGAAGATGTCTGGATGAGAGCTTTGGTGAAGTTTGACTTTTTTACTGTTTGCACCAGATCAGGACTCAATCAGGCCTTTCAGATTTGTTTTTCGGTCTTCTCTGTGTTGTTGCTCAGTGCTGCAAACACTAATATCTCCGCCAGCTCTAAGGGTTTATTTTTCTGCCTAAACTGGACCAGTTAGAACTTTATTGGAGAAGATTCTGTTTCAGTCCTGGTCTGTTGTTTCTCTGCTGAACTCTGAGCTTCAGGGTAGAAGCTGAGTTTCTGATGTTTCTCTCCTCTGCAGCAGCAAACAGAAGCGTTTTCCTCTGACAGAATCCAAGTACAGCATGATGAAGGTTGTATCTTTGTTTTCTAGGGGTTACATTGTAAAGCACCATTAAATCAACCAGAACTTGGGGAAAACCATAAAAGTGAATTTCTGTGTTTACAAGCATCTGTTGGAGCAGAGGAAGGAAGGGTCTGGTTCACATGATTCTTTCACAGCTGGCACACCATCTGTAAAACACACATAAAGTCACTCCAAACTCTGAGGAAATGAAGGAATTACTTTGAACAATCAGACATTAATGTAATAAAACGTGTGCTGCCACAGACCGCGAACAAAGAAGTCTGTAATTAATGTCATGACTTTAATATTAGCAGAAACTTTAAGCTGATTTACGTTCGACACAGAAGGCTGGGAATACCACACATCCCACCGAAGTACTGCTCCCATGCTGGGACATTTTCTGGGGTAAAGTAAGATATTTGGTTCACGTTCCTGCAGCTGAAACAACAGGGACCGAGGAATGGCTCCTCAAAAAGACCCCGGGTCCTGAAGATGTTCCTTCAATCAAAGTTTGTGAAAGTAAAAGGAAAACTAGAATCTCTTACAGATGGGAGACTTGAACCACACTCGTTATGGAAAACTGCAATCTGCTTCTCCAACATGCTGATGTTAGTTTATAGTTTTACCAGCATGAAAGTTTCCCAGGAACCCGAGAAGCTTTCAGTGTTCAGAGATGATTCAGGTCTCTGCATGGTGTCTCAGGGTCTTATCCCCCACATGTTGGATTAAAAATCACATCCTGAGTCCTGCAGCTGTTGAAACTCAAATGTCACAAAGTTGTGACTAAACGATGAAACTGTTGCTGCTGTATAACCTTCACCTCTGACGTTTTTTTGCTCCGACTCTAAAGAATGCATCACTCAATGCTAATAAACCTGATAAATGCTCCTTTGTGTGAATGTTTGGAGGTTGTGGAGTGTTTCTTTGTAACGTCACATCTGTCCTGCAAGACCCAGGAGATGTTTGCTGCCATTAACAACTCATAAAACCTGCTCATGTTGATGTGTTAATGCATTCAGAGCTGCCGGGCCTGACCATCTGCTGTGAGAGAGGGTGTCTGGTTCTGTTTGTGTTTGGTCATAACTCAGAAAGCTGGTGAATGCTATCAGCAGATCTCCATTAACTGTAACAGCCAGGCTAATATGGCAATGCTCAGGGGTTTATTCAGCGTTGAGCTTTTTTACATCTTCAGTTTATTAACTGATTAGAGTTCATGTAACAAAATTACAGCTGAATAAATCCTACATCTGGACACCTCCTGAGACATGTTGAGGTTTATTAAAATCAGATTCAAAGATGAAAAAAAATGTAATTTCAGCCTGAAAGTGGTTCAGGTGTGAGCTGATGCAGGTTTTCTGCAGAAAACATTTAAACCTGACTTACATGAATTATAAGTTTGCAGATGCTCTCTTAAGACCTCTACTGTTGCGCCACCTAGAGAAAAGAAAGGCAAATCTTGTATATTTTCTCCACCTACTGGGAAAGAATAGGGCCATTAAATTAGTTTTATTACTTGCATCAACCTTTAGATATTTTTTTTGTTTTAGCCTCCTCAGCTCCTGCTTCCTTTTGGTCTCCTTACATTAACAGAGGCAGCTCCAGTCAGCATTATTAGGTAAACACAGACTAACCTTCAGTGTGAGCATCAGGAGACCTATTTTAGAAATGAATGCATTTGTTTCAGGTTTATGTACAGAAGGTATTTGTATCCCGATTTAAAGAAAAGGAAAGAAAAACCTGTCTGTGGTTCTAGACTAAGTGGCTGCTAACAAAACTCATCTATTATATGCAGGGTACCTCTGAGATCAGGAAGAGTTTTATTCCTTCCACACTTTATTTCCCGTCTCAGTTCCTACATGATAAATACATGAGTTTCCACCACATCTGCTCCGACACCGTACTAATCTGTGATCAGATTAGTACGGTGTCGGAATCTCATGTTCTCCCTGTGCATGCATGGGTTTTCTCCAGGTACTCCAGCTTCCTCCCACAGCCAAAAACATGAATGTTATTTGGTTATTTAAATTACCCTTAGGTTATGTGTGTGTGCGCATCACTGATGTTCTGTGTTGGCACCAGCTATCCTGTGACCATGCAATGATAAGCGGATGGATGACTGCAAAACCACAGATGCTCAAACACCTCTATGGGTTTCATGTTACCCAGCTGATGCAACATCTAGCCCATGACGGCTATCTGCCACCATCTCCAGTTATAGTTTCAAACTGTTATAACCTGGAATCCAACCTGGGGGAAACCTTAAACAACCTTAAACACGTGTGGTGACCCTGAATACCCGGAGAAAACCTTAAATCTGTCCTGAACCTTAGAGGAATGCAGAGTCAGTGGAGCTGTGAGGTCAGATGTTGGAGGATGTATTGATTTTTCATTGATTAGGTGTAAAAGGACCCAGCAGCTACAGAGGCCTGAAATCTGAGTCTAATTAGCTGATTTCAGGCTTTGTTCATCTGACACATGAGGCTCCATCTTTCTGCTGTTAACAATGTTTCCTTCAGAGCAAATCTTTTTTAGGTTGATATAATGGATCCACTCTAAGCATTTTATTATTTCATCATATAGATAAAAAATAAAGGCTCAGTTAAAGTTAAGTTTGTTGAGAATCGATCACTGTGTAACTAAGTTGAACTGAATTTAAAAGTGTTTTGGTAAAATAAAATTCTCCGATACTGTTGGCCTTTTCCTGGAATATAACCTTTAACCCAAATCTGTTTCAAGGTTCTGCAAACCTCCGTATGAATCCTCAGCCCCTCAGAAGCTCTGAAAAACTTTCTCTAAAAGTAGAAATGAATACTGAGACAGTAACAGGAAGGATGTATAGGCAAAAATTCTTCTTGGTTCTATGCAAAGTTTCCAAAACTGCTGCAGATTGTGAAATTGCTGCGGTTACAAAGTTCTGGGTCTGGTATCTGTCTTAGAACAGTTGGGGTTCTTTCCCTTGATTGTTTTATGGCTTTGTCCTAACTGAAGGTAATGCAGCTGGTTTAGTGTAGTTCTTTAGGTATCTGTACCTGGATCAGTTGTTTTATATTTAATTTAATGCAGAAGTATGTCTTGCATCTCTTAGCACTTTGTTTACAGACACAGATCTGTTTGGACCGAACCTTCTAAAACATGTATGGAGTCAGTTTAACTAGAGCTCCTGTTTCTGCACTCTTTGCTCCTTTCGGACTCTGCATCTGTTGGAAGACGTGTCATGTTGTCATTTTTACGAGCTCCACTTGAGTCTAAATTAGATGAAAACTGGAGACACTGCAAACATGGATGTGCAGGCTTTGTTTCTCTGTGCTCCATTACTGCTTAACATCCACAGAGTGTGACGTTTTAATCTGACCACACGATGTCCTACAGACTGACAAAACATCACTGGTTTATGCCACTCCTCAGTCTGGTCACTGTGGCAACCGGTGACGCCATGGAAGCTTCCCGTAAATCTCCCCGACAGTTCAGCTTGGCTTTGAGCTGCTCCCGCTGGATGCTGTGCGTCACTGCTGTTCTGTGTAAAATTAAATAAAAAAATCACCCACTGACAGTGTGTGTGTGTGTGTGTGTGTGTGTATGCAGGTGTGTATTGAGACCTACATGTCCAGCTGCCACCAGCGCAGCATCAACACGGCTGTGAGGGCCACCCTGAGCCAGATACTGGGAGACCTGACACTGCAGTTGCGCCACAGACAAGAGGTCAGGACACACACACACACACGCACACACATGTTTACATTTAAAAGACACGTTGACAACAAAGTGAGCAGTGACATTTGAGCAGTAGCCTCTGGTTGCTACTTTTCTCTTAAATCCTGTAGAATCAGTTAGAATGGGTTTAGTTTTCTGGTCACTGGTTCTGCATTTTAACCATTTTGTGTTTTTCTTTTGATATTTTGACATAAAACATTTAAAATACAATAAAATTTGCTACGTTTTCACCAAACTCAAACTCAGAGAACAAAGCTGATGTTCTGTGTTCCTCTACAGGGAGCAGAAGGAGATGAGGTGACTGCGCTGCCTCTGCAGAGAAAAGGTACATCTGCATCTCCAGTGGTTTCCACCACCTCACAAACCTGGAGGATTCTTATTTAGTGAGGAATGAACATTATCTGAAGGAGCAGTGTCCGTAGTTTCTACATGATCCGTCTTTAGGTGTCCAGTTCATAGTTGATCTGTTGTATGGGTGTCTGTGAGGGACAAAATGGACTGATGGATTGGACTGAGAATAAACACAGAACCACCATCTGAAAAATAAAGGTGTTATTAACTTAAACATACTAAGCTGTAATTACACATTTTATCTTTTTTTATTTGAAAGTTCAAGAAATGTGAACAACTTGTACTTTTTTGTTCATCTAAGTCCATACCAATACCAGTCAATACTTAATACCTGTGATTTAACAATTTAGTGAATAAGCTGCAAAACTAATGTAAAGTCATTTCGAAGCCACTTCAATGAGCAGTCTGTCAATATCAGGACAAACTAAAATTCTCTGAGATGATGCTCTCACAAAGACTTATGTTACGACTCGGTCACTCCGGGTGTCGAGGGATTGTCGGCTAGCGCTGCCTAGATCACACTGAGACAATTCAAACTCTTCATGTGTCGTTCTACGTTTGTGGAATCACCCACCGAGCGCTACCAGAACTGGATCTATCTTCTAGAAACTCTTGCACACAATCTCTTTCTGCTCTTCCCTCTGTTCCTGCTCTCTATTTCTACCTCTGACACCTCTCTAGTGTTCTTGCTTCTAAGTAGCTTATTGTTAGCTTTAATACTGACTGCACTGTTGTATCCTCGTTTGTAAGTCACTCTGAAAAAAAGCGTCTGCCAAATGCAAGACATAAACAATAAATGGTGACACTTAAAGTTAATGCATGGATCCCACATGAATGTGAATTTCTTTTCTAAAAGGAATGAACAGATTAGAGGCAGGTGAGGAGAATGAATGAGTTTTTTATAACTTATTTTAAAAGTTGAATGAATTAGCTGTTGTGAATTAACTTTGCTGGGGTTTGTGCTTGCAGACGTTTCCCCCACCAGCCAGGCTCTTTGTGAGGACGTGGTGATGGTTCTGACTGTTTTCTGTGAGAAACTGGAGTCGGTGGACAGGTAATGCTGCAGCTCCTTCCATCAGCGATCACACTTCTTCTTTGTGAAAGATCGAGCATTCCTGATCTGTGCACCTCTGCTCGTTCAGTGACAATCAGCTCCTGCAGCTCCTCTACCTGGAGTGCATCCTGTCCATGCTCAGCAGCTGTCCTCCCACAATGCACTTGTCCAGAGGTTTCACCGACCTCGTGTGGTACGACTTCCTATAGCTGCTGACTGTTTCCTCACAGGTTGCAACCAAAGGGAATTTCTCCTTGTAGAAGTAAAATTTATGCGGGAAGTTAAAGTAGGGAAAATGCCAGGAAAACAGTTTTTACTGTGGTCTGAGATCTTCATGAAGACCGACAATATTTCTTCCTGCAGGAAGCAGCTGTGTCCGTCCTTGGTGGCGATTATGGGAAATCCGGTCAATGATAAAACCATCACATCTCACCACAGCTACATGGGGGCGCCAGAGAGAGATCGGCTTTCAGAGAGAATCGCTCTAGGTAACAGGTCTCCCCCATGTGGAGAACACTGGTGCCATGAGAAGGAGACCATCCATCCATCCATCCATCACCACCACAGCTTCCTCTCTCTGCTTCCTCTCCCAGGAATCAGTCAGGAGTTGGACTGCTCTGGTGGAGGAGTATCCGATCAAGGCAGGGGGTCCGGCTGCTCCTCCAGCGCCCCCGCCAGAATCACGCCTGTCGTGCGGACTGTGTGCTACGTCGCAGCAGAGCTGGTGCGCCTGGTGAGCTGCGTGGAGTCTATGAAGCCGGTGCTACAGTCGCTGTACCACAGGATCCTGCTGTACCCACCACCCCAGCACCGAACCGAGGCAATCCGCATCATGAAAGAGGTGTTTCCCCTACATCCGTCAGTCCATTGGTCATGAATAGATTAAATAGTAACATATTTCTGTCTTTGTCAGATTCTTGGCAGCCCTGAGCGCCTCTACGACCTTGCTGGGCCTTGTGTAGCAGAACCTGAAACCAGGAAGCGCTCCTTCTCAAAGAGGAAGTCCCACCTGGATCTGCTCAAACTGTCAGTTTGATCTTCATTTCAATCTTGGTTTATGGAGGAAAAATAAACTTCATTTACAGCCTCACTGATGGGAAAATATTGGAGAAAATATTATTGCTAAGAAAACTAAATGAAAATCCTAATTTAGTTTGGGTCGAATATTCTGTCTGTTTCCAGAGTGATGGACGGCATGACCGAGGCGTGTATGAAGGGGGGCATTGAGGCGTGTTACGCCTCTGTTTCCTGCGCTTGTGCTCTTCTCGCTGCGTTGGATGAGCTGTCGCAGGGTCGCGGCCTGCAGCCTGAGCAGGTAGACTGATAATACGGAGCCAGAACACACAGCGTGGCCGACCAGAACCCTCAGAAACTCATCCTGTCAACCGGAAGTTTGCAGATGAGTTTTCTGAACTGAAATTACCTTTAGTTAATATAATTAATTATACTTTTAATTGGTTTTATGTATAATGATGGCTAGTTCTATTAATAAAAAAATGGGTTCGATCCCGACATGGTGACTTTGTGCATGGAGTTTGCATATTCTCCCCATGCATGTGTGGGTTCTCTCTGGGTACTCTGGCTATCTCCCATAGGCCAAGAACATACATTTTAGGTTAACTGGTTACTCTTCAATGCTCTTGGGTACAAGTGTGTTTGAGCAAAGTTGTGTGTCCCTGTGTTGCCTTGTGATGGACCCATTCAGGTCGACCCCTCCCCCAATCACTACTGTAATGGTGGCCGTGTTTTCTCCTGCAGGCTCGTTTTCTCCTCAGACGACTTGACGACCTGAAGGAGGGATCGGAGTCCACTCGTGAATCCATGGAGATCAACGAGGCCGACTTCAGGTGGCAGAGACACATCCTGTCCTCAGAGCAGCCTCAGTGGGATCCCAGCTCTCCTTCCTCCAACATGGCCACGGCGGGCGCCACCGACCGCAGCCCTGACATCAGCATCAGCATCACCACAGAAACAGGACAAACCACCTTGGACTTGGAGATGGGGGACCTGGGCCTGGGTCAGGGACACACCACTTTTGTGGAGTGCGGCGAAGACGCTCGCACCTTGACTTGTTCCTTTGGAGGCCCGGAGAGAACCCAACGGGAGCCAATAGGAGGGACAGCTCAGAGAGGTCAGAGGGAAGAGGGAGGAGGCTGCTCAGTGGAGGTGGAGGGACAGGAGGAGAAGGAAAGAGGCAGAGGAGACAGAGAAGGTGTTGTTCCTCCTGATGTGGTGCAGAGGAGTCACGCTCTGGTCTTCCCTGACATCACCAACTTCCTGTCAGTGGATTCCAGGACGAGGTCACACCAAGGAGCAGGGTCGAGGTACAGCGAGAGCAACTTCAGGTACTGCTGCATGATTTTTGTGTTTTTCATCAACATATTTCACTTGCTTTTAATATTCAGGATTTTTAAGCTAAATTTCATCTAGTGGCAGTTTTCCCAATGATGTTATTCTAATGTGTCTGTGCACAGACTATTTGTGATCACTTCTTACTTACCAGGGCCACTGGAACTGATCAATCAGAACCAAACTGGGTAGTGATTGGCCGTCATTGTGTCTGTGTTTCTAGGCATATTAATAACATGTTCCCCCCCTTGTAGATCCAAGCTGGCTGGTTGTTTTTTTATTTAAATCATGACTTTTGGTGTCCTCCAGCATGGAAGAGCAGGACTTGTCTCGGACAGAGTTTGACTCGTGCGATCAGTACTCAATGGCTGCAGAGAAAGACTCGGGACGCTCCGACGTGTCTGACATTGGTTCCGACAACGTCTCTCTGGTCGACGAGGAGCAGCAGACGCCTCGGGACTGCCCAGGTCACCGCTCTCTGCGCACTGCCGCCCTGTCCCTCAAACTGCTCCGCCACCAGGAGGCTGACCAGCAGAGCGCCAGGCTGTTCGTCCAATCACTGGCTGCACTGCTGCCCCGCCTGATGGGACTGGCCACTGCCAAGGAGGTGGACCTGTCGCTGCAGAACTTCTGCTCCACAATTTGCTCTGGACTGCAGGCTGGTAAGGACGAGGGATAAGCAGAGATTTAATGTGTTGATTTACTTTTGGGCTCAAATGTTGGACCAGAACCGACTCTGAATGTGTTGACTGGAGAAGCTCTCTGTTAAGTTACGATACTTCATTATAATTTGTTGATGGAATAAAGCGTCTGTTTTCATTAGATCCTCTCTCTCTTTACACTCATGGTTAAAAACATCCCAGTTATTCCCAGTTTCATTGAAGTCATTTTTTCCTGGTCTTTTTGTTGTTTTCTTTCTGTTCCTTCACCCTGCTTTCCAATAAATCCACCAAAAAGAAAAATGAAATGTCTGAACTGTTCTTCTTCCTCTTCTATTTTTGATCATGATCCTTGCTTCACTGTGCTTTCCACAGCGTTGAAAAATACGCGTTCAAAAACATACAGCTTGACTCGGGCAGTTATATTCTTTAACTTTTAGATTTAAAATTCTTTTATAGCCACAGTTTCATCTACATATCCACAGTTTATGCAATCAAATGAAGGTATTTTGTCTCCTTTCACCCACTGTGTCTTCATGTAGGACTTCCTGTTTCCTGTTAAATCAGCCCAGAATCTGGAGAGAGACCCAGACTCTAATTCACTCCCATTAGATTTTAGATCTAAATGTTTGTGTTCAAACTCTAGCTGAAGGATCTCTTAAACCTGTCAGATCTCCTACATGAAGCACTGTAGATGCATTAAAATGACATGTTGCCATCAGAAGGTGATAATACTCAAAGTTTTTTTATATAACGTTTAGTTTTGCTTTCATTCCTGTCTTTCTGTCTGCCTGTTGGAGGAATGGTGTTGTGAACTTCCCTCAGAGGCCTTTCCTCACTCTCTGGTTCTTCTTATGTATATTTATTCATAAAGAATTCTTCGAGAACCTGGCTCTGTAAAAAAGCAGCCAACTGGTTTGTGTTTCTGAACTTTAAAACTTTTAGAAATCCTCAAATCAAGTCAGTTTATTCTCAGGTACATTTTCTGGTCAGTTAAATAAGAACCTGTTTTCTGCTCACTAAGCTTTTAAAGGTTTATCAGTATAATTTCATCTTGCTGGGATTAGAAATCTTTATAATCTAATGTTGTGACAGTGCTGTTTTCTCTTCATGTTAAGCAGGAATCCTTTAATAAAACGTTTTATATTAAGCCTTTACTCCCGATCCGTCAGAGCCAACAGGATTCCTTGTTGGGGTTTTGCAGCCACAGCACCTGAAACTGTAGTCAGGACGGATTGGGATAAAAACACTTCTTTTGACAAATCTGTCAAGAACCCAGAATCCTGAAAGGTTTAAATGTTTGGTTGAGTTTCTGCAAAGTTAGGTGTTGATTTTTGGATGTCCTTCATGCTCAGGTGGGATTCACTCTCCAGGTTTTAAAGCAAGCGACTCTCTGAGCTGCCAGTCTCTGATGAACGCAGATGGTCTCTACCTGGTGTCGTACTACACTCTGCTGCTCAACCTCAAACTCTGCTGCTGCGACTACTATAGACGGAAAGAGCTCCCCCCCATCTTCAGTCTGGTGAGCACATTTAGAGCATCAACTTCCCCAGAGGGTTTCCCTTCATCTTCTGTGATTTAGTGAATAAGCTGATGCACAAACTGAGGGTTTCCCTTCATGTTCTGCAGAAGGAGTTTATTCGGCTGATCCAAAGCAGTGGAGTCCTCGTGGTTCTGTCCCAGGCCTGGATCGAGGAGCTTCACCACCAGGTGTTAAAGCGCAACCTGCTGGCTGACGCCGGATACTGGGGCGGGCCAGAAGACCACACGCTGCCGCTCATCACCATGCTGACAGGTCTTTTCCAAGTATCTTTTCCCCAACAAACATTAGCCAAAGGGCTTCTTGAAGCAAATGTTGGACACTAAAACAAAACTGAAACAGAGATAAATTCTAGAGGTGAATTTAAAAGGAAAGGATGGTGTCAGAGTCCTGGATCCAAACACAAATCTAATTCCGAGGAAAAGGAATTGGATGAAACCTCACACTGGAAATTTTTGGAAAACCCAGTAGACTTGTAGACCCAGTATACTGCACACTTTCATACTGTTCATTTGTGGAAGGATCAGAGACAGTTAGTTTGTTTAAAGAAAGTAAGGCCTGTATATAATAAGTGGGATTTAGAAATTTGCAGGAAGCCAAATCAGTAAAATATCCAATAAAGCTTAAATCAATAACCTTTATTTCACTTGAATTTGAATGTAAATGATAAAAGATATTTTTATCTCAAAAGCCTGTGAGAATAACTGAGTTCAATGCTTGCATTCTTGCTCAGGTTGATGGATTTCTGCTGTCTGCTGCTCTCCTCTCTTTGGACAACTGTTCCACCAATAAACATGGACTGTACTGTGCTGTAATGTATTAGATTGATTTGAAATTAACCGATTCTTCATCACTGGATAACAAATAGGCCTGTTTGTCTAGTAAAGCATCGTAGGAAGAGATTTTTTAGGAACTGGCAGTAAATAATTAAACTGAGTTGATAGTACAAGAAAAGCTGGATGTCATCAGCATAAATGGAAACCATTATTACATTTTACAGATTATTTTGCTCAAAGGAAGCATGTAGCATGTCTGGTGGTCTCTACATGATTTATTTCCAGCTCTCATTAGATTATTTAATCTGTATAATGGGGAGAGTTTAAGAATGAGTTAAATTGTCTAAAAACATAAATTAAAGTGGATTGTTTTAAAAAGACATGAAATTAATATTTATTCACCTTTCTTGTCGTTCTCTTTTTGTCCTCTCAGATATTGACGGCCTGGGCAGCAGTGCTATTGGAGGTCAGATGATCCGGAGGCCGTCCAGCCAATTAGCGCTCGGCTCTGAGAAGGCTGGAAGTGACACTGTCACTGCAGGTCTGTGTTGCAACCTAACATGTGGCATTGGCTTCATAATGGGTCAGTTGGTTTCTGTTTTAGGGAATTTTGTTGCCGCTGACCAGCCTTCTTCCACCAGTCTCCAAGCATCATCACAGAATGACCCACACGATCGATCTCAACGGTCTGTGACTGATTCAGGAATATTTACCCCGATTCACTGACCTTTAGACTTGCTGCTGCATTATCAGACACACTGTAAAATGTTCACTGTTGATTCTTGGGGATATGTTAAAATTCAAGACTTTGTCTGGTTAAAGGTGAAGAGGGCTGCAACCCAGTCTTTAGTACCTCCCATGCTGTCAGCCTTGAAGTCTTTCTGTCTGTACTTACTAAGGTGGACATCTTGGTTAGATTCATACATTCATGTTAATGTGTTAGAGCAAGAACTAATGTTTCCAGAGGTGCACCAAGGCTGAATCCTTGGATCCCTTATTGTTTCAGTTCAGACCACCGTTTAAGGCTTAGATTTACTGCTCTCAAATCTCAGCAGATATTCCTGCTGGGGAAGCAAATTACCTCCAACTAAATAGCTGAAGGCTCCAAACTGGTAGCGTTGACATTGAAGGTAGCACTGGAGAACTAAATTAATGGACCATTATTAGCTCTGAGAAGTGATTCCTTGGAAAAGAAACCTTGTTTGTTTAGTCTGTGTTCATGTAATAGCCAAGTAATGTCTGATGTTGCATGAATCATGTCTAGGTTGCATCTCTTTTGCAGTTCTGCAGCAGAATAAAGTTTACTTTTATTTGCTAGAGGTAATTTATGTGTCTGATAAAAATAAATTCAAGGTTTTTCAAAATACACATTTTTGACACCTGTTGACATAACTGGGATTTGAAATATTCCAAAACATAGCATATGAAATATTTAAAATTTAAAAGTCATAACTATTTATATTATTTAAGTTTTTTTTAGGCTGAGTTAGAAATTCCTGCAACACTAACTGGGTAAACAGTTTTCTTGATGAAATCAGCTGTCTTGTCCTGCGTAGGAGCGCCTTTACGTGATTAGAAAGTAGAGCTAGCTGTCGGTAATTTTTCGGTGTAGATAGAAGATTAGATTTCCTCTTTTCAGGAACGGAATCTAGCTCGTGATGCTAGCTGCAGATTTCTCTTCCTCCTCTCATTTTAATCAGGTGCCGTGTTTTCCCGCTTCATTCTCACCGGCGTGTGGAAGAACCTGATTGATGTGCTGTCCACGCCTCTGACGGGTCGCATGGCGGGCAGCTCCAAGGGGCTGGCCTTCATCCTGGGGGCAGAGGGGCTCAAAGAGCAGAGCCAGAGGGAGAGAGACACTATCTGCCTGAGTTTGGATGGCCTACGGAAGGCTGCTGCGCTCAGCTGTGCCCTTGGTGGGTAAAACCTTTGACCTGTGTCACCTCTTTCTGCAGAAACAAGGATAGATGTAATAAATCATGTTTAAAAAAACAATGATACAACAGGTTATAGAGCAGGCAGGGCATTCCTGAAGGCTGGAAAAGCTCTGTCAGGAAAACTTAGCAGGCCAGTGAGCCAAGATTTATAGATGGAATACAAGGAGGTCACTGAGGAGCACAGCTTTGGTGTTCTTGTCGGCAAGATGTCTTGTGATGGGTGTGAAGAGGGACCTGATGTGCTTACTGGGTTTTAGGGCTTGCGGTACCATTTTTGAACTTACCTGACAGCATTTTAATCATTGCTTCGTCACTCGAACAGAACTTCATTGCATCAACCTTGTCAGGTGCCTCTGAAGACAGAATGTAGAACTTTAAATTGTCATCCATGAGTGGTTTTAAAGCCCTAAACTGGTCAGATCTTTCAGCTTAATAACAACACAGGCAGTAACGGGAGGCTTGGATGATTCCTTCTCATTCTGCAACCATATTTTTTCAGTATGATGGACGGATTTATTAAAGCAGCAGGGCCAGCCAGCTGCCAAATGGTTTTCACATTAACGATGGCTATAAATTTAGAATGTCTGCAGTAAATTTGCCTCATCATGCAAGGCAAGTTTATTTATGTAGCACGTTTCAGTAGCAAGACAATTCAAAGTACTGTACATAGTCTGTGGAGACTGTAGTTGTTGTTGTCACTAAGAGGAGTTTTCTGACCAGTTTACAGTAGCTCCAAACATGGCAGCAGGATAAGACGCCAGGAGAGCTTAGAGCTTCTGCAGGTTTTACTTCACAGGAAATACAGGGGTTGGACAATGAAACTGAAACACCTGTCATTTTAGTGTGGGAGGGTCCATGGCTAAATTGGACCAGCCTGGTAGCCAGTCTTCATTGATTGCACATTGCACCAGTAAGAGCAGAGTGTGAAGGTTCAATTAGCAGGGTAAGAGCACAGTTTTGCTCAAAATATTGAAATGCACTCAAAAATTTTTGGGGGGGGACATACCAGAGTTCAAAAAAGGACAAAATTGTTGGTGCACGTTCTTGCTGGTGCATCTGTGACCAAGACAGCTAGTCTTTGGGGATGTATCAAGAGCCACGGTATCCAGGGGGAATGTCAGCATACCACCAAAAAGGACGAAACCACATCCAACAGGATTAACTGAGGAACGCAAGAGGAAGCTGTCTGAAAAGGGGGTTCCGGGTGCTAGCCCGGATTGTATCCAAAAAACATAAAACACGGGCTGCCCCAAACACGGCAGAATTAAATGTGCACCCCCAACTCTCCTGTTTCCACCAGAACTGTCCGTCGGGAGCTCCACAGGGTCAAATACACGGCCCGGGCCTTGCTATAGCCCAAAACCTTCGGAAAACTTAAGGGCCAATGCCAAAACGTCGGTTTCAATGGGGGCAAGGAGCGTAAATCTTGGGGCTGTGGGCACAATGTGAAAAATGTATTGTTCCTCTGATGAGTCCCCCTTTTCTGTTTTCCCCACATCCGGGGGAGTTTTTACGGTGTGGAGAAAAACCCCCAAAAAAGCGTACCACCCCGACTGTTGCATGCCCCAAGTGAAGCATGGGGGTGGATCAGTGATGGTTTGGGCTGCCATATCATGGTATTCCCTTGGCCCAATACTTTTGCTAGATGGGGGCGTCACTGCCCAGGACTACCGAACCATTCTTTAGGACCATGTGGTCCAATGGTTTCAAAAAATTGTATCCTGAAGGCGGGGCCTGTATCAGGAATGACCAAGCACCAATACACACAGCAAGACTGGGGAAAGATTTTTTGATGAACATGAAAGTGAAGTTGAACATCTCCCATGGCCTGCACCAGTCACCCAATCTAAAAATATTATTGAGCCACTTTGGGGTTTTTTTTGGAGGAGCGAGTCAGGAAACGTTTTTCCCCACCAGTATCACGTAGTGACCTGGGCCCACTATCCTGCAAGAAGAATGGCTTAAAAACCCTCTGACCACTGTGCAGGACTTGTATATGTCATTTTCCCAGGACGAATTGACGCTGTATTGGGGCCGCAAAAGGAGGCCCTACACCATACTAATAAATTATTGTGGTCTAAAACCAGGTGTTTCAGTTTCATTGTCCAACCCCTGTACCTTCAGAAGCTGTTTGAATTTTTTGGCCCTGTTAAAATTGCTGTCTGCAGCTGTCAAAGTTTGCTCAGGTTAAATGTTTTGATGTTTTTGAATACTTCCTGCCTCTCATTGATAGAATGTGTCACATTAACCCAAGATGGTGTATAATAACCAGAACCCGTTTAATGCTGTAGCAAAATGGGTGTGTTCAACAAAACATTTGGTTTTGTACATGTTGGGAGAAAATGTGTAATTATCATCAGAAATTCAGGCCTGATTTCTGCCATAATTATTAGCACACAAGGGTTAATGAATATGAATGAACACGTGTCAAACCCCAGCTGGGTTTCAGTTTTATTTCTTTTCTGCTCACAGTATCTTCTTGTGTTAACCATGAGAGATAACTGTAACTCATCTTGTCTGTTTTCTGTCAGGTGTGGCTGCTAACTGTGCGTCGGCCTTAGCCCAGATGGCTGCAGCCTCCTGTGTGCAGGAGGAGAAGGAGGTGGCAGAGATGGGAGACGCAATCACACAAGGTACCAGGAATACGACAATCCCGGCTGGACCGCCAGATGTGCACGGATCGTGTTCATTGTGTCAGCTTTACACAAATATCCAAGGCTCGAAATCTGAAAGAAAAAAATTTCCAAATGAGAGGAATGAAATACAAACGCCTAATTCACAAATGTCCCACTGAAAGTCTAATCTCAATCTGTGTGTTTGAGTAAGTGTGGTTAAGTACGATATGCATCCCTACTGACATCTAGTGGTCACTTTGTAAAACACGTTAAACATTGAAAACATCCGTTAAAGCGGAGACATCTTGCAGATTTAAAGGCCAAAGCGTCAAAGCATATTTGTCAGCATATTCAACAGTATTTTCTGACTGAACAAATGTTTCTAAGAAATAGTTCATACTCAGCTGCAGCTCAGTTGTTTTTGTTCTCAGGTCAACATTGGCGTCCAGATGGGAATTGAAAATTAAAATTAAAATTGTTAAATATGGAAAGCCCTACCAAGGCTTTACGGGACTTTATAGGTGGAATGTATTCAATATCTGACTAAATTGTGACAATTAAATTTGTCGTTTTTATTCAGAACTTTATTTCTGTTGATGCTCGGACATAAACTGGTCTGCTTCCTTCACCCACCCAGCAGCCTGTCTCTGCATCTTGTTTGGTTGGTGTTTACAGTGAAGCAGCGCGTGGAGCAGCGTCTGGAGCAGATTGGCCGTCCTCAGGGAGTCCGGCTCCACACGGCTCATGTGTTGTGTATGGATGCCATCCTGAACGTGGGGTTGGAGATGGGCAGCCACAACCATGACTGCTGGCCACATGTCTTCAGGTAGGAACACGCACACCTGACTCATCTGAACACATAAAGTAATAAAAACTGGCTGAAATGTGGCTCTTCCTTTGATTCTGTCTCAGAGTAATGGAGTACATCAGCTCACTGGAGCACACCCATTTCAGCGACGGCTCCTCGCAGGCATCCTCCCTGACCACCATCACCCAGCAGAGCCAGCAGACTGCCGGCGTGGACCTGGGTCTGGAGCTGAGCTGTGAGCCGAGCCCTGAGGCAGCAGAGCTGAGCCTGAGCCAGCCGGTCATCCAGCCGCTGTCCATCCAGGAGCTGCTGAAGGACAGCAGCAGAGGAGGGCGTGGCCTGGACCTAAAGAGTGGCAGCCTGATGACGGGGACCAGCGCCGCCAAGGCCGTCTGCACTCTGTCCACTCAGGCTGACAGGTTGGACCTCAGTCTGAAGAAGCTGTGCAGTGTTTTAATATCCTATGATGCTGGAATCTGTTTTAGATCTATGAATCTAGATCTATGACTCTACAGTCATGGTCCTAATGCAAACACACGATTCAAATCAAAAGCACATAAAAACACATTCTTTAAAGATGTGACTAGACTCAATCTTCTACCAAATCCCTTTAAATCCACATTTAAACACAGGTGGTCAAAACACCAGCATACCTGACAAGAAAGGAAACAGGCACCCAGTTTGGCCCAAAAAATATTCCCCACACCGTGACACCACCACCACCAGCCTAAACTGTTGATCCAAGGCAGGATTGATCCCTGCTTTCATTTTGTTTCCACCAAATTCTGACCCGATCATCTGAATGTTGCAGATGAAATCAAGACACATCGCAACGTTCTTCCAACCTGTTATTTTCCAGGCTTGTAGCCTCAGTTTCCTGTTCTTCGCTGACCGGAAAGACACCTGGTGTGGTCTTCTGCTGCTGTTGTCCATCTGCTTCAAGGTTTCACTGGTAGTTTCAGAGATGGTGTTCTGCAGACCTTGTTTGGAACCAGTGGTTATTAGAGATGCCCATTCCGCTTTGACCTCTGACACCAACAAGGCACCTTCATCTATATATCCTTCTTCCTGCTGTTCACTGCATATCTTCTCTGTCAGACCCTTTACTGTGAACCTCAGAGATGGTTCTGGGTGAAAATCCTAGTAGATCAGCAGGTTCTGAAGTACTTAGACCAGCCCATCTGGCACCAACAACCATTCTACATTTAGATTTGCCTCAGTCTCATCTACCTCTAGATGAATAAATGCTTCAAGCTTCTGCGCTGTAATTAGCTGATTTAATATTTATGTTAAGGACAACTGTACCTAATAAAGTGGCATCTGGGTCTATGTAGATAGTTCTGAGGAATATAACCCTTATACTCTAAATGTATTGTCAATGTTTGAACAAAAGACCCAGTTGTCCTGCATCAGGTGTCCACCATAAGCGGCTGAAATTACTAACAGGTTTTAACCAGCAGGTGGCAGCAGTGAGAGTCCTGCCTGGTTGTTTGTATTAAAATGTTTTTTTGTCCCTAACTTATTATAATGTAGATACATTTTTAAAATGAGGTCAGTTTGTGTTGGTTCCTCCCAGAGTTTTCTGAGAAACAGAATCGTGATTTCAGCTGACGTAGTCAGTCTCATTTGTGCAAACACAAACGTTCTTCTTAATATTTGTAACACACACACACACACACGCACACACACACTGAAGTGAAAAAGGGCTCTGTGTGTGAGTGTTTCTGCTTATGCCAAGGATCATCTCTTATGCAACCACTGATCCAAGCTGCTTTGGAGGGAATAAAGAATATTCTCTCTGATCTTTTGGACCAGATGGACTGAACACATTTATGATCTGAAAATGGTGCCAAACAATAGTAAACAGTCCACAGGGTTGTCCCCAAACATGTCTGGCTCAAGGACAGCTGTGGACCTTTTCTTCTGCATGTTCTCAACAGTTTTAATTGAACTGTGTTTACCTCCCAGTCTGATTTATAAGTGGCCAGTAATTATCTGGTTATGTCGCATTGGTTTCATTTTCAAACTAATATTTAAAGAAACGGTTTTGCTTCACTGATGAAGCTGCATCTAATCTAAAGAAATACAATGTTGAGTACATTGGTTCCTGGTTTAAAGTTGTCATCAGTTCATTTTGCTCAGCAAATGTGCTGAAATATTTAAGCATCGTTTTGTTATTAAAGGGGAAAAAAATGACTAAGCCTCTTTCCATAACTGAGTTATGGTTGTCAAAGTTTTCCTGTAGCTTTATCCCAGATAGTTTTTATAATTTAGTTTCTATAAATGGTCTTCTCAAAGCTCCGACCTCAACCCGGTTCAGGAGTTGTGGACTATGTTTAAAAGCAGGGTGTGTGGATCCAACCACAGCGGGTCAGAAATCAGCCAGAATGATGCCAGAAGCATCTGCTAAGAGACATTTAACTCCGCTTTAGTGGGGGTGTTTGTTTTTATGTGACCCAGTGTGGATTAGAAAACAATCCACAATAAATTTAAACGTGTGCAGCCTGGTTTTGTTCAGAATCACTGAAGTTATTTGTTGTATAATTGTTCCATCCTGGGATTAAAAAGCTTCAAACTAATTATTAAAAACTTAAATGAATAACGTGGTGGTAATCAAAGCGTGTGTGTGTGTGTTTCAGGCTGTTTGAAGAAGCCGCTACGAAGCTGAACATGGTTGGTCTGGTTAGTTTCCTGCAGCAGCTCAGGAAAGCTTCTCAGTCCCAGCTGTTCAACTCCATTACAGAAACTGGAGACTACTCACTGGCAATGCCAGGTAGGCACACATGCATGACCGTACGCACAGACGTGTTCCCAGTTGGTGTTTGCTGCCGTTGAGCATACAGGTGTCTGTTAACACAATGCCAAGGCAGAAAGACGTCAGCAATGATCTTAGCATCTGGGAAGGGTTAGACGATCATATCACAGATATTTCCCAAGTGGAGAACATCTTAGTCGGCTTCCAATCTTTCCAGGAGTAGACCAGCAGATTCAGAGGTCAGAGTGTGAAGCTCAGAGAAAGGACAGAAAAATCCAAGAGCTTCAGCTCAGACTCCACGGGCCTCAGTAGGTTAAAGTTCATGACAGGACAATTAGGAAAAAAAAACTGAGCAAGTATGACTGAAGGTTGGAGGAGATTGTCTGTTCTCTGACAACAATATGACAGCAGAATATAGGTTAGCAAAGCTGCTTCTGAATGCAGCACAAGGCTTCTGGAGCAATATCCTTCAGATGGATAAGATCAAAGTAGATGGCATGGTTGCCTTTTCCCTAAAATAATAATAATTTACAAGATACACGCCAATGTAGAAATAATTCATTATCTTCAAACACAGAAGCTCTTCTTGTCTTGGAGATCTGCATGAATTTGACACAGGATCTTCTCTGGTTGTCTTCAGGAGATGCCAAGTCGACGCTGGACCGCCGCAGCGCTCTGCATCTCTTTCGTCTCGGAGAGGCCATGCTGAGGATCGTCAGGAACAAGAACCGGCCACTGCTGCACATGATGAGGGCCTGGAGCGTGGTGGCCCCACACCTGGTGGAGGTAGGTAACTCCAGACTGGGAGCTCCAGTGGGCAGCAACTGGAGACAATGTTGACATTTCTTTTTGCTGTAATTGTCTTGGTTTTCTAGAATTACTGAGTTTTGCTGAAGCCTGATTGATTTAGGATTTATTCTGTATTTAGGTGATAAAAACGTTTTTTCCTTTCCAGGCTGCTTGTCACAAGGAGCGCCACGTATCCCAGAAGGCCGTTTCCTTCATCCATGACGTTCTGACAGAGGTGCTGACGAGCTGGGCAGAGCTTCCACACTTCCACTTTAATGAGGCACTTTTCAGACCTTTTGAGCACATCATGCAGCTGGAGCTCTGCGATGAGGACGTGCAGGACCAGGTAAGGTCCGGTCTGCTGCAACACAATGAAGGTTTTACCTTCATGCATCAGCCAGGTTGTCTCCATCAGGTGGTAACATCCATTGGAGAGCTGGTGGAGATGTGTTCCCCTCAGATCCTGTCCGGGTGGAGGCCTCTGTTCAGTGCTCTGAAGACCGTTCACAGCAGCAAGACGGACACCAAAGACTACCTGCTGGGAGAATACTCCATGGGTAAATCCGAGAGACTTTCTAGTCACTTTACGTCTATCAGCAGAAGGTTTAAAATGTGTTGCTTTTTCAACTGTTTCCGACATTCTTTCTCCCTGTAGGGAAGTCCCAGGCTCCGGTGTTTGATGTCTTTGAGGCTTTCATCAACACGGACAACATCCAGGTCTTTGCCAACGCTGCCACAGACTACATCATGTGTCTGATGAAGTTTGTGAAAGGACTGGGTGGGTTTCACCTCTGCATTCTCATCTTTGTTCATGTATTTACATTTCCAGACTTGGAGGATTAATTTCTCCTGGAATCAGAATCATGCTTTTGGAATTAGTCACTAATGTCAGTCAGGATTAATGTTTCTGAGAACTTTCATATCATTTTTGTTTTTTAGATGTGACTGTTGTTTTTATGCAGGACTTTTTGTTTCTTATTTTCTGTTTGGTTTTCGTTTGCAGGAGAGGTTGACTATAAAGAGATTGGAGACTGCATTCATATGTCCGGGTTCAGCTCTACTGACCTCTGCGTTCCGGCTCTCGACTACCTACACAGATGTTCCCAGGTGGGAGCTCCCCTGTCATGGACAGTCTGTGTATCACAGCCATTAGATGCCTCTCACATGCTTTGTTGGGCTTTATGGTTTTAGCTTTTGGCAAAGATCTACAAGATGCCGTCCAAGCCGGTGTTTCTGGGCGCTCGGCTGGCCAACCTGCCAATGAGGTCGCAGGAGCGCTCCATCAGCAGTGAGGACGGGATCGACTGCGTCCTCCAGGAGTTCGATGATGATACAGGTGAAGAAAATGTCCCTTTCAGTTCGGTTTGTCTTCCTTTTTGGATCCAGCTGAGATTCCCTCTGTCCTGCAGGTTTAATCCAGGTGTGGATCTTACTGTTGGAGCAGCTCACAGCAGCAGTGTCCAACTGCCCCCGACAACACCAGCCTCCCACCCTGGAGCTGCTCTTCACGCTGCTCAGAGAGGTCACAACTGTACCAGGTGAAGCACAGGAACACCAACAGCACATCTATGGCTTTTAGTGGGTCTGACTGTCTTCAGTCAGTTTCCTTTTCACAAAACCTGGAAGAATTACATTTCTGGGCTAATGATGCACATCATGATGGCTCCGATGACGCAGCTATTGTTCCCTCAGGATATTTGTGTTGTAATCACACAGATATTAAAGTTATTCTTTCTAAGACAGAGGGGTGCAGCAGAAACTGGTGGAGGAGAAAAGTTTCCTGCTGTTGTTGCAGGAACAGCAGAGCTGAGCAGCTTCCTCCACAGCATCAGGTTGGGAGGCAGGAGGGATTTGATCCCTGATCTGAAACGCTTCTCTTATCATTTCTTTGTGTTTTGCTGCTTTTTCACTGATTTTTTGTCCAGTTCTTGTACCTGACCATTACAGTGTGCTGTGCAGCGCGTTCCCATAAACAAGCAGAGCAGAGAACAAAAAAAAAAAGTCAAGCCAAAAAACTGGCAAAATGTTCTAGCAACAACCTGAGAAGCATCATGCTTCAGTTGATGATGGACTTTATGTAGTTTGTGCATAAATAATTCAGTCAGCTAGGGTCAGGTGACAAAATAAGTAAAAAATTAATATTAAAAATACATAAATACAAATTTTCTGGGTTTTACCTTTAAAAGATGACAGTAACCCCTGACAGAACAGCAACAATAGGTGTGGTTTAAAACTTTTGCACAGTTCTGTATAGACTGAACTGCTGACAGGGCAAATATGAACAAACAGCTGGAGTCAAGCTAACAGAGCAGCATTCCCAATCTGGTTGGGCCTAAAATCTTCCCCGGTGAAGGGATTCAATAAAGGAAAATGCTTTAAGGTGCAGGATTTGGCCTCCTCTCCTTGTCAGCTCTCATGTCAGCAGCTTACCTGCTGTTCAGCTTTCTAACAACACCAGACTGAGAGAACATTTCCACAAAGACCCGACCCTGACCTCAGAGACCAGGTAGCTGGACACATGACCTCGATCCAAATGACCTCCATCCCTGCAGGTCCTGGTTTTGCCATCTTTGCCGTCATCCAGCTGCTGCTTCCTGTGATGTTGCTGTGGCTGCAGCGTAGCCATGGCGACCACTCGTACTGGGACGTGGCAGCGGCGAATTTCAAACACGCCATCGGCCTGTCGTGTGAGCTTGTTGTGGAGCATGTCAACAGTTTCATCCACTCAGGTGAGTTGTGTCTGCAGCGGCTCCGAATCTTCTCAGTTTATTCGAGTTCTCCTGAAATCTGCTGGAAATGGTTTTATGTGCCCGGATAATTTCCATGCTGCTGGAATCAAACTGATCCTGTGCTGTCACAGATCTGATCGATGCTTACAGACGTTCTCGTGCATGATGTGTTCAGGAAGAAATGGAGCATGACTGATGCCTTTTTTCATTGTCCTCCTCTTTACTTTGATTGGACCGTGGTGTTTACAGCCTGTTTGTTGTTTGTTTTGAACCCTCCCTCCCTCGCTGCAGACATTGGTTGCGAGTCTCTGATTAATCTGATGCTGAAGGACCTCTTCAAGCTTTTGGTGGTCTGCGTATCTGAACCTGCAGAGACCATCTCCAGAGTGGGCTGCTCCTGCATCAGGTTACTACAGTTTAACTGAATCACAGACATGTTGCAGCTTCTACATTTGAACCTTTATATTCTACAAACTTCCTGAGTCACAGTTGCAGAACTTTACCTTCAGAAATGTGTTTTTTTAATTTTAGAAAGATGCAAGTTTTTATTTTAAATCTTGCAACTTCATGTTTGCTTTAGGACCGTTTTCAAAGCAACAAGGTGTTGGTTATGATTTACAGTAAACTGCATACAATATGACCTAGTAAAACCTGCCTGAAACCAGGTAGAACTGAGGCTGCTCCACCTCGCTGCAGAGGTTCTGTGTTTGCTCTATCAGGCATAATGAGGAGCTCACTGCATTCCTAAATTACCCTGCAGAACCTGCTATAACCCCACAAAAACCATCCAGGTTCTGGTTCCGTGTTGCGAAAAGAGAAAAAATGTCAATAATAAAATTTTTTTGAGTGAATATTTAGTTTTTATGTGCTACATGATTTGCTAAACCCTGACATTTTGATTGAAATCAAACACAACAAACCTCTGAAGGACGCAGGGTTATTGTTTTCATTTCATTTAATCCAATTTCTTACCACTATCCACCAGCACCACCTACACCCAACAAACTTATCCAGCCGGAGGGTCCAAAGTGCAGCCCAGGGGCCTTTTGCTGACATTGGAATAATTTTGTGTGGCCCCCAACTGCAAATTTGGCCCTCCAGCAAATGGAGATGATGCAGATGAATGGGTTTTGTAATTATTTAGAGATTTTCAAGGACAAATTTATATCTGCAACACAGAGGATCTCTCCTTTTTATTAGTGTTATACTGTTTTTTTCTTTCATTTGAACGTCATATTACTTGGGCACACGCCTTCATGAAACTTGGTTCAAATCAGCAGAGGATTTAAAAAAAAAGTTTTAATTTTTGTAGCTGGCAGTGGGCTAAAAACATTTTCTAGACCAATAAAGTAGAAAACATTCCACCCCTAAAGTTAGGAAAATGTACACCTGTTTTTTTACTAAGGCAAACGTCTGCAACCATTTTTTGGGACCTACAATAATTTGTTCTTTTCTACTTTGTTTCAGTAAATATTGCATATTTAATTTATCGCTGAGCAGCTAAAAAGAAAATAACTCACAGTAAAATTATTTTGTCTTTTTATTTGGAAAAATGACCCCTGAGTCCTTTTAGCTGCTGAATCCGAGGTGCAGAAAGTTTGTACACCCCTGGTCCAAAATGTTTTGTCGTGTTCCGTTGCAGCGGAAATTTTCTGTGTCCTGAACCTGATTATAATTTCCTTTGGCCCAGAAATGTTAAACTAATTATCTCTGATATCATCAGAAACAAGGGGTGTCTTCAAAAAAATAATTCACCTTTAAAGAAAAATGTCCAACAGAACAAACTTGGTTGTTGGACCCTGACCAGTCCAACACATTTTGCATGCTGCTGTTACCAGTTTAATATGTAAAATAGTGGGAATCATTGGGGCAGCTCACATAGACATGATGTTACACACTCTGCCCTTTTTTAAAACTTGTATTTTGCTGTTTGTCTCTGGAGGTACGTGTTTGGTGACTGTTGGGGTCCAGTGTTCACTGAGGAGATGTGGAGGTTGGCCTGCTGCGCTCTGCAGGATGCTTTCTCTGCAACATTAGAGCCTGTGAAGGTACAAGCATCCACACAGATCCCCGGCTGCCTCAGATAACAAGGTTGCATAAACTCATAACTGATTAAAATCATATTTTACTGTGGAAAAAACACACCATCCCTCAGCAATCTGAAGCTGCTGTTTGGAGCAGAAGTTATCTGAAAGACCTTGCTGGTAATGCTGTCACATTAAGAGTTTAACTTCCTAACAGAAGTTAAACTCTCTCTCTCATCTCACTCCCCAACCCACACCCCAAACACAACACACCCCCAAAACCCCAAAACCACACAACCCACAATTTAAGGGCGGGCTTTTGCATAATAGACATTCAGTTGTTTCTTCTTTTTCATTGTAACAGATTAAATTAAGAGACCGAAACAGTCAGCTTTAAGCTTTTTCTCCTAAAGTTTAACAAGAGCATCAACAGGTAGAGCACACGTCATCTATCCATCCATCCATTCATTCATTCATCCATTCATTCAGATAGATGGTGGGAGGAAACCAGATTACCCAGAGAGGACTCAGACATGTACAAGGAGAACCTGCAACCTCAGCATGCTGGGATTTGAATCCAGCACCTTCTTGCTTTCACAAGGCTCCAAACTCCACCACCCAACATTATTTCTTCATATAATGAATAGGAGCCTGCACACATCAGATTATTGCATCCTCACAACATACATGATATATTGATTTATTTTAATCATTTGACCTCCTGCACGTGTTTCATGTTTTTAAGTCTTTCCCAGGACCGTGTTGGTTGTTCACAGCTAAACACTTTGCTCTAAATAATCTTATGCTGCCAGTTAGAATGAAACCTTGTGTTTATCTCAGAAATCTGGGATTTTAACCTAAAAGTAGTGGCTGCTTTGATTTCCATTAAACATGTTGAAAAAGCTTCATTTGACCCAGGAGCAAAACTTCCGATGGTACCCAGTCCTCCTGTCTACTTCATCTGATTAAATCCCGGCAGGCTCGGCTTTATGAGGACTCTGTGTTAATTTGTTGATGACGACACCTGCTGTGTGGATTTACAGAGAACATCCTCAGTGTGAATCCAACCCCTGCTGATCCATTTCAGCCTCTCCTTTCCCTGGCTTTTGATTAACGGGAGGGGGGACTTCCATCAGGAATCTGCCCTGGAATATTCTTCCCGCTCGGAGGGCGCATTTCTGCCCGAGGGCCCGTAAGAAAGGTTTTACTGATTAAACCTCGAGTTTGTGTGTGTGTGTGTGTGTGTGTGTGTGTGTGTTGTGGGTGTGTGTGAGATGATGAGAAGCAATAATCCTCGACTAATTGACTTTGTTTCCAGGATTCTCATCAGGTCAAAATAATTTTATATTCACTAAAAGCACCATGTTCTTTGTGAAAAGGGTAAACAATAAAATGACAGGATGAACTGAAAAATTGGATCATATCATTTAAAACTTATCTGCCATATAATGTGACTTATTGCTTATTTCATTCATATGAAACAGCTTTGCTCTGAATGTGACCTGTATGTGATGTTAGAATTTTCTGTTAGAGTTAGTCATAGTAACTCTTAAAGTTAGTGTAACAGTCTCAGTACAACATGGTATTTATTAGGATTTTGGGGCTTTTGTGTAACAGCTCCTTTAGTCTGAGCCAGCCTGGGACATCCAGCCCAGCTCTGTACATTGGAAGGAACCTTTATTTTATAACATTTCCTTCTCCAATCCTTATTTCTACTTGAGAAAAGACCATCTTAAAGTTTAATAGCTATAGATTTTGAGATCTCTGTCATTAATTCAAGAAAGCAAACTAATTAAAGTAGTAAAGGTTTTCATGTCTCTGTCCTGTGGATCTCTGCAGCTCCTCCATGGAAGTCTTGGCTGCTTCTATGAATCATTTTCTCATTGCCAGATTTGGTTTAGGTCGGAGTCCATGTCTTGGTAGGTCTGCAGTTGGTCCATCCTATCTCCATGTTCAGATGGTGGAATGGACAAAACTCTTAGAACCTTAGCCAGAGATTTCTACCTTGTGTTGATCTGCCTTGTAATTAAATAGTGGTTGTGACATCACATAATATCCTTATAATTTATTAGGGCTCAGGAATTGAGTTGGACAGTTTTATTTGTTTCTTAGTGTCTTTTTATTACTAATTAATGTGTCTTTATTTGATTGTGTGCTAAGATTTTGTCACTGTTGGTCGGTGGATTGCTGTGGATTTAAAATTAGCGCAAAATGAGATGAGAAGAAATGATTTTCATGTGTGCGAGATGTCTGGTGGCTCACCTTCAGCATCTCTGTATGAACCTATACCTGCAGAAAAGCAAATTTAGAAAGCAAATAGCTGAAAATGAAAAATAAGGAAGGTCAGTGTCATTGATCGATGATGTCTGAGGTTGGGGTATGACAGTCCCCATAATGCAACAGAGCAGTTTCACCTCGTGTTCATGTAGTAGTCATCCTCTGCTTCACTCCCAGCTTAAATCGCCAACAAGTAGCTCATGCTTCAAACATCTGAACATCTGGCCTTTGATGAGATTTATGGGAAAGCTGCTTTTGTTTGCGACACATTCAGGTCACGTCTGATCCAAAGTGAGCACAATATTTAGCTACAATCCTGAGAGCGTATTACTGAAGCTGTCTGGTTCTAGTGTTTGATGAGAAACACTGCCTTGAATTGATGTATGATACATTTACAAAGGAAGGACTATATTTATTTACTAGGATGGGGATCAGCCTGGAGTTCCTCAGGGTGCCATCCTGGAACTGTTACCTCTGCAGCCAGATTTGAACTAGATGGAGGAACACTGTTTAACCGTTTTACTTTAGATCACAGGTGTTGCTGTGGTCTGTCATGTTGAAGGAGCTAAACTTACAGGTGAAGCTCTTGATTTAATGGTCCATCTAAATTCCAACCTTCCTGTATGGTTGTGTGAGATTGATCATGACAGAAAATACCAGATCCTGGATAAAATCAGCTGAGAGGAGCTTCCTGTCTTCCAGCTCGCCAGTCTTCCAGGGGAGCTGCTCCATCGGGATGTATACAAGCAGGTTGGATGGATGGATGGATGGATGGATGGATGGATGGATGGTGTGTTTAAAGTTTAGCTCGACAGCAGGAGGTTGGGAAATTCTGTTCACATTAGCAGGTATCTGATCAGGGTTGTTTTGTTTTTATCTCTCACTGTAGAACCTTCTAGCGTGTTTTCACAGTGGCTCAGACAGCTTCTCTGGAGACGCCTGTGAGGTGAAGGTGGCGGCTCCATCTCACTCTCCGTCAGCTGAGGCAGAGTACTGGAGGATCAAAGCTATGGCTCAGCAGGTCGGTTAGAGGATCCTTAGTTGTTCTCTTCTAAGCCTAAAATCTATGAATACAGAGTGAAATGGAGCAGAAATGTGGACTTCATACACAAGCTGTAGTGCTGTTCTCACTGTAGGTCCCTCATTTCAGTCACTGTTGAAGGCATCACATGTAACACCATTGTAGAGCAGAGAATGATGCAGAAATATTGACCTTCAATCATGTCCTCTCTTCATCTCAGGTCTTTATGTTGGACACCCAGTGCTCTCCAAAGACACCCAACAACAAGGACGGCTTTGAGCACGCTCAGTCCTGTGTGCTCATCATAGAGCTGCCAGCTGACCAGCAGTCCAATGGGCACGCTCAGAAGAGGTGGACCCCAGTCACACACTGACTGATCCATGATTTTATTCTCTCTCCCCAAACTAAAGCTCTCCGCTGCTTCTCACTGAGATTCTGTCTAACTTGCACATTGTCCCTGGTTTTCTGCTGTTAAATCCAAATCCCAGAATCTTTCCCAGTGTGTGTTGGTAAAATAATTATTTCCATGTCCGTTTCATGAACTCTCTCTGCTTCTGTTTCTGCTGCTGTGCTGCAGGAAAATTGGGTAAGGCAGTTTTCTGACATCATTGACTTTGAGTCTGTCAGATTAATTAGAGTGACAGATGTTCACATGTAGCAGCCATCTGTAGCATGTTCATAATCAGAGTTATTCATCAACAGAGCTGCACATCTTGGAGAAAATGAGCAGACTTTAATGGATTAGAGGTGTCTGTGAGGGTCAGGGTATGACAAAATGAGTCTCTTCTTCATTTGACCTGAGACTAATGATTCAAAAATGAAGACAAAAACTCTTTTATTAGTTTTCAACTGACATCAAGTTTTAAATGTATAATTTATTATTATTAGCAATTAAAACAACTCTCACTCAGCCTCCAGAAAGCTGATTTTTAACTGTTTTTGAAATTATTTTGGTCAGGTCTGGTATCAAGAGTGGAGCGTTAGTGTTATCAGGCAGTAACCTGAGCGTCCCACAGTCAGCCTACTCAGGGAGCAAAGGTCAGCAGACAGTTTCTACCCCCAGGCTGTTCCTCTGATGAAGCTAGTAAACATGTCACAGCCTGAGGAGTCAGATACTCTGCTGGGAAACAAAATAAGAATACTTGCACCTTCACAAATTACCTTTTTTTCTTTTTCTTTATATAAAAATAAAAATACATTGGCTGTTTATACACATTTATGTACATTCTGTTCCTTTTGTCCTTTATTTTATGTCCTTTTAAAAAATGTTAAAAGACCCTGAAGGCCAGATGTTTTCTAGATCGGAGGTCTAGGAATGACAAACCTGATTCTTCTGTTTTCCACATTTAAGGCTTTTTCTGTTTTTCCTCTGTGCTTCAGAAGATCAGACATCAGGGCATTCGGTTTGTTGTGTTCTGCACCTTTGCCACTAGAGGTCACTATTATTTCACACGGGATAAACTTGATAACTGATCCTGGTCATACCTGCCTGTCTGTTAATCCAGTTATCTTATTGATTAATTATGAGAAAATAAACAAATACTCAGACTGTATCAGAACAAATAAATGAAAATATAAATATTTGTTTTTTTATTTATTTAACATTTTTAGTAAGAAAAGATCAAATGATCCAAGGTTCTATTTAAAGCTTGACTCAGTTGTGTTTTTAATAAATATATTGAAGAATAGTTTGATTCAGTGGAATGTTTCACTGTTTTCTTGCTAAGCTAAAATATTTCCCGTTTATTTTTTTCTCTGTAATTTCCTGTAGAAAGCTGAGGAAAAAGTTTTTATTTATTTATTTATTTTTTGTTGAAGACTGAATAACCTTGATTTTACCACATCCAGTATCCCGTTCCGGACCATCGTGGTGAGCCTGCTCTCCCATCAGGTCCTGCTCCAGAACCTCTATGACATCCTGCTGGAAGAGTTTGTCAAGCAACCTGATGGCAATGAGAGGGTGACACCTGTGACCTCGGACCCTAGCAAGCCCACTGCCGGCTTCCTGCGCTACATCTCCATGACAAATTTAGCCATCATCCTGGACCTGCTGCTGGACTCTTACAGGTTGCTGAAACAAAAGCATCCCGCTGCTGGGTGTGAACTGGGACAGTCTCATGTAGAACGTGCCTTCTGCACGCAGCTGATCGATGTGTTGGTGTCTTCTCTGCAGGACAGCTCGGGACTTTGACACCCGGCCGGGTCTGAAGTATCTGCTGATGAAAGTGTCGGGTGTTTGTGGAGCAGCTAACCTCTACCGTCAGTCTGCGATGAGCTTTAACCTCTACTTCCAGGCACTGCTGTGTGCCACACTGAGCCAGGCTGAGAGCATGACCTCACAGCAGGTGGGAACCCATCAACAAAATGTTATTAATATTGTTCTGAAATTAATCTCTGCTGATGATCTAAATGACCACATTTCTAAATGAACAGTGGGTCAAATTTTATTGTATTCTGATGTTTAGTAGCTGCAACAGTTTAACTCTTCTAAGCCTGTTTTATGCTCCCTGCTCAGAAACAAGCCACACATTGTTGGTGCAAAGGAATAATGATGAAACCTAAGTTATATTCAATTTACATATTTAAACCACATCAACTCCACGGTTCTGACTGTAATACTCAGCCTGATCCAAACAGTTCAGCAGGTTTTAGTAATTAGCCGTTTAAACTGACATCAACTAGACTGAACTAATGGAAAAAAGGCTTAAATTTGACTCCTTCTAAGTCCAAATAAAAAGTTTTCGACTGAAATAAACTGATCCTGCATGGACACCAACTGGACATATCATTGCTGTAAATTACAGTATTGTTGTTTTCATATGTTGATCATTAATAGTTTAATTATGATCAATTTGAATAACTTTTGTACTTTTTAATGCCTACAGTATTTCACAAATAACTTTGATTTTTAAGCATCAGTTGGTTAAAAAAAGAACAAAAATCTGCATTTGTCATGAATTTGGTTTTAAATGAATGCTAGCAGTCAACAGTTAGTCTTTTGATTATACTTTTAGAACATGACGACCTTTGGTTATCTACTTCGTTAGGCCACTCCAGTCTGGTACAAAGAAGCACTGCAAAAAAAAAATCACCTGAAGGGAAAAAAGACACTCAGAAAAACGAAGGTCCTGGCTGAACCAAGAAAAAATTAACTTCAGGAAGAAAGTCTCAAGCACAACAGATAAAGTACTGTGGGTCAAAATGAATACATCAATGGGTTACTTTATTTTAGTGATTGCATTTCAGGGTTGCAACCGGAAAAGGGTGGCTTGTCCTCTTCAGGTTGGAGGGGAGTTCCTGCCTCAAGTGGAGGAGTTCAAGTATCTCGGGGTCTTGTTCACGAGTGAGGGAAGAATGGAGCGGGAGATCGACAGACGGATCGGTGCGGCTGCCGCAGTAATGGGGGCGCTGTGCTGGTCCGTTGTGGTGAAGATAGAGCTGAGCCGAAAAGCAAAGCTCTCGATTTACCGGTCGGTCTACGTTCCTACCCTCACCTATGGCCATGAACTTTGGGTCATGACCGAAAGAACGAGATCCCGGATACAAGCGGCTGAAATGAGCTTCCTCCGTAGGGTGGCCGGGCACTCCCTTAGAGATAGGGTGAGGAGCTCGGCCATTCGGGAGGGTCTTGGAGTAGAGCTGCTGCTCCTCCACATCGAGAGTAGCCAGTTGAGGTGCATCTATACCGGATGCCTCCTGGACGCCTTCCTCGGGAGGTGTTCCAGGCACGTCCCACCGGGAGGAGGCCCAGGGGACGGCCCAGGACACGCTGGAGGGACTATGTCTCTCGGCTGGCCTGGTAACGCCTTGGGCTCCACCCGGAGGAGCTGGAGGAGGTGTCTGGGGAGAGGGACGTCTGGGCATCTCTGCTGAGTCTGCTGCCCCCGCGACCCGGTTCCGGATAAGCGGAAGACGACGAGTACGAGCATTTCAGGGTACTGAATAGCAATCATTAATAGATGTTTTTTTCAATAAAATCTATGACTATGAGAGCAATAATTATTTAAAGTTGGAGACATAAGGTTTATACACATTGATAATAAAAGCCACCCTGGCTCAGGGCCCAGTCTGCTCTGATTGGTTGCAGATTCTAGAGACAGACTGAAGCTGAGCCTAAAGAGCCACATGGCAGATGTTATTGCAGCATTCACATAATAATGTAACTAAGCAAGTATCTGAAGTGTATAGGAGCAGTTTCTGTCGGTGGGAAGAATAAACCTGATAGGTTTTCACATCGTTTCTCAGCATTTCTTCCCTTATAAGACAGTGAATAAATCATGAGCATGCATTGATACTTCTTTTAATGAGCTTAGTATTCTTCTGCAGCTGGAGATGCCTATAATCTGGAGTTCCAGAAAACTTGATGTAATAATAAACCACAGAGATATGTTTATAGATCAGAAATATGACAGACTTTTCTCCCTGCCTGATTGGATCTACTTTGACTTCTGTGTTCTGGTCTGTTTGGTAGGCCTAATGAAAGACATTCACTGCAGGTATTTAATGTGTTTGGATTATATGTTATAGAGAAATAACAGAATAACATAAATTCATGATATTTATTAAGATGTTTAATAATAGAATAGCTTAATGTCCAAATATTAACATGTTAATAACTTCCTATTTATGACCCTTTAGCTCTGCAGTAATTTCTACTTTTAACCTTCACTAACAAGTGTTTTTTATAAGAAAAAAATGTATTTCTCCTAATTAAATCTTTGATCATGTCAGGTGAAGAGGATTCTGTATGAGGAAGAGGAGGGCAGTTCTGACTCCTCCCACCCTGGCTCCGCCTCCTCAGAGGATGAAGATATCTTTGAAGAAACGGCACAGGTGAGCTGTCTCTGCTCGATTAGGTTACGTTGAGGTTCAAAGTGTTGCATCCTCTATTTGCTTCCTTGGAGGCTGCAGCTTTTCCCCTGTTATAAATACAGTTACATAATTATAAACACCATTTATTATTTGAAAGATTTAGCAACGATGCGACTTCTCTGTGGTGGATTTCACAAACCAGCTGCATTCAAGTTATTAAGTGTTAAATTTCAATGTGGCTGTAAAATTCCTAATGTTTCCAGTCTACAGTTGAAAGTCAGATGAGCTCAGCTCCAGTGATGGGGGTGGTTTTCTGCTCCGCCTCAGTGAGGGAGGAGCTCAGCTTGCAATTTACTGAAACATCTGCATTCTAACCCTCAACTATGGTCATGAGAAATGGATCACGACTGAAAGAATGAGATCTTGGGTTTTATTTGGACTTCCATGTAGGAGACAGTGCTAATTGTACAGCTTTATTACAAAAGGATGGGAGTAAATGATATTTTGTCTTTTGGGCTCTGTTGGCATTCATTGATGTAGATTTCTTAACATCTGCAGCACAGATTGGAGGCGTCGAAGAATCTCAAATGTTCCACAGTTCCAAAAACTGGCCTAATTGTTCAGCTTATTATCCATTAAATTTGCACATTTTGACAGTCAGACCAGGAGGAAATGTTTCAGACTCATTTTAAATGTTTGCATTAAATATAAAATAAAGAAAAGCAGCTTTATATGTGAACTGAATGTCATATGAAACCAGGAAGCTAGAATAGGTCAGAGAACTTTTTCTCCTTTAAAGAGACATCATAAAAATGAAGTAAACCAAGATTTAGGCAGAAAACAGCTGCTGAGTTAGCTGCTAAAGGAAGTTTTAAAACCTGTTTAACTGAACAGCTAAAGTCAATATAAGAAACTATAATTAACAATATTGTGTATGTTTGCTAAATGCCCTAATGAGTTTTTACCTACTTCATGTTTAGAAGTTTCTGTCTGTAGGACTGAGATAAGGACTTTGTGAAGGCTGTCCAAAACACTGACTTTGTTGCCTTTAAGCCACTTTGTAACTAATGTGGTGGTATGCTTTGGGCCATTGTCCATTTGGAAGACTCAGTTCTGTCCGAGCTTTAACGTCCTGGCTGATGTTTGAAGATGTGGCTTCAATGTTTCCACATAATCTTCTTTCCTCATGATGGCCACACTCTGCAGTTAGGATGGTGTTCTCAGGCTTGCAGGCTTTCCCCTTTTCCCTCCTAACATAACAATGATCATTATCATCAAAATCCTCCATTGCAGTTTCATCAGACCACAGGAGATATCTACAAAGGTAAAGGTTTTTGTCCCTGAGTGCATTTGCAAAATGTAATCTGGGTTTTGCATTCTTCCTCTCTGAGTGGCCTTTTAGCCCATGTCAGTAAAGGACTCTTGCATTTTGTCCTAGCAGCGTTATCAGCATTTCTACAAGGTCTGTAGGTTATTTTCTGGGGTTGATTCACACATCTCCCACTAAAACAGGTGTATCTCTGGGTCACATAACCCGTCTCCTAGAAAGGTATCAGGAATAAAAAGTGAGAAAGAAATCGTGATTTTCCTTTTTCATTCATTTGTTTCGTTAAGTAACAGGTTGTGTTAATTGTGAACGATTTAGTTGGACCATGCAGACTGTTCCCTCTGGCAGGTGAGCCCCCCTCGTGGCCGTGAGAAGCGCCATCAGTGGCAGGCTCCTGTCCCGTCACTCAGCGTCCAGCCTCTAGGTGGCGCCGACTGGGCCTGGCTGGTCAAACGTCTATACAAAGTGTGCATGGATCTGTGCAACAGCTACATCCAGATGCACCGGGACCTGGAGAGCACGCTGGAGGAGACGGCCCTGCTGAGAGGAGGTGGAGGAGCAGGAGGAGGGGATCACGTTTTCCTTCTGCCTCTCTTCCAGTCTGAAACTTCCACTCCGACTTCAGCTAGCGGTTTCTCTGCAAGGGGGACGCCCTCCGAGGAAGGAGGCACCAGATATCAGGGATTAGATCTAAGTGCAGCTTCACCAGGAGAAACACCAACACCCAGTCCCAGATTCAGGTCTGACATCTCTCTCCTTTTTTACTGCCTGAATGCTGAACTCTGGTGTCTTCAACTTCAGACTAGCCATGATTCAACTAAAGCCATCAGTTATTTCTGTTTCTCACAGCTTCACAGGCAGTCTGCCGCACCACTTCCAGACCGGAGCAGAAAGGAGAGATTCCGTTATCACAGGAAGCTCGGTAGGAGGGGTTCCCAGCAGTGCTGCGCCTGGAAGGAGAAAGGAATGGTGGGAAAATGCCGGTAACAAACTGTACACCATCGCCACAGACAAAACCATCAGCAAGCTCATACGGAGGAAAAACCAAAGGGGGGAAAGGAAAACACCTCACAGCGGCAGCCGCAAGGTCCCGGGCAAACCCACATAAACCCTTTTTTCATGAAAGCAGGCCCCGAAACAGGCCAAGGAAGGGGGCAGTGGGAGCAGACAGGAGAGGCCCGGGGGGAGTGCAGAGCCCCCAAAGCAGGGGGGGACCACCCAGGTCCCCCCACTTAGACCCCATCATTTGCCGGGCCTAAAGTGCTGGGCAGGAAAAAGGGGGGCCCCCGGCCCAGGATCCACCACCAGCTCCCACGGGGGCCACCCTCTTTGAGGTTCTGAGGCCCCAGATACGGGTTGGGGGGAGGAAAGACCCCAGTTTCACAGTTTATGATAATTTACATAAAAAAACTGATATAAAAAATTTTTAAAATATCAATTTTTGATGCAAAATTTTTATCATGATGTTCATGATGGCTTTTTTGGAAAGTCCCCCGTTCTTTGTAAACATCCATCATCTTGTCGTTTATTCTGCAGGTTTCGTGCTGCTGCATGTCTAATATCTGCATGATAATTAAGGAAGGCA
This sequence comes from Crenichthys baileyi, assembly GCA_036173005.1. Taxonomy (NCBI): domain Eukaryota; kingdom Metazoa; phylum Chordata; class Actinopteri; order Cyprinodontiformes; family Goodeidae; genus Crenichthys; species Crenichthys baileyi. The sequence goes on from JAHHUM010002026.1 coordinate 907,808, forward strand.
ATGCAGAAATATTGAAGTAAAATTTGAAGTAAAATTATTATTAATAATCTGTATGCTTTATATTAGTATTGCATTGCTTCTGTCACCATTTTCAGTTGATTACTTCTCCCACAATGTTGCATAAATCTATAAAAATACTACTGATAATAATGAAAATCTGTGGCTTCATCAGGAATGTTCTGCTAACATTTGGCTGCAATTTACTTTTCAATGCTTACAGAACAAAAAAATGAATATTGTCCTGCTTAACTGTGAGGGGATTTTGGTAAAGCAGCAGGTTGTAGCTCTATAGCTCAACCATACTTTCTAGCAGAAACTTTAAAGTCTAAACAGCAAGTTGGACTTTAGCCGACCGATTGATCCCTCTCACTTTTTAGCCCAGACTTTTTCCTTAAAACTGGAATTGAAGTCAGATCTACCAAATGACACACTTCAGACACTCATGTTTCACGATTATTCCACAATGACTTTGTCTCGACTCTCTTACTGTTTGAATCCTAAATTATTTTCTGTGTTTCTGTTTGTCTCTCCTGTAAAAAGTGATGCTGTGGGCTTGTCTCCCCCACTCCCCCCAGATAGGGCTGGAATCACCATAACAACCAGTGACAACATTATGCAAATCTCTGGTTCTTAGATTATTTCGCAGCCTCTTTCCATCTTATTGATCTTATTGACCTTATTGATCCATGATACAAAAAAACCAACTACCTGAAATAGTTAACACAAGGAAGTTTGGCAGTAGCTGCATTGGTACAGTCTGACCTTGTTCTGATCGTTAAACCGTCTCCCTCTGCAGGCGTGGACCAACATGATCCTGACTCTTCTCAACCAAGTCCTCCTCCTGTCGGACTCCACCTTCCTGGCGCTTCAGCCGGCGCTCTACCCCTGCCTCAGCCAGCTTTCCTGTCATGTGAACGACGCAAGGGTCCGACAGGCACTGCGTGAGTGGCTCGGCCGGGTCGGCAGACTGTATGACATCATCATGTGACATCACAGACTGTGGCTGAGTGAAGGACGTGTACTGAGGATGTTATGATGCTGCGTTGAGAGACAGAATGACACTATTGCAGCGAGACGACTGTCAGACATCAGCCCACAGCTGGATGGGGGAGCTGTTGATTAAACAAATGAATCAAGTTTGTAAAGAGCTGTTTGTACGATGGAGAGAATTTGTATAAATGTGCCATTTTTGCTCCGGTTCCTTGATCTGTGGAGCACAGAAGTCACAAAGCTGAGAACAGATTTTCTGAATACCTTTGAATTATCTCATAATAACCAGAACTGCTCTGTTTTGGCTTCTCTCATCCTGATAGCATCAGTGTTGTGTTGCTGGACCAACTTTTTATATTTATTGGTACTTAGTGATGTTTCCTTGTGCATCGCTGCATTCCTCAGTGTCATGAGGGAAATGCTTGGCCCTCCTTTCTTATATCTCTGATTGTTTTCTCAAAGTTCCTCCAGTCAACAGAAATTTGCACTTTGTTGCTCTCATGCATGTGCATTTGTCTTGTTGCTGCTGAGTTTGAAACAGAGAGAAAACGGCTCATTTCCTTAAAAACAACAAATATGGTGCCTTTAGGGAGGATTTAACAAGTTGTTGCTTATTATCATTCATGTTTTAGTGTGTATTTAAGTTACCAGAACATAAGAGAGATCTGTGATTCTGACAGAGTTTATGGTTAAAATAAGCTCCCAGCATTTAATCTCTGTAGAGACTAAATGTGGATTTGTGGATTGAATCTGATTGTGTTTAGACGTCTTTCCTGCAGCCTCTTCGTGTCTCTCTCTGTAACACTGAATGTCGCTCCTGTTAAACACTGAGGTATTTATTTAAACCAAATGCAACACATAGAACATGGATTTAAATGTTTATGGCCTCCTCCTTCTGTGATGTTTATTCTCTCACTGTAAAGATTCTCTTGTTTTAACTTTGAGACGTGAGAAACATATGGATGGTGTTACTGCATCACTGATTCCTGAATGTGCTCCTGATGCTCCATCTGTATCTGCATAGTTGATCGCTCTGGGTGGGTTGCATCCAGTCTGAGGCCTGAAACACTCAGCTGCCGGTTAACAAAATGTTCAACATCTTCTGTTACTGACTGAATGTCTTCATTTAAAATAGAACCAAATACAGCTGATTGGTCCAAGTGGATTTCTGTGTCTTCTTTATGAAATGGTCAAATGTGGGCCTTCAGCCGGAAGAGTTTGGTTTTGTTGGTTTAAAGATGAGCCACCACAACAGTTCTGTTTTTATCAGAGTTTCACAAACACCTTTTTATGTCTGATTTTAATTTTTTATTGCTTTGCCAACAGTTGATTAACAGAAAGAGTTTGAGAATGAATCCAAGAATGTGTTTGGTCTTGTAAACAAACCTTTCCCTGTAAAATCCCTGAATGTTTGTTGCATTGCTGCTCTTCTCAGGATTTAAGCAGTAAGCTGTAACAACTAATGTTTGTATTGAACTACATTTCTCTCGGGCCCCTTTACACCACATTAGGACTGCGCAGTGCTAGTGAAGATCAGAATCAGAATCAGAATCAGCTTTATTTCCAAGTTTGTACATACAAACGAGGAATTTGACTCCGGTACACTTTGCTCTCTGGTTTTTGTTTTTGCATTACAGAATATACAATATACAAATATACACATACATAAGTAAAAAGGTGCATTTCCAACATCTGCCTGCTGTGGTTTTGTACTTTATTAAATGTTCAACAGAGAAACAGCCTGGGGGAAGAAACTGTCTCTGTGGCGGCTGGTTTTAGTGAACCGCGCTCTGTAGCGTCGGCCTGAAGGTAAAACTCTGAACAGTTTGTGTGCAGGGTGTGTGGGGTCTGCAGAGATTTTTGCAGCTCTTTTCCTGACCCTTGACCTGTATAAGTCCTGGATGGAGGGAAGGTCAGCCCTGATGATTCTCTCTGCAGTCCTGATTGTTCGTTGCAGTCTGGACCTGTCCTGTTTTGTGGATGAACCAAACCACACTGAGATGGATGCAGACAGGACAGACTGAATGATGGCAGTGTAGAAGATGACCAGCAGCTCCTGTGGAAGGTGGAACTTCTTGAGTTGCCTCAGGAAGTACAGTCTCTGCTGGGCCTTCTTTCGAACAGTGTCTATGTGTGAAGACCATCTCAGGTCCTCAGAGATGGTGGTTCCTAAGAACCTGAAGTGGTCCACAGCCGACACGGTGTTGTTGAGGATGGTGAGGGGGGTGTATGGGGGTGGTGTTCTCCGAAAGTCCACCACCATCTCCACAGTCTTGAGTGGGTTCAGTTCCAGGTAGTTCTGATAACACCAGTGGACCAGCCGATCCACCTCCTGTCTGTATGCAGACTCATCACCGTCCTGGATCAGTCCAATGACAGTGGTGTCATCTGCAAACTTCAGGACTTTCACGGATGAGTCCGCTGAGGTGCAATCATTTGTGTACAGGGAGAAGAGGAGTGGGGATAGAACACACCCCTGGGGGGCACCAGTACTTATTGATCTGGTTCGGGAGAAGATGCTCCCCAGTCTCACCTGCTGCTGTCGGTCCGTCAGGAAGCTGTTGATCCACTGACAGGTGGAGGCTGGGACGTTGAGCAGATGGTTTTGAGCATGCTCCAAACCTCTGTAGGAAGGTATGGTAGTATGTTGTCATGGTCACAGCTTACCTGTTGGTTGGTGTTGGAAGTTGTGGCTGTGGATCATGAGAAAGCTCGGTGCTACAACCTCATGGTGCCCACAGCTGTTCTTGTAATGTTCTCCGTGATATGGCTGCTTTGCACATTGTGTCCTGCTTCCATTCCTGGCATCGACCAATTAGGTTCTCCCTAAAAAGGAGCTGTAACAAACCAGCCACAGTCTCCATGCCAACCATTAACATGCTATGTTCTGGGTCCTTAGACACATTGATAGGTATATGATGAGCTCTCTACTGGAGTAGGGCTCCGACAATGACAGAAGTGTGCACACTTATTGGGTTATAACAGAACCTTATAATAATGGCAGCTCAGCTCATGAAAAACAAGTTCAGGTTGCAGGAGCTTTAGTGTCATCAAAACTGAATTTTTCTTTCTAACTGCAATTCCCAATGTATCCTTGCAGAGCAGTGCAGTAGGGTTTACTATGCAGTCATGTAAATCACTCTACAGAAAGTACAGAAGTCTCATCTTTGCATGATGCTGATTAAAAACACTGATGATGTTTCTTCCACCAAGGCTGAAGGCCTCCAAGGTTTTAGGGAATTTTACAAACTGAGTAAACCACCGAGTGCAGATGTGACATGTGGTAGTAGGATGATTGTGAAAGCAGCAGTGGACAATATGCTGAGCACTTAGAGCCTCAGAGGGTCATCACTGCCTTCAAGTTTTCCAAATTTCCCATGATCCCGCTATGTTGAACTGGCAGGTTTTAATACACACTGAGGGGGACTTGGCAAAACTTGTTAGGGAGACAACTAGCCTCAAACAAACCTGTTTATTGGCTGATTGTTTTAGTCTTTACCTTCTGTTCTCGGGTCAAGAAAACAAGCTGTGGCCTGATTTTTAATTTGGATCCAAGTGTTCCCACAGCCTGCACAGAGCGGTTTCAGAAGATAATGCTACAGTGAAAACCACTCTGAGCTGAAGCTGTGCTGACCTCATTTAACACCAAAGTCCACTTTAGGGTAGATTATGACAGAGGAGCGTCGGACTGATGCGGGCAGCGCCAGCTTGGAGCATATTGAGGACAGGAAGCTTGGTCTGTATCTGAGAAGATTTACTTTCCTGTCTCTTCAGCCACTTCATCAGTTGATAGTTTGTCCCGTTCATTTCCACTTGGTGCTCTCTCATTCTTCATTACTGCTTCGTTCACGCCTTTTGTTCCAGTTTTCTCTGATAACCTTACTGAAACCCAACTGATTGGTATTAAGTCACCTTTTAGCGGACTGTTTATTTATGGTGTGAAGATTGATGTCTCATCGCAGTCTCTGAGAGGTTTCAAAACCCAGATTCATTCAAATGTTTCAGAATCTTCCTCTGATTTGGACTCCTTGTTATTTCAAAACAATAACTGAAACTGATTTTGAATGTAAAAAAAGCTGTTTGATGCTTTTACAAAAATAAACTGTATAATCCTTTAAAAAAGATTTTCACCTTCACCAGCAAAACTCCAGTATTTCAGCATTTAGGCCTGCGTTGAGAAGTCTGAAGTCCTGAAGATGTTTGACCAATAAAATCAAATTAGGGTGCTTGCAAGTGTTCATTGAAATAATGATGAAGAGCCCTGCTAGTGACAGACATATGTTAGAAACACCTTAAAGACCACAAAGGGACAAATATCTATGAAAACCAAAGACTCAGACTCAGTTAAAGGTTCCTCACCAGCCCTAACTTCAAAATCCAACATGGCTTCCTTACATATTAAACACACTGGTTAGCTGTAGTAATAACTTGCTTCTTCTACCTTTTGATGTGAATAAAATAGCTGCTTATAAAGGTTTTCTTCAGCATCTGTGGGTAAAAGTGATCATGAAGTGTCTGAATGCAGAAAAAGTGGACCAGTCTGTTATTGGTTAGCAAGTAGCAAGCCTGGTCACTGGACCAGGCTTGCTACTGGTTTTCTAACTGCAACTGAAACTTGAAAAAACTGCAGGTTTCCAAGACAAGTGAAACATTGATTAACATAGAAGGCTCCTTCATTGTTTGGCTCATTAAAGTTAGACACAAAAAGTTTGTGATGGAAAGTGTTTAAATCTGCATGAAATATAAGTTGAATCAAACTTCTCTGATGTCTTCATATAGCAGATCCTGAAATGTATTTAAATGTCTTAGATATGTGGCTAATAATGAATCATTATACCATAAAAATTTGACCCACAAAGCTTCTCAGACATCCCACTTTGATGTACAAATCAATGCTTGTGTTCAGACTACAGAACAGTAGTGTGGTAAAAGTTAAGCCAGCAGGATGAGCTCCACTGATCTGTCTCATGCTGAGGGGAACCAGCAGTCTGATGGTCTGTTGGTCCTCACTGCAGAAGATGGAGAAGGAGAAAGAGTTGCTTTCAGCTTGGGAAGCACTGAACATCTTTGGGGACCATTGTTAATTTCATATTGTTCAGCCAAAGAAATGTGAAACGCCTGATTTTCCTATGTTGTGAAAAGGAATTCATAAATTGAAATTCATAACACTTTTTACGCATCTCAGTGAATCGAAAACAAATTCACAAATGTGTCCATAATATTATAGAACAGATATTAAATCCTCTGTTAGGTGACACATGTAACTGCTGAATGTGTTTCCACATTTATATGCATCCCACAGCTGAGGTTACAAATGGAAAATGCTTCATTTTATTATTATCCAACATAGCAAATCTGTGAAGACGTGGAATCATGTTCCTGCAGGGTGTTTGAGACACCAGTACCCTAAAGGCTGGTAACTGGTTTCTCGTCTGAGCACTAATTGATTGGACCATGTAGCCCTCTAACTCACATCTAAGGATGGAAAGTCTCTTATTTTAACCAGAAAGTCCATATTTGTCTTTGGACATTTGTTCCTTTAAAGCAGTAATTTCAGACCCATGATGTTCAGCAGGATGTTTTGTGGCTCTGCTTCGTACTGTCTCTGTGGCGTCCTCAGTCCCCTCCCCTTGTCCCTGACCTGTCCTAAATCCAGCAGTTTGAGGGCGAGCAGCAAGGGGACAGATGTCGTCGCCCATCAGTGCGATCAGCAGTAAACAGAAAGGATTTAGTTGGTGTTAAGTCCATGACTAAAAAAAGCAGTTGACTAATGTTTCTGTGTCATGCAAAAATTCGCCACAAATTGTTCGACTTTCCTTCCTCCTCCTTTGCTCTGATTTTTCTGCTTTCCATCAGGTTGGATATTTGTCCAAAGTTTGTCTTTTTCAGAGATAATCTCAATTTTAGTTTCATCCGTCTGGATTTCTGGTCTTTGCCATAAACACACATTTAACTTAATGCTTTGGCTAAAAGCTTCTCTCACAAATTGCAGCACGTTGAAGACCTGTCCAAACTTTATCTGCAATGTTGCACAAATGGAAATTTGAGCAACATTTTTAACTTTGAAGATATTTGGCTTTTGTTCTTTACTTGGATCCCCTTACCTAACTTCTTTCTAAATAAACAGAAAAATCATCAGTGGTTTGTTGGCTTCGCTGGAGGATTAGTGGATAACAAAAAAGCCACATTTGACCTAGTCTGCATTCACTGATTGAAGATCAGACGAATTTTAGATATTTAACGGTGCAGACACATGCTGGTTGAGACCACGATGATTGGCTGTGTTGATGACTAGATAGCTGACGGGTCTGATTGCAGAGTGAAAGCTGTTTGTCTATTATTCGAGGAGCGGAGCAGTTAAAGAAAAGCAGCTTTGACAATGCTGACCTGAAAGTCTGACACGGCCAGAGAAAGTATTTATGTGACCCAGACATGTGGCACAGTTTCTGAAGTGGATGGTTGTGGTGCAGAGGGGTCATCACCATGCTGAAAGGAGAACCTTTCAGCATGGTGATGACCCCTCATCAGAACAACTAGTTTTCTTAGTCTACGGCATATTTGACATCTTTTAAACTTATCCAATAAAGACAAAAAACTTTATTTCTGGGTGTCTAAAAATGTAAAACAAGTCAAAGTAAAAAATTTTTGAGAAGCAGAAGGTAGTAAGAGAGTTTTTCTTTAATTCTGTATTTTCAAATCTAAGGATGATTATTCCGGTTTGCGTCAAATCTTTGTTCCAGTCATTCAGCAAGATTCTTTAAAATCACCTCAGTACCTTTTGTGAATAATGCTCTGAAGTAATCTAAAGACATCCAGGTCCTGGAAGAAGTAAACAGTTCCTTAAGTGAGTTCTTCTCAGCTCTGTGGTCTTATTTATTTTGAATGTATCTGAAGAAAGGCGTCCACCAGGCATCCTGCACAGATGAACCACCGAAGCTGACTTCTTTTAAGTAAATGATCAGCAAGACTTTTTCTCCAAGGCAGAGTCCAGGACAGACCAGAGCAACACCCTTATTACTGCAGACCAGGCCCTGCTCCATCCTTCCATCAGTCCTGAGCAAGTCATCAAGATACCTAAACTCTTCTTTTCCCATCGTGTTCAGTCCAGTCCTCATACCTGACCATGACAACCACGTGCACAGAAACCTGACATTAAACAGGTTTCCACCATGTGAGGGGTCTAAAATAATCTCTGTCCATCTGTGCAGCAGATGAACAGCATCTGAAATTAACGTCTTGAGGAACACTGGACCTGAGAGAGGCATCTCAATTCAGTTCGTCTTCTGACTGTTAGGTTTTAGGCCAAAGAAATGGGAACAAATTGTTGTTGCTCTAACAAAGATCCTAATACTCCAGGTTAGATCTGGTTCTGATTCTTCCTTGGAGTTTTGGAGTCTTTTTACACCATGGCAGAACTCTGTCAGAACTTTCTGCACTTAAATTAAACATCAGTTTTTGAAGTGGATCATTTGATCTGGTTGATCAGGATTAAATTTTTTACTGTTTGCAGAAAATAAAGCAACTGAGTCCATATGCAGCATCGCCCTCACCTAGCTGTGGTGTTCTGCTGATAACCTGCCCATCAGAACCACTGACGTCTCTGTTTTTCTTCTCTGCTGGATGCTCTCTCTCTGTCGGCTGCTCTCATTCCTCCCACCTCCTCCCCCTCAGTTATTTCATCCTGATCACGTCAGCGCTCCTGTCAGTGAATCCCTCACAGCTGTGAGCTCACACCTCCTCTGCCTTGTCTCTTTGTTTGACCTTTATTTTCTGAGTGCTTGTGGCCTCTGGTTTCAGCAAGAGTTTGAATCTTCCTTCAGTCCAACATGAGGTCTCTGCTGGAGAGCAGCTGGATGAGGTTTGGACCTGCTGGTCGGGACTCTCTGGACTGGTCCACTGTTCCATCACCGCTGCCGTCCACTGACAGACAGGCCACGGTGAGTTCATGCAGTAAGAACGCTGCCCTGCTTCTTCTCTTTTTTAAGTGGGTTGATTTTAAGAACGACTAAAGGAAAGAAATCCAAAATAATCCACAACCAAACATTCAAGCTTAACTTTTCCAGATAAATTGGTAGGAAAAAAATCTCTCCAAATTAATTATAGAGCTTGAACCTTTTGTTTCTGGAGATTCCCTGTAGAGCAGTTTGTGTTACTTCTGATGAGGATGAGGATGAGGATGAAGTTTGTAGTATCTAATCTGTTTGGTTCTTGTTTTTGAACATTGAGACAGCAACATTTCTTTTTAAAACTACACATAGTGACATTTACACAGAAAAAGCATCACTGATTAGAATGTAACTGTCCTTCAGACTGGCTCTAGGACCACACTACTGCAGGAAATTTGTTCTATATTGTCTTCACATTTAAATGTTTCTGCTGTTTGTAATTTCATGCTAAACTTGATATATTTAAAGTAAAGTTAATGCAAGGAAATGCTTCTCATTATAAATAAAACATTTATTTATAGCATCATTTGACAAAACTTTGTTTTACCTTTTCAATCAACTTTAACATCTGGTTTAATTTTTCTGATCAACAACTAACACCATTAACATTTAAATCAAATAGGAAATCATGAAGAAAAACATCTGTGCTTGTTGTAATCCTCCCAGTTTACATGTGCAGGTCTGTATAGAGGTCCAAGCAGATGTTTGACTTACAGCCCCCTCTAGAGGCCAGATACTGTCTCTGCTCATTGGTTTTAATAAAAAGAGAACCAGTTTTAATAAAATTAAATCTATAGTAATACAAACCATACACATAGATATCATTTATACTCCTGGCAGATTTAAATTAACATTTCATTTGACCAAAATGTTTCTTCTGATTGGAAGTGATATTGTTTTGCAGTAACTCCTTCAGCCAGAGACCTGAATTGCATCTGATACAGATTCTGTTTGGTTAGATAAAGATTAGGGTGATTGCAAGACTTTCTTGCAAGACTTTCTTGAGACTTTCTGTCCTCAAGACTTTGTTACATTGTTTATTATCTTTTGAGAGATTTCTGTCAGAACTAATTCTCTTGGTTTAGTCAAAGTAATTTTAAATCTAATTCTGCCAGGGGTATGAATAATGTTCTGCATAACTGTATATACAGTGTGTATATGAATGTAGACCCATATGTGTAAATATATAAATGTACACATGCATGTGTGTGATATGATTAATTTATGGTCTTAACTGTGTCTGACTCCTAGGGCCAGGGTTCAGGTGAAGCTATTATCAGCGCTGGATCCATCACCTACATTGCCATAGCAACTGCCTCCTTCCTCCTCCTTTTCGTCAGCATCCTTGGCTTCCTGATTTTTCGGCGCCGGCGGGGCTTCCACCTCGATGGGAAACTGGATTTGGCCAATGTGATCGCACTGGAAGATCTGCAGGACCCAGAGAGGAACTGCGACCTGCTCTCCTCCCTCCGCCGCAACAGAGGACAGCTTCCCAGCAGCAGCTCTGAGCAGGATGTGTCAGATGGGGTGTTCCTCATGGTCTACCTGCCCTCGCCCTATGAGCAGACCCTCACCAGGATCGCCAGAGCTGCCAGTACGAGCAGCTCCAAGGATGTGGAACTGCTGCCACCGAGTCCTGGACCGGAGACAGGAGGAAGGGAGGAAGGGATGGTAATGATTGATGAGGCAGTCCTGAAGGAAGAAAAAATGACTGAATGACAGGAGAATAAGAAAAAGGACAATGGAGGATAGAATGAGTACTTCTTCATTACCAGAGAATGACCTTGACAAAAGCCACTCATAAAAGAAGAGGTCACTTGCTCCTGTGCATTGGACGTGATTTGGCTAACCAATATTGAGAAGACACCATTAATCCATGTTCTGCTCCACCTGTTTGATGGGATCCTGCTTCAGTTTAGATGACATTTAAAACCACTGAACTCAAACACACACACACACACACACACGTCTATGGAGGCAAAATGTTCTGACTTTGTTATCTGTGATGTTCACCCCTCCCTGCGATGCTGATCTGAATGAAGGAGATTATTACAGAGGTAAAAAGCTGAATCAGCTGCAGGTGGAAACATCTCTCCCCCAACAACACCTGCAGAAAGAGCTCTGCTTCTTTACTTTGCATTAAGGTTTGTAAAAATGTAAATCTGCACAAAAACATTCTATTTTTTACTTTTCTTATATGTCTGTTTTATTAGTCATAGCATGGTTGTTTTTTCTACCTTTATACTTTCCCAATCATGTGTTTGAACTGATCCAGTTTACAGATTAATGGGATTATTTGTCCTGTGTGAAATATTTAGTCTATTTATCCCCTTTAAAGACCAGGACTGACAACTCTGAGTCTAAAGCATGAAGCAGTATCTTGCGTAATTGATGGAAAACAATGATTCAATATCAAGCTCTTACTGTAAATCAAAGAGAGAGAGAGATTCCTTGATTCTGTCTGTAACCTGGTAAAGAATCTTTAGACCATCCCTGCCAGTCGGTGTTTATTTCAGCTTTGCTTCCATGAGCTGACTAAATATTTCCATCATCAGTTTCAAAACATCTATTTTTTTTATTCGCTGGCAACATTATTAAAATCCGGTTTAAATTCTGTCACTCCAAGCTCAGCTGGGTTTGAAAAACTGACAATATCTGTGTATATGTTTTTCCTTAACAGGCTCAAACTCATATGCTGCATCTCAGGATGATTTTATAAAAATATGAGTTTTAGTTTCATTCTGTCAGATCCTGAAAATACACAAACGAATCAGTCTGTATTAATTCATCGGGACACACAAGCAAACAAATGAGAATCTCATTGAAAAGTTAATTTACTTCAATAAATACATTTGAAAAGTGAAGCACTGAGTGACATATTTTAAGCCTTTTTTCTGTTTATTTTGATCATGCTGTCTTAAAATAAATGAAAATCCAAATTTACTGTCAGTCTATTAGAACATTACATCACACTAATAAAAACATATTTTAAGAAGAAACATCGACCAACAGAAAGGTTTTTTCATGTACTGTACAGGTTATGCAGTCAGTTTTAGGTCGAACCTTCTAGCTGTTTACCATAATCATCAAAATTAACACAAAAAACACTTGAAATATACCCTCTGTGTAGAATGAATTGTTATAATAGCTTCGTTTCCCTTTTAAAGCTGAATTTAGAAATAAATTAACTTTTCAATGATATTCAAATTTCTAAAGATTTTCAATAAAATGTCAAGTTATCTGAAATATAACTTCTAATGAGGCCACCCAGAGCCCCACCCCTACCTGCCACTCTGCCCGAACTGCAGTCGACCTAGAATCCCTCCCCCTGTGGAGTCAGCTTCCTGCAGAGTCTTCGAGTCTGTGGAGCTCAACCAGAGCTGAAGGCAGAGCTTCCTCAGTTAGGTAGGTGGGCTCTGCTTGAGAGATTAAGGTGATGGGCTCCATCATCCAGGGGCAGTAGAGAAGCTGCTTCTTAATATTAAAGTGACTTGGTTAAGGTCGTGTGTGGGATCAAAACGCCTCATGCATGTCTCCCTTGGGAGGTCTTTCAGGACCATCCCACACCGAGGAGACCTCGGTGCTGACCCACAATTTTGAAGGGGGAACATAATCCGTTTTGGTCTGCAAACTAAGTGGGATCCTCCAGAAGGATCTGACGAGTGTGATGGGCTGCAGGATCTCTGGGAAAATGTGATTTTATGGTTGAGTAAAGACAAGGAAGCTGACTTTTTTCCATCTTTGAGCAGTGAGTTGGGTTTATTTTTCATCCAGATCTATACATGTCACTAATAAGATATCATCAGACCAAAGGGAACCAACCAAAGTGTAAAGGTTGTTTTTTAACTTTAACCCCTACATATATTAATATATTAATTCACAGTCCTAGTGTCGGTGTCCTTCAAGTCTCAAATTGAGTTTTGGACTCCTACAACCTACAGGACCCAAAAACTTGCCTGACTGTCATGATGAATATGAATAGAGACAAGAAAACCCTCCATTTCCTTCACCCCAAGATGGATATATATGCATCAGCATTATTCTCTTTTTCAAGAGATTATTTAGCAGTAGAATCTGGTTTGTTGTGACTTTTAGCTGTTTGGTTGGATTAGGCTTAAAAGTAGCAAATCCTCCATTTTCTATAATACAGCAGTGTGACCTCTTTTCACTTTCTTCTGGAATATAAAACAGGTTTTTATGCCCTTCAGGGTTACTATTGTATAACCCTAATATAAACCAAAGCTGATGTTTTAACCATGAAAAATGTTTTAAACCAGATTTGGGCCCACGGGTTATGACATTTAGAACTAACTGTGGTTCTCTACATGAAAGAAGGAGTTTAGCCTTTTTCTTTAATTTGTTTTTAAACATATATTAAGTTAATCTGTAGTATGAAGAAATTTTGGTTTATCTTCTGTTCTTTTCCATGTATTATTTGCTGTTTGTTCTGGGGCCACAGCTGCCGGGCTTCCTGGGTCAGCACAGTGACTGCAGACCGAGCCTGGACTTGAGCCCCGTCCATAAGAAGCTGGGTTAGGGAGAATCCGCAAAACATCTTGGTCAGATAGGGGGTCTTGTCCACACGAAGCGCCTGCGAAACCAACTACATTTGAAACCTGCTCCCAGAGTGGGAAAGTTTAAACCCAACCATGTGGCGGCTCCGTGTGGACAGCCCTAACCGCTTAACCAGCTACAAACTGGCTGGTTTGCCTCGCCTCTCCATAAACACGCATGCACTAGCCTACCAACAACACAACAACAATGGCGGAGTTCTGGTTGTACTTCAGCAGGTATTCAGTTGTGGACACCAACATCTGTTGCTCCTGTACAGCAACAGAGAGCGTGAACCACAGATGGAAAACTATGCTCACTACAAATGCTTGGTTCCTCAGCACAGAACAACCAGGAGGGCCACCATGAGAAGGTACTGTTACTACTCTTCTTCCTACTTTACTTCTGTGGCAGCATTACTGTGCAACTCCCAGGCGTGGAACACGTATTACAACATCCATCACGGGTCCTCCGGCTTCGGGTTGTTTCAACTTTATGGTCAAACCTTTTTGTGCGGAAGCCGTCTTCGGCTCTGTGTAGACATGGCTTGGAGTGATGTCTTTTTGCTGCCAAAATATTGAGAGCAATTTTCCATTGCTTGTGGAAGGCACCAGGTCTTTGAAAAGCCCAGGGCACATTTCAAATTTTTGAAACACATTTCTGCCAAACAATCTGTATTTGTGTTGTTTTTCTTTGCCTAAAATTGTAAAATGTTTTATATAAATACCTTTTTTGCACTCTTTGTCCTGCTACATTTTATTTTGTTGGAGTTTAATAGAAAAAAAAAACATGAAATTGAAATTTGGAGAATGTCATCATATGTCCTAATTTATTGTCCCTAAAAGAAAATGATCTTTACTTTGAACTATGGAGAGATACCGATGCATCAAGATGTAGAAGAGCATTTAGGCAGAAATGATATTTCAAAGTAACCGTAATACATATATAAGTTTAGAGAAGACAGCACTTTGAGTTATCCAAGCTTTTTATTTCATCTTGCTCAGATTACTGTAATGTACTTTAGTAGGTCAGGTTTCACTTGTTTTAAATAGTCGCCATTATCTTAATAAAACAATATTTGAGGAAATACTATTGTCCAAATCAGAAGTCAATAACCTTTTAGGATATCTGATTCTTAATGTTGTTTTAATCAGCTACCATTATTTAGTAAAATAATATTTAAGGAAATTCTAATTATTGAATTATAAATCAGTAGTGTTTTGGACAATTGATTTGAATGTTACTTTAACTAGCCATCACATGGTGTGATGGACTAGTAAAATGGCAGAGAGGAACATTTTTGGGGTGGCAAGATGGCGACCAGTCGTATGTAAATATTTGACTTTGCTGGCACAAGCATTAGCGTATGTGGTTAACAAAAGAAATTAGCTTATTTCATAACCCTTTTAGTTACACTTGAACTACCATAATACAAAGATTACAATGTATATGAGCACCAGCTCAATAAAATAAAGATTTTTGTAACTTTAAAACCCATCACGACTGGGGACCCAGTTATGATTATCTTGGCTTAAGCACAGGAAAGCTGTTGGCTGGACAGCTCTCAGTTAAAGAGAGCTTAAAAGAAATACAACATCCTGATACTCAGTGTGAAGCTTTAACTGGAAAAAGAAAAAAAACAACATGGGGACACTGGAATTATCCCAGCTTCCATCTTTAGAGGACTGGTAGAGGAAGACTTTTCCAATAAATCATTTAGAAGAGTTAAAAAAAAAAACATGGATCCATGGATCTGAATACATGTTTCTGGGTGAAAGAGACAGATATGTACAGTTTGAACTATCTGTTCAACAGTGAGAATAGTGGATGAGACTGTTAATACTCAACTCAGGAACACTGAGGAACCAGGTGAGATTGTAAATCCAGGATACAGATTGTCAGTCAGTGTGGTATTGAAGGTGTGGAGGTGGATCAGTGAGTTAGAGGAGACTCTATAGAAGGACAGGATGCCATCAGGACAGTCCACATACACTGCTACTCTGTTAGAGACATAGGAAGAGGAGGAAGATGAAAGGATTTCTCTGTTCTTGTAATGAGAGATGTTGTAACCTTCATCAGAACAGCTCAAAATCCAGGAATCATCTTTTTTTCCTAACACAGACTCATTACTATGTCCTCTCCTTCTTATTCCTCTATAAGCTATTGATATCTCAATTTTTCCTTTCCACTCAACCTCCCAGTAACAGCGGCCTGTTAAAGCATTTCTACAGAGCAGCTGAGGAACATTAAATCTGTCTAGATGATCAGGATATGAGTGATCTTCCTCCATGTGCGTCACCTTCCTGTCGTCGTCTGACAGTTTGAGGTTTTCGTTTACTGTGTCTCGGTCAAATGTCAGCTGACAGGAATCTGATGGAGAGATCAAAAAACGTTCAATTACAGTTATTGGTCTATTATCTGATTATTCATTAATACTCACTAGCAATTAATGTTGAGAGTTTGAATATGATTGTATTGGAGTTGCTTTGTTGTCATAAATCAACAAAAAAGAAACTTACACCTCCATGGACCCGGCTTCAAAAATCTGTCACCGGCAGGCTCCACCCTGAAAGAAGAGAGTGAGGGAAGAGACGGGAGTAAGAGCAGCTACTAATGTGCTACTAATGTTTGTCCTTGTTTCTGCCCCTGGTGCTTAGCCTAAATACGTACTGGGGATATCTCTTTACATAGTTCATCTAAATGTAAAATAAAATTAAAAAAACAGAGGTTTGAGGGAGTGTAGGTCTAAAATATACTTCCTGTCCAATAGGCAGGTACTGATCCTAAAGATTTAAAAATGAGCTTCCCTGCTTTTGTAGCCATTAAGAAAAACCTCCTACATGTGTAACTCTACAGTAATTATTGGATCTAACAAAGGGAAAATACTTAAGTGACTAGTTGGACAAAGAACAAGCTCTTAGCCCTCTAGAAGATTTTATGTGGTGTCGTCGGGTCTTCCAATACCTTAGAGTTTCAAGTCTCCAATGTGGATCTTTCAGTCCAGCCAGAAGCATATTTGCTCCTGAATCACCTGGACGATTGTAGCTCAGATCCAACTCTTTAAGGTGGTGGGGGTTTGATTTGAGTGCTGAGGCCAGATAAGCACAGCCATCCTCTGTGATCAGACAGCCCGACAAGCTGCAGACAGAGAAATCAACTGACATGATTTACAGTTTGGTACTGTGCCTTACAAAAGTATTGAAATCTCTTGACTTTTTTACATTACAGCCACATATTTTATTAAAATTGTATGTGATAGACAAAAACATTGTAGCGCATAATTTTGACGTGGAAGAAAAATTATACATAGTTTCCTAATTTTTTAACTGTTTTTCTTGATACCCTTAAAGAAAATCCAGTTACAAGGAATTGCAGTTGAGAGGTCAATGTATCTTCTAAGAATGAAAAGAGGATGGCCGACCACCTAAACTGAGGGGCTGGGCAAAGGGAGCATCAATTAGTGAAGCAGCCATGAGACCAATGGAAACTCTTGAGGAGCTGCAGAGATCCTCAGCTCAGGTGCTGGATCTATTGACAGGTCAAATATTAGTCTTGAACTCCAAATCTTCTGCACACTCATGAACGAGTGAGCAGAAGAAAGGCAATGTTGAAAAAAAAAAGTCCTGTTTTCAGTTTAATACACGCCATTTAAGGGTCACAGAATACATGTGGAAGAAGACACTCTGCCCAGATGAGACCAAAATAAAACTTTTTGGACTACATATAGAAAGGAAACACTGTGCATCACAAGGAACATGTCACCCCCAGGATGACGCATGGTGGTGGCCGCATCATACTGTAGGGATCCATTTCTTCAGTAGGATTTGTGATGGACAGGATTTCACTTTCCAGCCGGACAATGGCTTTAAACATACATCCAGAGCTACTATCGAATGGTCTAGATCAATGCATATTCATGTAATTGAATGGCCTAGTCAAATTCCAGACCTAAATCCAGTTCAGAATCTGTGGCAAGACTTAAATACTGATATTCACATCACCCTCCAATCAATAAAACTGGTAGCGAGTTATCTTACAAAGACAATGGGGCAAGCCTTTCAGTCTCTAGAAGTGGTAGGAAATACCACCAGAGATTTGTAGACTGAAAATCCTGTATCTTTTACCTTCGACTTAACAATTATGCAATGCTTTGTTTGTTCTTTTGCCAGAAAATGCAGTTAAATTAGTTGAACTTCATGGTTGTTACAGAAGAAATGGAAAAAAAGTTGACAGGATACGTATACGTTCAGTTAATTCAGTTTTATCCATTTTCAGAAGTGAATCCAACCTGGAACTTGTGGTGCAAAGGATAATAACCCAGCTATGTCTGACAAAAACACCAAAATTAAGAAATCTGAAATGTTGTAGACTTACTCAATTGGTAAAGGCTTTGCTTTAAGCTTTCTGCAGGCTGGACCATATACCTAAAACTGGGGCTTGAATTTTTTGAAACTACAGCCAAGATCAAAATGTTAAAAGTACATTTCTGAGGATAACAGGTTTAAAATCTATAACAGCAGGCTGAAATGTACAGAAATCCTGAATGAACAGGTTTAAGAAGTCCGATCTAGGTTTCCCCTTTTTTTTTTTTAAATCCAGGTTTCTGACACCTACCTTAGTGTCTCCAGTATGCAGTATGGACTCTTTAGTCCTTCGGATAGAAACTTCACTCCTGAATCCTTCAAACTGTTGTTTTTCAGGTCCAGTTCTCTGAGAATGGAGGACTGGGATCTGAGAACTGAGGACAGAGCTTCACAGCTTCTCTCCGAGAGGTTGCAGTTACTCAGTCTGAAGAACGGAAATAAAGAAATAGAGATATCTCACAGATATGAAATCAATTAATAAAGTCCAACAAATTCTTGCTCAGACAGATAGTTGGAACTTTTTCTTTTATATTTTTATTTACTTTTTCTTGCCTCAATGATTAGTAATAAAAGTGGAATGGGATGATCATTGTTTTTGAAAAGGCCAATTGTTACAAATCATCAAGAAGTTTTAAACATGTTTAAGTCAAACATGATAAATAAATGTTTATCTTGGAATTTAATTGATTATTCATTATTTTAGTTATTTTATTTTAATTCTGAATTGTGCAAACACCTCTTCAGCTACTTTCATTAGCATTGTATGAGGAAAAGACCGAAACAAGCATCCATAAGCATTTATTAAGGCTGCCAATTGGTCATTTTCTGTGATCAAGAACAAATTGCACATGCCTGGGTGCAGTTATGAGAAACAAACACTTATATGTAAATAATAATCTATAATTTAGCCTTTGATGCCCCCGTGATTTTGTATAACAAGCCAAAATACTTTTATATATAAAGAAAAAAATAACTTTCTTGCAGTGTGTGTCCTTACAGAGCTTTGTTGGAGGCTTTAACCACTGGCAGCAACCTTAGAAGAACCTCCTCTGAAACAGAATATTTCTTCAGGTCAAACACATCCAGAACTTGCCCTGATGACAATAAGATGAAACCCAGAGCTGACCACTGAGCAGAAGACAGTTTATCTGTGGAGAGACTTCCTGAACTCAGAGACTGTTGGATCTCCTCCACTAGAGAATGATCCTTCAGTTCATTCAGACAGTGGAACAGATTGATGCTTTTCTCTGCAGACACATTCTCACTGATCTTCTCCTTGATGTACTGAACCGTCTCCTGATAGGTCTGGGAGCTACTTCCTGTCTGTGTCAGCAGACCTTGTAGGAGTATCTGATTGGTCTGCAGCGAAAGTCCTAGGAGGAAGCGGAGGAACAAATCCAGGTGTCCATTTGGACTCTGTAAGGCCTTGTCAACAGCATTTTGATGGAACACTCTTGTTTTGGATTTGGTGAATAATATAGGTGTAGTTGCTTGTTTTTCTTTCATCAGGTTGACACCAGAGTTGATGAAGGTCTGATAAACATGAATAGCAGCCAGAAACTCCTGAACACTCAGATGGACGAAGCAGAACACCTTGTCCTGGTACAGCCCTCTCTCCTCTCTGAAGATCTGTGTGAACAATCCTGAGTACACGGAGGCTTCTCTGATATCGATGCCAAACTCTGTCAGGTCTGATTCATAGAAGATCAGGTTTCCTTTCTGCAGCTGATCAAAAGCCAGTTTTCCCAGAGACTCAATCATCTTCCTGCTATCTGGACTCCAGAGTGGATCTGTTTTCAGCCCCCTCCATCATACTTGGCCTTCTTCAGTTTGGTCTGAAAACCACCAGGTAGTTTTGTACATCTCAGTCAGGGTGTTTCAGCTCTCCTCCTCTCTGGTCTTCAACTCATCCCCCAGCCCGTAGCAGTGATCCAGCAGAAGACTGGGATGGGCACATGATGTGGAGGTTCTTGATGTCTTCATGTGGGGAAATGATCCTGCTGGCCTTCTTCTTATCGCTGAATCTTTTCTGAAGTACTCCTCCTTCTGTGGGTCAGTGAACCTCTGACCTCTGTCACCATGCCAACACACTCAGGAGGGATCTGATGGCTGCTGCAGGTCGTGTGGTTATCCAGAGGAGAGCAGGGGAAGCAGTTTTTCCCCCGATGAGGTTTGTCAGCAGAACATCCACTGAGGTGGACTCTGTAACATCAGTCAGGATCTCCTTTTGTTGTGGAAGTCCAGAGGAAGGTCGACTCTCATCCAGACCATCAAAGATGAACAGAAACCTGGAAAGTTTTTAAAAGCTGCAGATTTCTTTGGTTTCAGTAAAGAAGTGATAAACAAGATCCCAAGCTGAACTTTTTCTTTCAAAAATTTCAGCTCTCTGAAGGGGTGAATGGAAACTTTAACTGGATGTTCTGGGGCTTTGTCTTCAGCCCAGTCCAGAGTGAACTTCGGGTTTTAAGACTGTTTTTCCCCAATGCCAGCCACTCCCTTTGTCATCACAGTTTTGATTGGGTTTGATCTCTTCCAGGTGGGATTTTTAAAGATGTTTTCTTGTCTGATGGGGTTTTTTTTCCCCCCTTTTGTGGTTTCCTGGATGCGGGATTCAATCTGTCTGACCTCATGTTCATCGTTGACCTTTTCCCAGTCCCTCCCTCTGTGATGTAGAGCTCTGTGTAGATCTGGTTCAGAAGGGGTTGGACTTCCTGCTTTAGCGATCCCCTCAAACCAACACACTGGAACCTCTTTCTTCAGACCAGATTTAAGTTTACGTTGACAAACTGCAGCAAGATGTTCTAAATTAACACAAAAAGTAAAATCAGGAAGGAAACAAAATGATCTTCTGGAGATGATTAGAATAAATGTGATTCCATCTCTTTAGACATCAGTAAATGTGTGATTTATCCATCAGGTTCAATCTTTGTAGAAATCCTCTTACTGCTCTGCAGACGGTCAGCCAGCTCCTCCTGCTTCATCCTCCTCAGGAAGTTCAGGGTGATCTTCATCAGGGCCTCTCTGTTGCTCCTCCTCTGCTCATCATCCTCACCTTTCAACACATCTCCATCATCTCTCAGGCCCTGTAAGCATTCTTGGTCATCACGACCAAGAACCTTCTGGATCTTCTTCAACTCGTTCTTCACAAAAGTGACCATGTTTTCCTCCAGCACCTGGAACAGAATAATATATGAAGGACACATCAGACTGAGATCATGGAGCCAAACATCAGAACCATGTTGGACAGATTGACAGTCGACTGGTCTACAGAGTGCAGCATGGAGATGACTGAACAGAACCGATGGAGAAGTAGATGTTGTACATGTACAGACCATGAATATGGAGTCCAGCTGGGTTTGATGCTGCAGGGCAGATGGACCACTGGGAACCTCTGAGATCTGCTGGTCCACTCTGTGGAGGAACCAGGAACAATCAGTTCACATAATGGCCCTGTCCCAATACTCCCATTTCCACCCTTGTGTCCCTGAATTGCGCGTTCCCGTTGATGGGTTCGAGTGCGTATTGTGTCCCAATTCTCCAGAGTGGTCTTTAGCCCTGCCCCCTTTGTGCCCTCAATCCACACTTCAGTGAAGCCTGCCCCTAAGCGGACTTCCCCGAAGTATATTACCCACAATTCACTGCTGTAGATGACGTTCTGAGCAAAAACCAATCACAACCATCAACATAATCAACCATCAAATCAGAATAATAAGAACTGCGTGAACTTTAGACAGCAAGCCGACAAATGTATTTTTTTACTGGTTTTCCAAGCTCACATTGTAAGATACCAGTGGCTTCAGAGTGAGTCTGGGCAGTCAGTAGGCCATAACACTGAAGTTACCTTTCAAACAAACACTGGCGCGGTGAGAGTCTGGTGTAAAAGCCTCCTTCGCTTCCTGCACTTTCTTGTCCTCAAAACAATTGCTGGTTGCAGTTTTAAAATATTTTTTTAGCAGCGAGACTGCGAAAACAGCGCCGGTTCCCGCCCTTTTTGATGTTGCAGTTACGGTGCAGAGGTGCAAGTCGATGACATAACCCCTACTGTCCCAATTCTCCAATTTTGCACACTTGAAACCTGCGCACTTAAACCCTTACATGCACTTGTAGAAAGTACACACTTCATAGAGGGGGGTAGGGTGTAGTGTGGGAATTGGGACAGGGCCTATGTCTATCAATACAGAGACACAGACATACTTTCTGTCCCCTCAAAGACAAACATCCTATACCATCCTATACCCTAAATGTCCATGTATATCCTCACAACATACACATGTAAACAAACAAACCAGCTGAGTGGAATATTAAAAATCCAAGTCAATATGATAAAAAAATAACTGTGTGTTCACATTTGAGAGGACTTTACCCATCCCTTCAAGCATTTTTTAAAAGTGCTTAAATAAATAACCAAAAAAGCTCCCTGGAAAATGTCTGGATTAAAAAATAAAACTTGTGCAAACTACAGTTTGCACCTCTGGGCTGGGAAACTGGGTAATTGCAGAGCTCAGTGAAGTAGAATGCTTCAAAATGTCATCCCACAATGGTTGTGTGCAGTTGTTTTGTGTTTGTGCTGTGTTTCACCTGCAGGGTGTGACTGGCAGGTGCAGCCGCAACAGGTGTTTCTCATTGAGCCCCAATCACCGGAGCTTCTTAAGGAGCATGGACCTGGAGGGATGTGTCAGTCTGTTGTCTCTGCCAGTGTGGTAACCTGACTGTGTTCTGCAGTTCTCTGCATTTCCTAAGCCTGCAGTAATCATGTATCTTGTCCTGCTTTATAGATCTGATCACTCTGTGACAGTGTCCTGAATTCCAAGCTCCTGTTCTCTGTATCCATGCTCCAGTGAGTTCTTGAAATGACTCTCTGCCGCTCCAACAGTGAGCCTCCCTTCCTTTCTTACCTGTAGCTCTAAGATCACTTCGTGGAAACACCTAACCATTGCTCACCTGCCTGTCCAAACTCCAACAGCATGTGCTCAGCTGAAGCACCACCGCTTAAGGACCGGAAAGAGAGAACGTCAGCACTGTGAATGTCCTGCCAATTCAGCCTCTGTGGGGCAGACTTACTACCTCCACAAGCCAACATCCAGCACCAACAGTGAGCTCAACCCTATCCTGCACTACTCTCCATAAACTTCTTCCAAACAACAATAACCTCTCTCCTCGTCAATGCCAATCCAGATCTCTTTGGCAGCTCCAGTCCGTATTCAACGTTGTTTTTACATATTCCACATAAACTGTTAAACTGCTGTTCAGTCTCTGTAATTGTGTCTACATTCAGAATCAGTAAAGGCAACATTACAACACAAAAAGCATTCAAGTTCGACCTATTTTACTGCTGACAGTCTGCTGGTTCACCAAAGTAAGGTGCATGTATTGTAGAACAGGGTGGGATCTAACTAATTAATGTGATGCTACATACAGTGCATCCAGAAAGTATTCACATAGCTGCACTTTTTCAACATTTAGCTATCTCATAGGTATGTTCCCATATTAGAGCCTTATTTCCAAATTGTATCAAATTAATATTTCCTCAAAATTCTACACAGTATACCCTATCATGACAATGTGAAAGATGCTTATTTGAGATTGTTTCAAATTCTTTAAAAAAAGAAAACTAAGAACCACATTTACGCAAGTATTCCCAGCCTTTGCCATGAAGCTCCAAATTGAGCTGAGGTGCATACTGTTTCCACTGATCATCTTAAAGATGTTTCTACAGCTTAAATGGAGTCCACCTATGGTAAATTCAGTTAAATGGATATGATTAAGAAAGGCACACACCAGTCTATATAAATTTACCTATGTAAATGTGATTTCTTAGTTTATTTTAAATACATTTGCAACAATCTTAAACTTCTTTCACATTGCCATAATGGGTTATGTGTAGAACTTTGAGAAAAGAAGTTATTTTGATATTATTTGTAATAAGGCTGCAACATAAATAAATGTGGAAAAAGTATGGCACTGTGAATAGTTTCCAGATGCACTGTATGTGGCATATGTGTCAGTGGGACTAAAGTTTCATTTACTGTATTAACAAAAAGGTAGAGCCAATCAGACCGAGCTACAGTTGCGCAGGATGGAGCAAGAACCAGGGCACCTCCAACAAACATGAACATAGAAATATGGGAAAAAGAGCTCAGCTCATGTTAAACACATGTTGGAATAAAAATGTTGCAGACTGACTCAGTTTACAGAGTTACAGCAGTTAGATAGAGCTCACTTTTCTGCTGATGGAGGTCCAGAAGGTTTAAAATTAATCCATTTGTCCTTTGATTCATTGCTCTTAAAGGACAGATGTCTGGGTTCAGTTTTGTGATCAGGTGTGACTCTTTGGTTTCTAATAAAAAACAAACTCTCTTTGTAGAGAAAATATTAATAGAAAAAAAACACAAAAATGTGATAGAGATGAATTATTTTAAATATTTTCTCTCTTAATTTGAGGAGCTCTAACAAACAGGCTGGTTCTGCAACGCTGACTTGCTGTTTGTAAGAACCCACTGATACCATGCTGAGCTGCCTCTGCTCAGTCTGTATGAAGCACCAAAGAGGAGCAGCAGCAGCTTCATAACCATGTCTTCTTTGGCCTGATATAGTGTGAACGCTGTGTGAAAAGGACTACAGACAGTTAGAGATGGTGATCTCACCTCTGACCTTTGCTCTGGCTCTCATGTTTCCCACACAGAGTGGTTTTAGAGGGAGGGACTCCCTCCTTTTTGTCCTCACACTGATCCATGCTGCTAAATTAACATCCACATCAACTCAGAGACACTTTCTACCTTCACCTGCAGAGGAAACACAAATTATTCATCTGAACATCAACTCTGATCATCCTTTACATCATCTGTGCTGGAAAAAGATCAGCTGCTCCTCCTCTGATTGACTCTTCTCCTCTGTTTCAAATCATTGTCAGTTGAATGCAGTCAGACAGCAGTGTGAGGCAGAGAAGGCTAACTTAAGTTGCTGTACTTCTACTATCAGTCCGCTAGATGGAGTCATGGAGCAACATTTCATTCACTGATTCACTGATTGGAAGCTCCAGTCCATCACATTGACTCAGTTCAACATGTGAATCCATCTCAGCTGATAGATTCAATTCAATTCAATTTTATTTATGTAGCGCCAATTCACAACACATGTTGTCTCAAGACACTTCACAAAAGTCAGGTACATACATTACAATTAGTCAGAGTTAGTTATTTATTCAAATTGGATAAAAAGTTATTCTATCTAAGGAAACCCAGCAGATTGCATCCAGTCAGTGACTTGCAGCATTCACTCCTCCTGGATGAACATGTAGAAACAGTGGACAGTCACTGGCATTGACTTTGCAGCAATCCCTCATACTAAGCATGCATGTAGCGACAGTGGAGAAAAAAACTCCCTTTTTAACAGGAAGAAAAAACCCCAGCGAACCAGAACCAGGCTCAGTGTGAGCGGGCCTCTGCCACGACCGACTGGGGGTTTTAGAGAGAACAGAGCAGAGACACAAAGAGAACAAAGAAAACATGATCCAGAGGTACTTTCTATGGGGAAAGGAAAAAAGGTAAAAGTTAATGGATGTAGCTCCTTTAGTAGATTCACCTAAAAAAAAGAACAGATAAACTCTGAGCCAGTTTTTAAGGTTAGAGTCTGAAAGAGAGAAAATTTATTTAGTTACAGTAAAAAGCTCAGTCAGTAGCTATGTCTAAGGGGAGAGAGAAAGGGGTTTAAAAAACTGAAAGACAGGGGCCATGTGGATCATCGGATAGAGGGTGAGCATTAAGTTGGGGCCAGCAGCAGCTTGGAGGATTCCCCTCTCCAAAAGGTGTCACAGGTAGACACAGAGTCAGGCCAGGTGTAGCTTTGGGAACAGAAAAAGAGAGAACAAAGTTAAAAGCTGAAAAATAAAAGCAAATAATGCAAAATTGGAGAGTAGTGTGAGAATGTAGCAAAGAGGGTGAAAGTGGTCATTATGTCCTCCAGCAGCCTAAGCCTATAGCAGCATAACTACAGAGATAGCTCAGGATAACCTAAGCCACTCTAACTATAAGTTTTATCAAAAAGGAAAGTTTTAAGCCTAGCCTTAAAAGTAGACAGTTTGTCCATCTAGAGCCAACTGATGGCCATTGTTATACTAAAAACCACAACGATTGGGATACCTCTGTCTTTCAGATTGATTATAACCATTGGAAAAGAGAGGGGGTCATACAGGTAGCAGAAATGGAGGGTGTGTTTGCACCTCAACCATAACTGAGCCGGTTTAGGCTAAACCTGACTCCCCCTTACTCCATCCAACAGGGAGGGAGGAGGGCTCCCTCCCTGATAAACTAAGCCACTCTAACTATAAGCTTTATCAAAAAGGAAAGTTTTAAGCCTAGCCTTAAAAGTAGACAGGGTGTCTGCCTCACGGACTAAAACCGGGAGCTGGTTCCACAGGAGAGGAGCCTGATAACTAAAGGATCTGCCTCCCATTCTACTTCTAGAGACTCTAGGAACCACCAGTAAACCTGCAGTCTGAGAACGAAGTGCTCTGTTAGGAACGTATGGAACAATCAGATCTCTGATGTATGATGGAGCTAAATCATTAAGGGCTTTATATGTGAGGAGGAGAAATTTAAATTCTATTCTGGATTTAACAGGGAGCCGATGAAGGGAAGCTAAAATTGGGGAAATATGATCTCTCTTTTTAATTTTCATCAGAACTCTTGGTGCAGCATTTTGAATCAGCTGAAGGCTTTTAACTGCATTTTGTGGACATCCTGATAGTAAAGAATTACAATAGTCCAGCCTTGAAGTAACAAATGCATGGACTAGTTTTTCAGCGTCACTCCTGGATAGGATATTTCTAATTCTGGCAATGTTCCGGAGGTGAAAGAAGGAAATCCTAGAAACCTGTTTAATATGGGATTTAAATGACATGTCCTGGTCAAAAAGAACACCAAGGTTTTTTACTTTATTACCGGAGGTCAATTTAATGCCATCCAGGTTAAGTGATTGACTAAGCAGTTTCTTTTTTAAAGACTCTGGTCCAAAGACAGCAGCTTCTGTCTTGTCTGAATTTAGAAGCAAAACATTTAAAGTCATCCAAGTTTTTATATCTTCAAGACATGCTTGTAGTCTATCTAACTGGTAGGGTTCATCGGGATTTATGGATAAGTAAAGCTGAGTATTATCAGCGTAGCAGTGAAAATTTACTCTATGCTGCCTGATAATTTGACCTATTGAAAGCATATATATAGTAAAGAGAATTGGCCCAAGTACTGAACCATGTGGTACTCCACAATTAACCCTGGAGTTTAAAGATAATTTATCGTTTACATGAACAAACTGGAATCTGTCGGACAGATAAGATTTAAACTAGCCTAGCGCTGTTCCCCTGATCCCTACAGCATATTCCAGCCTTTTTAAGAGAATATTATGGTCGACTGTATCAATTGCAGCACTGAGATTTAACAGGACAAGTACAGACACAAGTCCATTATCTGAGGCCATAAGAATATCATTAGTGTCTTTCAGCAGAGCTATTTCGGTGCTATGATGAGCTCTGAAGCCTGACTGAAACTCTTCAAACAGGTCAGAAGCAGAAGATGAGCATCAAAATCATCATTACTGGTTAGTTTTCAGAGGACTTTAGATCAGGAAATACAAACAGAGAAACATGTTAGATAAAGAAGATAAATATTTCTTATCCTTTAGTACCATGAAAAACAGACTGGAACTAAATCGAATTTAACATTTGGAAACAATTATTGATATTTTCAGCAAATTAACAAAAAGTAAAGAAATGATTTTACTAAGATTTGTGCTGAAATAAGAAGTGAGCATGTTTTCCAAACATTAGAAAAAAAAGGAAAGTTCCTTGAGAGAAAACTTCAAGTATGAAACAAAGCAAACTTACAGTTTGTTCAATCAGTCCAAAGTGTTGAAGAAAACTCTGAACAGACTGTAAGCTGCTTCCTGATATGAATCTGAGCTTCACCTGTGATGGAAGCAGGAGTAGGATTGGTGGCGAGTCAGTTAATTCCAAAATAAAGAAAGAAACATTCCATAATATTCTGAGCACCAAAAAACACAGTAAGGAAAAGGTCCGCAGTGACTTCAGATGCAGTTCAATAAAGTCTTCATAAGAAAGAAAGAAAGCTCTAATGAAATGGTTCACAATGGTGTCATGAGGAGAAATAAACTCAGAACAGAGCTGCTGGTTGCTTCTTGCTTCAGTGATTAAAGTGTTCTGACTGGTCAGACTGGTCCAACTGGTGAGTGAAGCTTTCAGTCAAAGAAAAGATCACATGACATCTAAGGACATGAACCCTCCTCATGACTCTCAGACTGAAGGCAAACCAAGCTGCTATTAAGGTATTTTCTAGATCAATTTTCAGTTCAGCTCTGATGGAACCAATACCTTCTTCAATGGGGGACACGTTGAACTTTTTATTGATTGGGATTTGTCTCCCTCTGGTGGTGAAAATATCAACACCTTGATTTCAGTGAAGTAAACCCAGATGGCATGTGTATGTAGGTTTATTTTTGTTTTTCTTTTTAAATGTTAAAAAATACAGCACAATCTCTTAAAGTTTTATGGTTATAGTATTAATACCAATGATCAGTGCATCTTTAAAATGAGGAAATACAACAAACATCACAATATATTAACATGTTATTACTCATTTAACATAAAATAAACCAAAATCTGGATGCAGCATTACAGAGAGCAAATCTTATATTAAAATTTGGTTTTAAGTCATTTAATCTAATCTATTAGATATGTCAGTACATTGGATAATCCAGTCTGGTGCTGTGGGAATATGGAGTCCCATAGCAGCAAATTGCTACTGTAAGGTATCTTGCTACTAGTAGATGTCAAACACAACCACCTTGTGGTCCCTGTCTCAATATTTAATTTTGAAGTGATTGCACATTTTTAAAAAACGAATTGAAGCACCACCCTAGCTTCACCTTAGCTAGTTATATTGGTCTGCACAAAGTTGCAAAGCAGCATTTTCTATGGGAAGAACAATGCTTATCCTAATGCTTTGAGTTTAGCAGGATATAAGCTAACTCAGATATCACCAGAAGGAAAATATTAATTAAAACTGGCCTTTTTCCCACATCACTTGTTTTTGTCCCA
The DNA here is from genome assembly GCA_036173005.1 of Crenichthys baileyi. Classification (NCBI taxonomy): domain Eukaryota; kingdom Metazoa; phylum Chordata; class Actinopteri; order Cyprinodontiformes; family Goodeidae; genus Crenichthys; species Crenichthys baileyi. Next base: position 936,766 of record JAHHUM010002026.1, read on the forward strand.
TAATGGGTATTTCATTGTCTTTAGTCCACTGGTAACAGGGTTTAAAGCTTGCCCTAAAGTGGCCCTATTAATCATTTCAACAAGGTAGCCAGTTAAACAGGTCCTGATTGAACTTGCCAACTAAGGAGACATAATCTTCTTGACAACTTGAACTCTTCTACCCAGTCTCACCACTCCCAGTATCCACCCGTAAACATTTCTGTAATCAACCCTGGGTGGGGCCATCAGTCCAACTATAGACAATGTACTCTATAGTAATGGAAGGTCTGATGAGACCAGATGAAACCTGTTCCTGAGTGGGGGTTAAGAGTTATTGTAAGAGATGCACCTATCCAGCCTGGTGTCTACATTAGCACCGTTTGGGGTAGTGTCACAATCTGCAGTTGGTCATGTCTAGAGTAAGGAACATTATGCATCCAAACAATTATGTCAGCTGACTACTCGGATATACTACATTACCTGGTTAGTCTATCATTTCTTTTTAACTGATGATACAGCCATGATCCAAGATGAAAATATCAAGATTAATCAGTCTCAAATTATGCATTAGTTGTTTAAACATGAATTGTACACATTAATTTGTCACCACAGAGTCCACACCTAAACTCCACTGAGAATCTTTAGGTTGTGCTAGAGAAGAATGTGGCTAGGTGTCCAACTCTCATACCATCTCTGCAGATCTTGATGAAAACCAAATATAAAAATACATTTTGGGGCATTGCAGAAGTTTAAAGACATAATGTCAATTTTAAGTCTGTCCAAAAAATATTAGTCACTTTTATTCGGATGGGCAGTGGATGTGTTCAAGAGCCTGATTGTTTCACTGAGACTCTGTTACCTCAACACAGAAACACAGAGGAACCCGGAAAGGTTCTAAACCCAGCATAAAGAGGTTCGGTGAATGTGGTGTTGAAAGTGTGGAGATGGATCAGAGTGTCAGATGAGACTCTAAAAAAAGACAGAATGCCAGCAGAACAGTCCAAATACACTGCTACTCTGTTGGAGACATAGAAGGTGGAGGTGGAGGAGGAGGCGGAGGAGAAGATGGGTGTTTTTTTGCCATTGTGCCAAACAGAATAACCATCATCAGAGCAGAACAGACTCCAGGACTGATGATTCCGTCCAAACCAACAATCATCCCTGTATCCTCTCCTTCTGATTCCTCTGTAGCTTACAGATATATCCACTTCTCCTCTTCCCTCAACCTCCCAGTAACAACGACCAGTCAGTCCGGTTCGACATAGCAGCTGAGGAACATCAAATCTGTCTGGATGATCAGGATAAGACTGATGGCCCTTCACACGTGTCACCTTCCTGTTGTTGTCAGACAGTTTGAGCTCTTTGTTCACTGTGTTTGTGTCGATTGTGAGCTGACAGGAATCTGATGGAGAGAACAAACACAATCCAGCTGCAGTTATTGATCATTTATTGACACTTTGATGATGACTCCTGAAGGAGTGATGGACAGTTTGAAGATGGTTGAATGTGAGCTGCTTTGTTGTCATGAATCAAATGAAAAACACACTTACACTTCCTCAGACCTGGTGTCAACCATCGGACTCCAGCAGGCTCCACCCTGAAAGGAGGAGGAGGGTCAGACCATCAGTCTCTTCCAGCATGCAAACATGGATATTACATAACGAAATAAACAAATAACTTTATTACTAAGCACTTTTCACAAACATGACTGTACAAGACAAAATGAACGTAATATCACATGATATAAGTGAATAAAAAAAGAGTCAAGTCAAGTTTATTTATATAGCACTTTTCAGCAACAAGGCACTTAAAGCGCTGTACATGAGGGAAAAACATTACAATGATACAGAAAGTCAAACACGAAAAAAAATACAAATGACATTAATAATCCTTTGGGGGTTTACTGGTAAGAGCTGTTCTAATCAAATCTTTCTAATAGAGGTAATTAGATCATTTAAGTCCTCTGTGGGGGAAAATTCATCCTGTGCTAAAAAAAAAATGATAATATTAATCCTTGAGGTCGCTGGTATGAGGCAGCTGTGGTCCCATCATTCAGATAGTAACAGTCATGGACACTCACTGAAGTCTAAGTAGAGAAGCTGGGTCACTGGTATAAAACACTTTAGTCCAAATTTTCAAATACTAATAATAGTTGGCTTCCGCTGGTAATCCTTCTGAGAAATCTGAAAAATCTATGAAAAGTAATGAAATCACACATATAGTAAGATAGGAGGAAAAAAATAATAATATTCAGACTCTATTCTTAGCAGAATACAGTCCAAAAGTAGTACAGAAAACCCCTCAGGGGGGGGTAACAAAAAAAACCAAGTGAAGATTTAGCAAGGGTACGGTGGAATCTTGAGTGCCAATATATGAGTCTGTGTGTGTTTGCAAGAATTAGACTGACAACACTGATAGAAGCGCCATTGTCCTATCAGCACACAGCTGGTAGGGGATTGCTGGGGAAGAGCGTCGTGTTTATATAACATCCAGGAAATATTTTGTGGATAGCCAGTTAGCAGAAGTTGCCAAGGCCACATTGGGGCGCCAGATTTAGAAAAATAATAAATGTTGTGGTTCAGGCAGGTGTGAATTTCCAACTACCTTAAGAGTTTTACTGGTATGTCTCAGTTGCGAATCCAAATAGCCAAATTTCTGGTACTTTCCGCAGATCTCGAGGGTACAACTTCTCCAAGATTATACCCTGTAACCTCTGAGTCCAACCGCTGCCAGGCTGTGATTCTGTTCAAGAATCGTGTCCAGCTTGCGATTCTGCTCTCTTAACATTTCAGTCTGAGTGTTGATCGTTCTGCAGACTCCATCCAACATCGCAGGCAGCTTTGGAACGCTTTGAACAGCCGCCCACGTTTTGCGAATCACTTGATAAGCCAGGTAACCACCACCTCCAAAAAGCAGAAATCCTGTTATCAAAAGTCCAAACATGTACACATCTTCTACGTCCTCGACCGACATCGTAGTCAGGCACACAATCTTCCACTGCTGCCAAGAATCCATGTGTATCCAGAAAAGAACGTACCATCTGGACAAGAGGGTTCTCCTTTACCCTGTCTTCCCGTCAAAAAAATGTGATCAATTGTGTTGAGAGACCAGCTGACCAAATCCATAATTTACAAGATTGGAGGATATGCAAAGCGAGGCTCTGAGAAAAATACAGACAAAAAGCAGAAGCAGGGATCAGCAGGGAGGGAGGGAGAGAAAACGCGTGTCTTCCACCGAGAGCAAGAAAAAAGATAATTAGATATAAAAAAAGAAAAACTTTAGTTAAACAAAAGCCAACTAGATAGTTGCAATTGTTTTTATAAGAATTTTTGTGAATCAGTCAAACTCTTGGTTTGACTGTAGAAAAAGTGTCTTCCACATCTCAGGACATTAAATGTTCTTGCTTGTTTGAATGCATTGCTACCTGGCTGCAGCATCCTATAGTATTTGTAAAAGGTTACGAAATGTTTGGAAAGTCTAGCATAACAAAGCATCACAATAGTATATTCATGAAAAAAACAACGGCATGGAAAAATTGTACAAGTTTATGTGATGGTTTGACAGGTCTGAGTTTCATGATGTTCTTTAACTGAAAGAAGCAAGATCAGAAGAAAGATTTTCTATGCGAGTGCAGGGTTAGCATAAACATTTAAAGCCAAATTATCAACACTGCATTTTGTGGAAGTACAAGAGGAGGAAAATACTTGGCTGATATTTAAACCTGCTTCAGGTCGAGTTATAATGATTATTTCAGCTTTACTAAAATCAAACAAGATCATTATTAACCAGTCGGTCTTTCATTTGAGTAATGTAGTTGATCACATTAAATAACTTATTGAGCTGGTCTGATTTGAAAGACACATACAATTGACCTTAGCTGTCGAAAACAATAGAGCAAGTTCAATTATATTGTTTCTTCATCTCTCTAACTCAAAATAAATCTAATATAATACATCATAAAGCTTTTTACTATATGACAGAATTTGGCAAGTGGCTCAAACATGTGACCAATTTGTAACAGCGGTTCAATGTAATTGGATCCCAGTTATAAAATAATGCAAACAAGTTCAGTTTGTTATTTTTTAAGAAAACCCAGCTGATTGTATCGAGTGGCTTGTATTAAGTTAACTTTGCAGCAATCCGTCATTCAGAACAGCAGGAAGTAAAAGTCCCCTAAAAAAGGAGGTCGAAATGCTTTTCATATTCATTAGCTTTTACAGAGCTAATGACTTATAACTAATGCCACCCATTACCCTATTAAGACAGTGTCTCGCCCACGACCAAAATTGAATAGATTAAAAAATTATCTAAATCGAGGAAATCATGAAAGTCTCATAAAAATAAACAACTCAGACTACAAAGAAAAATAAAACAATTAAATGTGGCTTACTGAACATAAGATCTCTCTCTTCAAAGACTTTGCTAGTTAGTGACCTGATTTGTGACAATCAGATTGATTTATTTTGCCTCACAGAAACCTGGCTGCAGCAAGAGGATTATGTTACTATAAATGAGTCAACTCCTACTAATTATTTAAATTTTCACATTTCTCGAAATACTGGGCGAGGAGGAAGAGTAGCAACCATCTTTCAGTCCGATTTATTGATTAGTCCCAGACCAATCAATAGCTACAACTCTTTTGAATATTTAATCCTTAGTTTTTCTCATCAAAATTGCAGAGCACTAAAATCACTTCTGTTTGTTGTTTTGTACCGTCCACCAGGCCCTTACTCTCAATTTTTAGATCAGTTTTCAGACCTTTTATCTGATTTAGTGTTAAATACAGATAAGGTTATTATAGTGGCTGATTTTAACATTCATGTTGACACTGAAAGTGATAGCCTAAATATAGCCTTTAATGCTATCTTAGACTCAATTGGCTTTGCTCAAAACATTAACAAACCTACCCACATTTGTCTTCATTCTCTGGACCTTGTGCTGACATATGGCATTGAGTGAAAGACATAACAATACTTTCTCATAACCCTGTCCTGTCTGACTATTTTTAATAACCTTTGAGTTTAATTTAACCGAGTACTCCACACCTGAAAGAAAATTTCATTGTAGTAGATCTTTTTCAGACAATGCTGTAACAACCTTTAAAGAATGTATTCCACTTTTAATTTCCTTATTATTACAGAAAAGCACAGTGGAGGAAATTAATTCTGTTTCTGCCCCTTCACAAATTGATTCTCTAGTTCATAGTGTTACTTTCTCACTGCGTGGTGCATTAGACAATGCAGCCCCCTTGAAAAGAAGGTTATTATTTATAGGAGGCAGGCTCCCTGGTTTAATTCAGAGCTGCGTACTTTAAAGCACAATGTTAGAAAATCGGAGAGAAAATGGCGCTCCACACACGTAGAGGATTCCTACTTAATCTGGAAAAATAGCCTACTGTTGTATAAAAAGACACTTCGCTAAGCTAGAACAGCTTATTTCTCATCATTAATAGAAGAGAACAAGAATAATCCTAGGTTTCTCTTTAGTAGAGTTGCTAAACTTACACAGAGTCATAGCTCTGTTGAGCCATCCATTCCCTTAGCTTTCAGCAGTCATGACTTTATGGGATTCTTCTTAAATAAAATTGATTCTATTAAAAAGAAAATCTTTGACATACTCCCGAAGATGATTACTTCATCCTCAGCAAGTGAGACAACATTGGAAGTAACTGTAGAACCTGATCTGTGTTTGGACTGTTTTGATCCTGTGGAGCTTCCTGAGTTATCAGAAATATTAGCTTCATCTAAACCTTCAACTTGTATGTTAGACCCAATCCCAACCAAATTATTTAAGGAAGTCAGTCAGTCAGTCATTTTCTACCGCTTATTCCATAGTGGGTCGCGGGGGAGCTGGTGCCTATCTCCAGCAGTCTATGGGCGAGAGAGGCAGGGTACACCCTGGACAGGTCGCCAGTCCATCGCAGGGCAACACACAAACAACCATGCACTCATTCATACACCTAAGGGCAATTTAGAGTGGCCAATTAACCTAACAGGCATGTCTTTGGACTGGATTTAAGGAAGTGTTTCCTTTGACCAGCCCCATTTTAGGTATGATTAAACTATCCTTAGTAAATGGATCAGAACTACAGGCTTTTAAGGTAGCTGTAATTAAACCTTTGCTTAAGAAACCTTCACTTGATCGAGATGACTTGAAAAATTACAGACCTATATCCAATGTTCCGTTCTTATCTAAAATTCTTGAGAAAATAGTTGCTAATCAAATGTGTGAGCATTCAATTCAGTTCAATTCAATTCATTTCAGTTTATTTATATAGCGCCAATTCACAACACATGTCGTCTCAAGGCACTTCACAAAAGTCAGGTACATGCATTACAATTAATCCAAATCATTGAACAGTGCAGTCAGATTCTGTTATTTATTCAAATTGGATAAAAATTTTGGTCTATCTAAGGAACCCGAAGATTGCATCCAGTCAGTGACTTGCAGCATTCACTCCCCTGGATGAGCATGTAGAGACAGTGGACAGTCACTGGCGTTGACTTTGCAGCAATCCCTCATACTGAGCATGCATGTAGCGACAGTGGAGAGGGAAAAACTCCTTTTAACAGGGAAAACCCCCAGCAAACCAGGCTCAGTGTGGGGGGGGGCCATCTGCCAACGACCGACTGGGGGTTAGAGAGAAACAGAGCAGAGACCAAAGGAACAAAGAAGCACTGATCCAGGAGTCTTTCTATGGGAAGGAAAGGTAAATGTTAATGGATGTAGCTCCTTTAGTAGATTCACCTAAAAAGAAAGAACAGATAACTCTGAGCCAGTTTTCCAATTTTAGAGTCTGAAGAGAGCACATAGAGTTAGTTACAGTAAAAGCTCCGTCAGTAGCTATGTCTAGGAGAGAAAGGGGTTTTAAACACTGAAAAAAGGGCCATGTGGATCATCGGTAGAGGGGAGCATTAAGTTGTTGCCCACAAAGCTTGGAGGATTCCCTCTCCAGACAGTTGTCACAGGTAGACACAGAGTCAGGCCAGGTGTAGCTTCTAGGAAGAGAGAAGAGGGAAAAAATTTTAAAAGCTGAAAAAGAAAAATAACAAAATTGAAGAGTAGTGTGAAAAAGTAGCGAAGAGGGTAAAGTGGTCATTATGTCCCCCCCAGCAGCCTAACCCTATAGCAGCATAACTACAGAGATAGCTCAGGATAACCTAAGCCCCTCTAACTATAAGCTTATCAAAAGGAAAGTTTTTAAGCCTAGCCTTAAAGTAGACAGGGTGTCCGCCTCACGGATTAAAACTGGGAGCTGGTTTCCCGAAAGGGGACCTGAAAATAAAGGATCTGCCTCCCATTCTACTTCTAGAGACTTTAGAACCACCGTAAACCTGCAGTCTGAGAACAAGTGCTCTTTTAGGAACATATGGAAACAATCAGCTCTCTGATGTATGATGGAGCTAAATCATTAGGGGTTTTTATATGTGAGGGGAATTTTAAATTCTATTCTGGATTTAACAGGGAGCCAATGAAGGGAGCTAAAGTGGGGGAATATGATCTCTCTTTTTAATTTTTCTCAGAACTCTTGCTGCAGCATTTTGAATCAGCTGAAGGCTTTTAACTGCATTTTTGGACATCCTGATAGTAAATAATTCAAAATTTCCAGCCTTGAAGTAACAAATGCATGGACTATTTTTCAGCATCAATCCGGACAGGATATTTCTAATTTTTTGGCAATGTTCCGGAGATGAAAGAAGGAAATCCTGGAAACCTGTTTAATATGGATTCAAATGACATGTCCTGGTCAAAAAAAACACCAAGGTTTTTTTACTTTATTATCGGAGGTCATTTAATGCCATCCAGGTTAAATGTTTGACTAAGCAGTTTCTTTTTTAAAGACTCCGGTCCAAACGACAACTTCTGTCTTGTCTGAAATTTGAAGCAGAAAAAATTTTAAAGTCATCCAAGTTTTTATGTCTTCAAGACATGCTTGTAGTCTATCTAACTGGTTTGGGGCCATCAGGATTTATGGATAAGTAAAGCTGAGTGTCATCAGCGTAAAAGTGAAAAATTTTTTCTATGCTGCCTGATATTTTACCTTTTGGAAAGCATATATATAGTAAAGAGAATTGGCCCAAGTACTGAACCCTGTGGTACTCCACAATTAAACCCTGGAGTTTAAAGATGATTTATCATTTTTCGAACAAATGGGGAATCTGTCAGACAAATACGATTTAAACCAGCCTAGTGCTGTTCCCCTGATCCCTACAGCATATTCCAGCCTTTCAAAAGGGGAATATTTTGGATCGACTGTATCAAATGCAGCCGGGAGATCTAACAGAACCAGTAAAAGACACAAGTCCATTATCTGAGGCAATAAGAAATCATTAGTGACTTTCAGCCAAGCTGTTTCAGTGCTATGATGAGCTCTGAAACCTGACTGAAACTCTTCAAACAGGTCCTTGCTGTGTAAATGCTCACACATTTGATTAGCAACTATTTTCTCAAGAATTTTTGGAGATAAGAAAAGGAAGATTGGGGTATCGGTCTGTAATTTATTAAGTCATCTCGATTCACCAAAAGGGTTTTCTTAAGCAAAGGTTTAAAATTACAGCTACCTTTAAAAGCTTGTGGTACATATCCATTTACTAAGGAATAGATTAATCATATCTAAAATGGGGCTGGTAATCAGGGGAACACTTCCTTATATAAATTTTGGTTGGGATTGGGGTCTAACATACAAGTTGAAGGTTTTAGATAAAGCTAATATTTCTGATAAATCAGGAAGCTCCACAGGAAACAAACAGTCCAAAACACAGATCAGGTTCTACAGTTTTTCCCCAATGTTGTCTCACTTGTTGAGGATGAAGTAATCATCTCTGGGAATTGTCAAAGTTTTTTTCTTCTTAATAGAATCAATTTTTTTTGGAAGAATCCCAAAAAAATCATGACTGCTGAGAGCTAAGGGAATGGATGGCTCAACAGAGCTATGACTCTGTGTAAGTTTAACAACTGTACTAAAGAAAAACCTAGGATTATTCTTGTTTCTTTTCTATTAATGATGAAAATAAGCTGTTCTAGCTTAGCGAAGTGTTTTTTTATAAAAACGAGGCTTTTTTTTCCAGTTAAAGTAGGAACCCTCTAGGGGTGTAGAGCGCCATTTTCGCTCCAATTTTCTAACATTGTGTTTTTAAAGTACGCAGCTCTAATTAAACCAGGGAGCCTGCCTCCTATGAAAATTTCCTTCTTTTTTAAAGGGGGCTGCATTGTCTAATGCACCACGCAATGATGAAGTAACACTCTGAACAAGAGAATCAATTTGTGAAGGAGAAGAAACAAATTATTGCCCTCCACTTTTTTTTTTCTGTGATAATGAGCAAATTAAAAGTGGAACAGATTTTTTAAAGGTTTTACGGGCATCGTCTGAAAATGATCTACTTAATAAAATTTTCTTCGGGTGGAGTACTCGTTTAAATTTAAACTCAAAGGTTATTAAAAAAAGGTCAGACAGCACAGGGGTTTGAGAAAAATTGTAAAGTCGTACACTCAAACCATATTCAGCACAAGGTCCAGAGAATGAAACAAACGGGGGGAGGTTTTTTAATGTTTTGATAAAGCCAATTGAGTCTAATACCCTTAAAAGGGTATTTTAAGCTCACTTTCAGTGTCAAAATGAAAATTTTAAAACCCCCACTATTAACTTTTTCTGTATTTAACCTAAATCAGATAAAAAGGGCTGAAAACTGATCTATAAATTGAGTGTAAGGGGCCCGGGGAAGGGGGACAAAAAAACAAACAGAATGGTTTGTGCTTTGCAATTTTGGGTAGGAAAACTGAGGATTAAATATTCAAAAAAAGTTGTAGCTATTGATTGGCGGGACAGTCATAAATCGGAACTGAAAGATGGTTGCTACTCCTCCCCCCTCGCCCCGTATTTCGGGAATTGAAAAATTTAAAAAATTATAGGTTTTTACTCTTTATAGTAAAATAATCCCCCTTTCTGGGACCATTTTCTGTGACGCAAAATAAAACAATCTGATTGTCACAAATCGGTCACTACTACAAAGTCTTTTTAAGGAGAGATCTTATGTTCATAAACTACATTTTTAAATTTTTTTATTTTTTTTTTTTTTGTCGAGTTGTGTTTATTTTTTTGAGATTTTCCTGATTTCCTCTTTTTTGATTTTTTTTTTAATCTATTCAAATTTTTGGGCCCTGGGGGAGACCTGTCTTAAAAGGGTAAAGGGGGGTAGAGTACGAAGCTGCAGAAGGGTGTTAACTACGCCCTGCTTCCGGCTGAAACCCTGGGTTGTCAAGGTTTGGGGAAATAATAAATTCGGCCAAAATTTCCCAAAAGAGAGCTGCTCCCCCAAAATGGGGTGATGCCGGCTCTCCCGGGTCAGACCAGGTTTTCCCCCCCAAAAGTTTCGCCAATTATCAAAGTAAACCCCTCGTTTTTCTGGACCCACCTAGACACCAGCGTTTTTAAAAACAGCTGCGGCAAACATGTCGTCCTGGGCAGATCGGGAGGGGACCAGAGAAAATTCGGATCCGACTTGTTTTGGCAAAAATTAAAAACCCGAAACACAAATTTGGTGACCCCTGATTGACGTAACCGGGTGCATTACCGCCGCGTGAAAAACAAACTTTTTCTGTATTTACCCTTTTCCTTAGCCGCAGTTTTAAGTATGATTTTGATTCGCCCGTTCTGGCCCCTGGGAACATTTGACTATGGTCCTGGGGCTCTAAGCCACGTTTTTTGACTAGGAGCTGCCAATTACCCGAGTTGGCTTCTCACGGGTGTGTCCTGAGCAGGGAAAATCTGTAGAAACGAGACGGGTTGCTGGTGACTTGTGCGCTGGGGTCTAGGACTATGCTTCCTACGTCCCCCCCCCACCGGCCGAGATCCCGGCTGGCGGGCTCTGCCGAGGGCTGCTACGGGGGGCTACCCTCGTGGGTCCGCGCTGGCAAGGGGCCTCGGCTATCTGCTGGGTTTTTAACAGCAAAAGCAATGACCTGTTTTTAAGGTTTCAGTCAGGCTTTAGAGCTCATCAACACTGAAAAGGCTCTGCTGAAAGTCACTAATAAAATTTCNCCCCGGCCATTTGGCCCCAAAAACCCACTTTTCCCGCAGATTTTAAACGAGGTTTTGTCCCTTGCAAAGGTAGTAGTTTGATTTCTTGGGGTTTTCTTTCAGGGGAGGGAATGCGGGTAGAGTTCACTGGGGTTTCGCACAGAATGGTACCTCTTGGCCAAACCCGAGATCTTTTTTTTAAAAACTCTTTTGAATTTGAATTTGGATCCTCTCATGGGTAAGTATGTTATAGGGGGAATTCCAAAGGTGTCCAGATGAGGAAGTAGAGATCCGTTACTTGTTCAACATCATCATTTTGGGGCACCTTTTGCGTTTTCCCCCGTTTGACGATTAACTCTCTTAACTCTAACCATTGTGAACAGGGTTCTTTTTAACGAATGCGCATGTAAAGTGCAGATTTTTTATGCCTGTTTTTTAAAACAAACCTAAAACACCCCCTATTGGCCCTCATTGGGAAATTAAAGGGTTTAACGAGGCTTAAAACACACCCCCTCTATTTAATTTGGGTTTGATACCTCAAGTTTCTGATAATACCATATTTGTCTTTTTTTTTATTAAAATTTTTACACGCCACGGCAAAACCGGAAAAATCGCAGAGCACAAAGGGAGAAAATGGGAAAAACCGAAATTTTGAGAAAAGGGGGATTTTTTTTTTTTTGCAAAATGCCAAGTTAAATTATGAATATCCCCTAAATTTCCTTTAAATACATTTTTGGGGGTTTTTTTAAAAGGGAAAAATTTTTATTTTTTAAACCGGGGTTTTTTTTGACCCTAAAACTCAGCCAGTTCATTTTACTTTTTTGGGAGGTGAAAATCCTGAGTTATTTCTGTACGGCTTTGATTGGCCCCCTGCGGGCTTTTTTTCTGCTTGTCGACCAATAACCACGTTTTCAAGAACCTCGTGGCTACTTAACAGCCCCCTATGAAAAAAAAATGATTTCTTCCGATGGCCCAAAACTAAAACGTGTGGCAAACGAACTGAATCCGGCTTTACACGCTTGCTGTGGGGAGTAATGTTCAGCATACCGTCCCCGGGGACTCCCTTTTCAGATTCTGAATCAAAGGAATGAAAGGGAAGATGATAGCGACTGCATTATTTTGGAGAACTTTCCCTATTTTTGCAGCTTCTTAAAACCCCAAGACGGGAAGGGAGAAAGCTTTGGACTGGCGGCGAGGAGCTAAAAGTAAGATATCAGAAGCTATTGCTTTTTAAAACATTTGGGGAAAAAACAGAGACAGTGAGAGGGAAAGATACGAACTTTAAACCTAAAAATGTATGGAAAAAAAAGAACTTTCACTTGGGACACAGTTTTTAGCCGCAAATTTTCCCCAGAGATCAGTACAACATAGGAGGGTTTTTTTTAGCGCAAAAAGGGAGTGGCGGCATGAAAATATCGGACTTGAAGAAACCGGCGTACGCTAAAAACTTCAGCAATGCCCACATCCCCCAAGAAAAAACCCCACGAAAAAAACACGCCAGGACAAAGGAGGCATGGGAGGCATCGAAGTCTGGGGGAATACCTTTTCATTTTCTTAGGGGTGATTTTTGATATTTTTTAAAAAATTTTTCATCGTCGAAGCGGTCCAAATCACATAAACCTGACCAGCCAAATATTAAAATCGGCTTCAGTGAGGTTTGTTTTTTGAATTTTTAATCTAACCCTTGAGGAGTGTTTTTTTTTTCCCCCGCGCTGGGTGATCGGGGTCACAACAACATTTTTTGGCCGCTAGATAACGTTTAGCTGGACATCACTGTATCCATGTAAAATTTAATTAAAGGGGGGGTTTTTGTATTTAAAATCTAAGCTTGAGTTTGGTTTTTTTTGTTCCCCTGCCTGGGTGATCAGTTTCAAAACGAAAGTTTTTTGTCTATAGCTACATGGGGTTTTCATCTACTTATCCCATTCGAAATTTGGAAAATCGATTGGTGGGGGGGGGTTGTTTTTTTAATCAAAGTTTGAGGTGAAAAAAGAAAAAAAAACAAATACTTGTTTCAAGTTTTGGTTAGAGGTTTATTTCTATAAACACCTATATGCAAAAAAAACGGGTTTTGTCATACAAATTTTTTGTCAGACTCGTCGATTAACCATAAGCAAAATTTTTTCCTTTTGGGTTTCCCCCGCTCAAATCTTAAAACCCCATTTTGACTGACATATCAGACCTTTTGATGAAAACGGGTGAAAACCCCCGTTTGAGGAAAAAGCCAGGGGCCACAGATCCCCATTTCAAGCAGTGAGCAACTTCGAGATTTTTTGGATCCATAAAGAACTACGCAAGGATCACCCCCATCATGCTGCCTGGTCGACATCCTGGCCACGGGATTGGATGTGAACACTCCAACACATGTCTAAAGGCCTCAGGTGGGCCCCTCTATATGAATTTGCAAGGATTTGGGTTTTATAAAAAAAAAATATTTTCTATAGAACAGTGAATTTTTTTTAATGCCCAGGGGTAAAATTTAAATCAAATGTAAAACCCCTTGAAATTTTCTTTCGGTGAGGGGGCATTGCAAAATCAAGCTTCAAGGCGCTTTGGGGACCCCCCCCAGCTACCCCCCCCCCCAAAATGAAGCTGGAGCCCCCCCCAAAACCCTGCTGCAGTGCCCAGAATAATGACCTTTTTAAAAAGAACTGCAAACTTCCAGAGGAGAGGAGACTGCAGCAATCAAGAAGCAACGGGGAATCATCTTCAGCTTGTTCAAAAAGAGAGGGCCGTCTACAACGAGATGACTGCTGCCTGCAAAAAGACCTGCGACGATATCAGTTGTCCATCGGCCCCTCCCCACCTTCATAAAAAGATCAGGATGCACTACAGCTTTGACTTTGGCACCTTTTTGTTCTTATAAAGTATAAACATAAGACTGCTTTAACGATACACGCCCTTTTTTTAATCTAATCCCTGTTTTTTTTTTTCCTCTGTTTTTCATCAGATGCACTTCTCCTCGAAACCCACTGCAGCCTGGGCCAATTTACTTCCTGACACCACGGAAATGTGGACTTTTTTTGGGGTCTCTTGTGAAGGCCTGCGAAAAAGGTGAATTTTCCTTATTGATGAAAGGCATGTCATCAGGGAAGGGGAGCAATGAAGTCATCAGCTTATGAACCCCTTCTTCACTCATTTCGGGGTTTGGAGAAACTGATGTGGATCTTCATTGTGACATCTGCACTGGGCAAAACAAAAAAATATTTTATGCTGTGGTATGGCGCCTGGCGGGTTGACACAAGCTTCACTCCACACTAAACATCCCTTCCGATTGCGGGGCCCCACCAGTTTTGCAACAGACAGTGGCTTTGGGGCTTATCAAACAAGCATACAAGAGGACCAGGGTCAGCACATTGGCAGATATCGCCAAAAGTAAAGTCTATTCCTTGATAGAAAATCGAAGAAAAAAAGTCAGTCATATGCATGAAAACTAAATGGCTTATTTCTATTATGGTCCTTTTGTCAGGGAGTGGAAAAAAGCTCGCCAAAAGTCGCCTCAACATCCTACAGCTGGTCGGACGGGGAAGATGGCACGGTGTTAGTCAAAACGTTTTGCTGGCAGGCACACCTGAGTCCCTACGTCCAAAGTTCCCACAGATCAAGAGTTACCAGCACTTCAGGTATCATTATGCAATTTTCACAGTCTGTATTTCTCAATGACAAAAGAGACATGCAATATTTTTAATTTTTCTTTTTGTCTTTTTTTATTAACAGCCTTGATGCCAAAAGACCTGGTGTGGTCCTAGCTAGGACTCACAACGACGCAGAGCCTGTTAGCTTTCAGCTCCGTTTGCCCCGGGAGTTTTAAAACCCCTGTCGTCTGTGTTCCTTTCCCTCCTGCTCCCTGGGCGCCCCGGACATGTAACCCAGGGTTTTAAATAGCCTTCACCAAATATAAACCTTTTCATGTAAATAGTAAAAAAATAAATGGGGAATAAATAGTAAAAATAAGTCTTAAAATAGTTAGAAAAAAATTTAAAAAATAAAAATACAAACACTAAAATGCTGTTTGAGGAAAATCTCTTATTCTGAAAGGGTCACATTGGATTGTAGCCATGTGACTAGACCAGCCAATTGGGTTTAAAAAGTTCTCTGGCGCTAGAAGAAGGGGAGAGAGAACGAAGAAGCTAAAAGAGTTGTGCTGTGAAAGAGAGAAAGATAAAGAAAATTGATGATTAAAAAGTCTCTCTACTGTTCCCCTAAAAACTTTTTCCCTTTTTTCTGGAAGAGGAGCTTCCGTATTCATTTTTTTCTGACTGCGTTTGGGAGTTTATGTACAGAACTGAAACTTGGGGGGAAAAGTGTATTTTATTTACTGTAAAAAGTTTTTTGTAAGATAGTTTTATTTCATTGAAACGGAAAGCTAAAGTAGCACATTTATGTTATGTTATAAAAAAAAAAGCAAAAATGTGGAGGTAATGAATGAGCTAGTATGGGTGAAGCATGTTTCCCCCAACATACGATGTTCAGCCGCCAAATTGGCGATTATATTATTTTATTCAGTACAAAGCAAAGTTAAAAGAGCTTTTGTTATGCTTGTTGGTTTTAAACCAGGCCTTTAAGGTTTTGCTGGAAAAATTAGACTGAGAAACTCCGAGTGGATTTTTTCGAGGGATCCGCTAGTGCGAAAAAAGTAAACCCGGAACCCCCGTAACCGTCTCTAGCAGGAGCTACGCATCTGTTGGACATTTCGAATCATCCAAACTGGGGTATCTACCCTTGCTCTCCGAGAAGGAAGCAGTGGATTCAGAAGAACAGGTTTAAAACCCTCAGGGGCATAAGAGAGAAAGACACTGAATTGAAGCACAAGCTTTAATTTTTGCTGGATTATTTCCGCTGTGTTGTATTGTTTTTCCTCTTTTTGAACCACATCCATATCCATTGTTGAGGTGTGGAATGTCCAATTGTCCGTTTGGGTATAATAGAGAAAGAAATGGTTAAAACAGGAAATTAAAACCCTTGACTTCTTAAAAAAAGAACACCAAATAACTAAAACAGATTAAAACACACACACACTGTAAATTAAATAAATTAACAGTATCAACTTGAACTTAAATAGAACTATAACCTAGGTTTAAATAAATGGTATCCTTTCAATACCTGGCATTAGGTTAAATCTCAACTGGGATTAGATAAAATATTCCAAAGGAAGTAGGGAAACCATTTTGAACTGAACTTTGTATTGTTGTATGTCAATTGTTGTAATATTGTTTTCCTTTCAACAAATAAGAAGCCGGCAGTTTGAACTTATTTTTGGGTCTGTGGTCATTAATATACTTGAGCTTCTTTCTACTCCCGTAGCCGAACCTAGCACTGGTCTATTATTTGTTTTATTAACTGTTAGCACACCAGGAGTGTTACAGACAGACAGACTTATTTTTATTCAAAGTTTAGGCCTTTCTGTTCCGATGAAGCTAAGGACATTACATGGCCAGCACCACAAAGCACTGCACAGAATAGCACACAGAAGAGGATGATGGTGTGACACTGTGACACTGTGTCTGTGACAACTGTAATGTGTATAAAGTTGTAAATAAAAATTACATTTGTGACATGATCAAAGTCAAGTTATTGCCCATTTCTCTTCCTTGGTCCTTTAAAGTCAAGAGGTTTGCAGACATAAAATGTGACGGGTACATACAGATTAAATAGCTGTAGCACCAGCCTGTTCTAGATTAACTCGTATTCAAAAGGTGTAAACTATTAACACATAGCTCTATTCATACCTGCACACATAAAATGAAGACTGATAAACAATATTTCTGCATGCTACAATAATCTTTGGACATTTCATATTACATATTAAGAAGAACACATCCACATTATTATGATATTTTGCTAATTGCTCTGAGATAGGATTTCAAACTCGGCCTGAGGCAGAACATTTAATAGACTGGAACTTTAAGTGAGACTGATCTAAAAACAAGAGGAAACTAAACCAATCACCAGGATGCAGACATTAGGTTGCAGTCATGATGCAATTTGCAGACATAAATACTATAAAAAATAGATTGGAATGCAGTGTTGTAAATTATCTTTACATACTACTAAGAGTTCAGTGACAGAAGTCTTGCAGTCAGTTGCAGCTTCTGTTGACAAACAGTTGGGGGAGGTGGGCTATTCAAAGTCATTTAAATTAGCAGCTTTTGTCACCGCCCTGCTTTCAGGGAGAGAAAACAATGAATCTTTCAAGGCTGATTTCTCAGAAAAGTAGTCTGGTGAGTGCAGACATTCAGATGGTCATATCTTCTTCAATTCTTTTTCGATTTCCACAAGTTTGACATCATTGGAAAGCTTAGACTCCACTCTTTCAGGATCTGTAAATTACTCAAAACGACATATTTCTCCTACTTTAGCTTCCCTTCATTGGCTCCCTGTTAAATCCTGAATAGAATTTAAAATTCTCCTCCTCACATATAAAGCCCTTAATGATCTAGCTCCATCATACATCAGAGATCTGATTGTTCCATATGTTCCTAACAGAGCACTTCGTTCTCAGACTGCAGGTTTACTGGTGGTTCCTAGAGTCTCTAGAAGTAGAATGGGAGGCAGATCCTTTAGTTATCAGGCTCCTCCTCCAGAGCTGGTGGTTCCTATTCAATTCAATTCCATTCAGTTTAGTGGACAGTCACTGGCGTTGACTTTGCAGCAATCCCTCATACTGAGCAAGCATGTAGCGACAGTGGAGAGGAAAAACTCCCTTTTAACAGGAAGAAACCTCCAGCAGAACCAGAACCAGGCTCAGTGTGAGCGGCCATCTGCCACGAGCGACTGGGGGTTAGAGAGAACAGAGCAGAGACACAAAGAGAACAAAGAAGCACTGATCCAGGAGTACTTTCTATGGGAAGGAAAAGTAAATGTTAATGGATGTAGCTCCTTTAGTCGTTTCACCTAGAAAGAAGGAACAGATAAACTCTGAGCCAGTTTTCAAGGTTAGAGTCTGAAAGAGAGCACATAGAGTTAGTTACAGTAAAAGCTCAGTCAGTAGCTATGTCTAGGAGAGAGAAAGGGTTAAACACTGAAAGACAGGGCCATGTGGATCATCGGTAGAGGGTGAGCATTAAGTTGTTGCCAGCTGAAGCTCGGACGATGCCCCTCTCCATGAAGGTGTTACAGGTAGACACAGAGTCAGGCCAGGTGTAGCTTCTAGGAAGAGAAAAGAGAGAGAACAAAGTTAAAAGCTGAAATAACAGTAAGTGCATCCAGCTGTGGTCTATATAAAGTGGAACCTCAACGCTTTGGTCTGAACTCCTTGTTCTTGTAGCTCCTCAGGCTCCTCTTCTACCTGTTCTCAGGAGCGTCTGAGAGTAACTTGTTTTGGTGCCGTCTCTTTAAATGCTGCTGAGAAGCTTCCTACCCCACCCCCCTCCAGGTCAAAGAGCGCTCCACTTTAACCAGCTCGGCCATTTTTGTAGTTTGATAGTAGAGATACAATTATCTTTCACCACAGAAACAAGACAAAAACAGCAACAACAATGAAAACTGTTTATGTAATAATATTATTAAAACACGCAGAACGGTTCTGACCTTCAGGAGCTAAAAGCAGCACACAGCTAACATCAGCAGAAGACCCGGTGCTGCTGCTATCAGAACCATGGCCAGGACGTCCCATCAACACAATAAATTAATGTCTAAAATAAAGTTTGGTGTCATTCTAGCGTTATTTGCAGCTTACTGCATCCGTCGTTTCCATAGACGGAAGGAACCGAGGCCTTAATCAGATGAAGTCTTTCAGCAAATCCTTCTTGATACTGGAGGAAGTTGATGAAGAACTCGTCCTTCAAGAGCTTCAGGCAGACGAAGAGGAACTTCCCCACTGATGTGGGAACATTTCCATGAAATAAAATTTCATCTGGAACTTTAAGAGGTTCTGGTGCTGGGGGACGATGTCATGAATTGTGTGTTAATACACCCAACAACCCAACCGAACTTATCCTCTTTCATCGTAGGCATAGTTGAGCTTGGACTACAAAATCACAGTGAGAAATAAAAATGACGGATACACGACTGTTGTGACTATGAATCTGAAGATATTATTTAATATTAATTATTTAATATTTTATCAAATAATATTTCGTTATGTTAAGGGTTGTCCTGTGAATACCAGCCCAGTAAGGCGATGGTATTAGGACAAAACAGAAAGGTGTGAGCCAAGCTCTGACATTATGAACAGCATAACTCTACACAAACATGGAATGAATTCACACAATTTCTTAAAACACAAGAATTTATTAAAAAAAATAAGTCAACTCAAAGTCAAACATATTTCAATCAACAAACTCTTTACTATGCTAAAACAATCCAACTAAACTACCAAGCAGAATTAAAGAATAAGGAAGACTGATGGGCTATGTACAATATTAACAAGTTGATTGAAGATGATTGAAACCTGAATGAGTGATGCAATATTACCATGCAATGTTTATGTTTATGTTTTATTAAGGAAATAGTATAGTATAATAGTATAAATATTTTAAAATATTTTGGAAAAGAACCAAATCTTTCTGGAGAAATGGGGCTTAATGGTGTTTACTTAGTTATCAATTTTAGTAAAATAATGTTTAGGGAACTATTATTTACTGGATTGAAACTAGCAACCTTTCTGGGTAAATATTCCCTAGCAGGCGAGCACGTGTTCTTACTTGTTAGCAGTTAAAGCTAACAAAAGAAGTTGATAGCTTAGCACCAGAATCAAACAGACACCTTTTTCAAAGGTGTCTGTTTGCATAATGCATAAGATTTCATAATGCATAAGCGCGGACGGCGCGTTATGATCAATCTTCTGGGTTTAAAATCACCCTTCAAGTAAAGTTTGTCTTAACTTTAAAAACACACAAACACAGAACACAAAACTGAGCACGTGTGCTGCAGATAGCCTGCTAGCACTAAGATAGCTGAGCTCAACACAAACAAAACCAAACTTCATAAAATGAAAAACCTCCTTAGCTGTGGGGAGTGGCTGCCCGTTACAGTAACCACGGTGATGCGGCTCATATTGTCGTCCTTTCGGACCGGGAAAACCGCTCCACTCGGCTTCGTAGAGACAGCGTCTCTACAGGGACTTCTCTGGAACACCTTTTGCTTCTGCAGGCCTCAGAAAGAAAGTCAAGCAATGCTTATACCGTAATTTACCCCTTTTTATGAATGAATACCAGGTACACAAACAGTAATTCCTTCGTACTTAACTTGTGCATATGATCGCGTGATCTTAAGACACTCTTGGATCCAGGTGAAGAGTTATGTCTATTTGCCAGCAAAGAGACATAAGTGCGCTGTGCCTCTCTGTCCAGGTCCCTGTGTGACCCGCGTAGAAGAGAAAGACTTGTGGGAGAAGTGGTGGTTTGATACGGGCAGTGGCCTCATGGGAAGTCCACTGTTACCCCCCCTCCTCAGTTGCTGGAAGTCGGTTAAATGCTATTTATTTTGAAAGTTCCAGAAAGATTTGTACCGGATCTTAATGTTGCAATCCATGGCTGTGGGTCCCAACACAACATTGATCAGCCAGAAGTCCACGACCTCATTTAGCTGTTCCACAGCACATACTGCAACGTAATAGTTGGAAAAATGTAACAGATGATAGAGAAAACCGAAAAGACTGAAAAATATGACCCAAACAAAATATAAAGACGCAGCACCTGGAAAGACTAAATTTAACTCTTCTGCACTTCTACAGACTCCAAGTACACAGGAAAATGTATTTAAGGGTTAAAAAAGTAGATTTTGCGCCTTTAAATAGGCCAAATGGCTGCTGAAAACCTTGTTGACCCTTGCAATGCTAATTAAACACAGCTTGAAACATGACTGCAATGCAAAGACTAATGGTCTGTTTTTCTGTGTCAGATCCTGAAAGCAATCACTTTTAATAAAATTCCTTTTCTGAAGAAACAAAGCTTTGTTTTATTGAACCGTAAGGGAAACCAGCACCTTTTTGTTTCAAATTATCTGATAAAATGTCCAGGTAAGCCCTACACTGTAGGAGATGTGCAAAGTCTTCACAAACTTTCAACTATACTATTATGAATATGCTCCTTGAACAAACAGAAGACCAGTAGAAATCCCTCCTCCCCATGTTGGTGTTCAAATGATTTTAATCAGCAGCATCAAACAGACCGGGTCCTGAGATACAGAACCAACATGATGGACCTTTCCACCATCCGTGTTAAATGCTAAGTTCTGCAGAGAGCTCCATCAGAAGCTGTGCAGCAGCCAGCTCTTTGCAGAGATGGACCTCTCTTTTCCTTCTGCAGCTCCAGCTTCATTGTGATAGAGCCTCATCAGAAACTACATAATAGCAACATATTACATTGTACATTCATACAATTTGTTTTAATGCAGGACTGTATGTCTGAGGCTGAATATTGTCTTGTTTCTGTAATGCCAGAAACATTTGGAAAATTTCAAATATTGTCAGTGAATACTGATGTGTAACCAAACTACAAAGAGTAAACTGTTAATAATATCATTATGCTCTCCTGAGACAGATCCTCCTCATGCTGCAGCAAATGGAGACCTAACCTCCCTGCCAGCAACCTTTCCTCAGACTGTCTCATAATTACTGCCACAGATCAGCAGGGTGGTGGATAGCCACACAGACAGACAGTGAAATTTGGAGATTTTAAAGTCTTCTCGTTCTGACCTGTGTGCTGCCATCATTTTATCTGTGTACATCTGGCCTCAGAAAGTTATCAGATCCGCACATTGAATGTTTCAGTCAAGGTCAGAGGGGTGAATCACTGCCAAAAAGCCACCCATGCTTTCCCAGAAGTTTCCGCCAACTGTTGTTGAGTTCTTCCAAGGCTGGGGGCCATTCACAGAGTTTTACTGCATCGAACGCCAGCATGTCTTGATGGCGTGCCAGCATCGTTTAGCCCCAGCCTGGCTGTGACATTCCTCCTAGCAGAGCAAGGCTACAACTCGGGCGAGGTTTTCAAACATTCCTTACAGCCCCAATGAGCAAATTTATGGCTAATTAGACACCAGGCTGCCATGGTTTATTAGGAGTGACAAAGTTACGACTGACGCTGACGGTGCACGTCTCTCCCTCTCTACTGTTTGCTGCCATCAGCAATGACATTACAGAAATGGAAGAGATTATTGAAATAAATAATTCACCATCACATCTGTTATCTATTCACAGTAAACATTCCTCTCATCAGTTGTGTGGTGTGTGGCTCATCGTTCTTTGACAGAAGGATCAACTTGTGCTGAGAAGCTGCAGCAGTCGTTCACATGTGCACACCTTCCGGTGCATTTTAGCTCTCCAAAGCTTTTTTGCAAGCTGCATGAGCAGCTTCACTAACATTTGCATTTGATTAGACCAAAGATTCTACGAACAAATAGAATATTAATGTAACATTTGGTCGAACATGATGCTAGGATCATGCTGCTTTGGTTTATTTCTAATATCTATGTTTAGCTGTCCCCTGAAGTTGAGGTTACTGTATCTACGGAGGTTTGGACTGTCAAAGCCTCTGCCTCCAACACTGGACTAGCCCTGCAGCGGTCTTCCATCAAGCTCTTTGGGGCTGGGTAATCGTCCAGCTATCAGGCAGGTGCTAACTGACCAGGCCTGACTGCATATGCTGAACATTTTAGCGCTGCTGAAAATATTACACGGCCTGGTGTTTCTTTAAAAGGAGGCCGGAGAGGGGGGCATTTTGGTGCAACACCTGCTGAAAAACACTTGCATTTTCTTCCAATCAGCATCCATGTCTGACTGGATAACGCATTGCCTACACGTTTTGTACTCATGAAATCCTTGATTTCAAAGTCTTGTCCAGCTGTTGCCTGATGGTTGTCAGGTTTAATGAAAAGAGAAAGAGAGAGAGATATCCAACCAGACAAATTAGACCATTCCCCTCATTTCACTTAATGATTTTGATGTTAAAGCCTGAAGAGTAAAATAAAAAGCATGGCCACAACCATTTTTCTGAATGTCCAGTAACTCTCACAGTAAAGTGTTGATAATAGAAACAAACATACAGTATTTTATAATTACAGCATGATGGCCAAACTGCGTTATGTAAAAGTCACTTTAACTCAATGCGCTCTTTTCATGCAAGCATTTCTACTCCAACAGTTGAGGAATCATGTTGCTGGTTGGTTAACATTACAGGCTAATATATATAGAAGGCTAAATATAATGCTCCATGATATAGAAATTATGAATAAATAGGAAAATGTTGCTTAGCTGTCTGTTTCATTTTATTAGCATAATAATAAGCCCAATGATAACATTAACCACCTAAAGTAGGTCTGTGATTTGAAATGAAAGGCAGATCTTAAGTTGAGCTCCATGAAAGTGTGGTGAGTTATATTAATATTGGTATATTGCTTTATTATTAGTGTAATGGTTCAACTCTGTCAAAAAACAGTCAAATAATGTTTACTGTTTTCTCAGCTTATTCAGTCTCTATTGATTATGATGCAGAACATTGATTTATCTCATTTACACATTTTGCAGCATAATGCCAAGAACAGAAAGGTTATTAAAGCATAAATATATCCCGTTTTTTTTTATTTCAATATTATGAATAAATTTGCCACTGGATGCCCGTTTTTTGGCTTGAGCACCTGCCTCCAAACATGTCTGTGCATGTTCTGACAAGCACCAGATCCAACTGGGATGTGGTGCTGGTCTGGTTTTAGTTTTCTGGATATCTTTGGTATTTTCCCCCTTCAGCATGAAGCTGTCTCACAACATCAAGTCAATGGTTAACAAAGTAAAGGCTGCACCACAGTATGTATTAGATGAAGTCTTAACCGCATTGACCAATATAATCTCAGCGCTGATTAACCAATGAGCATCACTGATTGATGATGTCAAGTTGGACAGATTATCTTTTTCAAAATAAATGAACTATTGATATGAGTAAAAAGACATAACATTTTGAGATTTTTTCTGCCACACAATAACAACTATTTTGATAGACTTTTCCCATGAATAATTTCTAAAACCTCTCCAAATGTTGTGAAAGCAGGCCAGATTTTACCAACCCACCCAAGGCTTTTTTTTTTTTTTTCCCGGCCCAACGTGTTCAAAAGAAGTCCAACTGAGGGAAACCAGTCCAGTCTGGTAGATTGTACAGCGCTACACAGTTTACCCCAATCCCATAAAGAAAGCACAAATCAACGACAACAATAAACATGCTGGAGCATGATGTGTATGCATGATGGTGCCCCCTTCACATCTCTGCCTGCCCCCTCACATATGCATGCCTAGAACCGGCCCTGTTCCATACATGCTGGCTTTAGTACATCTTAAGTACAAGTCAGACATGATTTAATTTGTTGCTGCTCACTGTCAGCTGGCCCAGTAGACCTCCTTCATGTATTTACAGGTCCACTTCAAGGCCGTGCAGACTAGAGGGAGGAGAGGTAGAGAAGGTGTGAGGCATCATGGCACTGCAAAACAAGAGTCTTCTGCATGACCACGGGGTCGACCTCAACACCTCCACCGGCTGAACCTTTAACCCACTTGCCCAGTAACCCACTGGCCCACCGGGAAATCCCCTGGTTTTCCCCTATGCCAGTCCATCCCTGGGTATAAGAGATTGCTGCAAAGTCATCATCACAATGTAAGCGGCTGTCCACTGTCACTGCATACTGATCCAGGCATGTAGTAACAGGAGAAACAGGACATCTAACATGGGCAGAGTTACAGGCATGGAGCAGGCAGGAAACCAGGAATCCAGCAAAGGTAAACCAGGAGCTTAAATATGCTGAGGCAGGGTAGGAGAAATTGCAAAGAAACCAACAGAGCTAATCAGATGGAATGAGTTTCAGCTGAGGAGATTGAGCTAATTAACCAGAAGGAGAAACCCAAGGAAATCCTAGACTATAAAAACAAAAATCTAAGAGCAAATAACTCTAGAAGCAGAAAGAACAACATAAGAAAAGAATGAACTAATAAGAAAAACACCTATGAGCTCAGAGAAATAAATTAAAGAAAGTAAGACCTAAAGAACATATTAAACAGCAAATAAACAGTTGAAATTCACACACAAAAGAAAATCAAAATCCAAACACCTAAAGATTGTGACAGAAAACTTCATAACCAACTTGAATAATAAACTGAATTTGACTGCGTTGTTTGAAAATTAGGATCAATTATAAATTATGTATTTGACTTGGACTCTGTTTGTTTGATTCAATTAAATTCACTTTTAATGTAAAGTGTCTTCAGAGTGTTGTGATTTGGTGCCATCTAAATTAACTGTATTAAATTATTTTCCAAAAGAGAGATATAATAAGCAGATATAATGGCAAAAGATCGATCTGTGTACTAACACCTGAAGAAGAAGCAGAGCATTTACAACTGAGCTGAGAAGACTTGACTTCATGCCGTTATCCTCATTTTAAATAAATGTCTCATCTGAGTATCCCGTAAGTTTCCTACAGTGACCAAATTCAAACTGTTTGAATTTTTCATTAAATTTCTTCTCATTTTGCTGAGCTAGTGAATGTTTGACTGATGCTCGGACATTTTTTTCATAAACCATAATTCCTTTTGGTTTTTCAAACCTCCCCATGTGTCTGTTCCGAGCCTTTAGGATTTGAACTCAAATCCACACATTTTTGTACCATTTTTAGTGTTTTTGGGGCTTGTAGTATATTTGATTATGTCCCATGAGGATGTGTATTTCTCTGTCTTGCTCCTCCACTCCAGTGCCCCCCTCACTGTCTTTCTCCAGGCCACCATGTTGGATGGATGTGAGCAGCAGCCCAGCCGTCGGTGCTGTGTATGGGCACAGAAGGATCTTAATTAAGAGAGCCATTTATAGTTCTTCATAGTGAAGTGTCAATGATGAAGCTTTGGGATGTGACACGGCTCTTTCTGCTTGAGTTCCTGTCTCTCTCCACATTACACTGGAGGCTATGACTGACCTTCTGAGTGGCTGTAATGAGGAAGAGGGAACAAGGGCCTCAGCTGAATGATGTGCTTTGGCAGAACAAGATTTAGGCAGAGATTTAAATATGGAACTAAGTTGGTTTGCAGAAAGCGTTCAGATATGTGAGTTGTTTTATTACTTCAGTGTTTCTTTTGTGTTTTTGTTTTTTTTGCGGTTTTTTATTTAGTGAATTATTTCTACCTTTGTTCATTTTTTGCTTTCTTTCCCTCCTCTGTTCTCTTGTCATCTTTTCAGTTTTTCTCTCTCAGTACCTTTGTTCAGGATCCTCCACAGCTGTTCCCCGTTCAGCTGATCAGACTCAGCTGTTCCTTCTTCCACCTTTCACTCCTCTTGCATTTATCCTCCTGTTTGTTTTCAGTCTTTGTGAGATCCACTTGTTGTCATTCTCAGTTTTGGGCCTGAGATCTCCTCCCAGCGGGGCAAGCTCTGGTCAGAGGTCTTGGTCAGATGAACCACCTCAGCTCCATTTGATGTAGAGGAGAAGTCGCTCTGATCCAAGCTCCTGCTGGATAACAGAGTTCCTCTCCTAATACCTAAGGCAGGGCCCAGCCATCAAACAGAGGAAGCTCATGTCCGCTGTTTGTGTCTCAGTGATGGTCCAAATCTCACGATGGAATGTAGATCAGTAAATCCAGATCTTCATCTTTCATCTCAGATCCTTCTTCCACCACAGACCAAAGCAATGTCCTCATTACTGCAGACATAGCCCCAGTCCATCTCCTGCTCCATGCTGACATCACTCAGGAACATAATCTAGTGATACATGAACTTCCCCACTTGTGTAAGAGACTAGTCCATGATGCACACAAAGCATTTGAGAACCACTGCTTTATACACTGAGGAGCCCTATAGTCCACAATATACCCACCTTAACTTGGTGGAGAGGTCTGAGTAATGATCCTGGAGGCTGTGATGTCTGGGGATTCAGCCCTGGTCTCCCTCAGGTGAGCCAATCTAAGACCTCAGTAAATCATCACCAGATGTAACAGGGCATCATTGCTGAACCAGAACTGGGGAGAGCTCATTGGAAAGCACCTGGTAGTTGAACATTGGCTCCTGAGACTTGGCTGAGCCCAGTCTGAAGAAGCAACAAGAAGTTACCTCCATGTGGGCCATCTGCAGGAGAGAAGGGATTTTGAGATCTGTGCGAACCAGTGGGAGACCTGCTGATTTATTGCAACGTAAAAACTCCAAAGTCTTCATGTGAGTGAATATGACAATATGAGGAAAAAACTGCAGGAGCAAAACCACTGTCTTGTTATTATCACACGGTATCAACTGCATGTTCTCTATTGCATCCAGAATCACATAAAAAAAAACCTGCACAGGAAGAGAAAACTGTCACCTTCAATCACACCAAATGATCTTTGTTTGATTCACGCTGTTAGTGTTTAAGGTCATATCTGTGGTGGTCAGAGACTTCGGCCTTATGTTGAACATTAATAGCACACAAGGAGCAACAGAAACATGTAGCATTGTGTCTGCATGGATTAAAGGAGCAGGACGAATGGAAAACTGAGCCAGTCTGGCATCTCACTCCATATTGGCATCTGCATAAGGTTTGTATGCAATTCATCATGTGTCACATTATGATTCATGAGATGCACGGATATCCACATCTGCCTCAGGGTGTAAGAGATCCCGTAAAGTCGATCAGAATAAGCTGAATAATGGAGTTTGCTGGACCTCCTCAGCTGCAGCTAAATGCGCTTTAACATTGATGGAAACTTAGAACACTGACACGGATAACAAAATATTTCCATCATTGGGTTTTAATAACATGCTGTATAAAATTTAATTATGATGTTGAGATGATTTACTTGCTCCTGAGTGCTGAGTGATTGGGAGCAGCTCTAAATCAAGTGAAGATCAGAGCAGCATGTTGTGATAACTGAACTTCCTTTTTCTGTTTTCCTTTGGAATCAGGTCAGAAGAAACCCATCTCACAGGCTTAAACATCTCCATTTCTTTGAATGAAGCTTATAAAACCACCATCATTTGATTTATTTCTCATTACTTATATTTACATACATGGTGTTAAAATCCACATCTTATTTTGTTTTACTGTTAGCATTAAAAAAAAAACATTTTGTGTTTTATTACCAAATTATTTCTATTTGCTAATACAGAATATTGAGAAAGAAAATTTTAAGCTTTTTCAAACTTAGTTTAAATTCTTTCTTTAAGTTTACATACACTAAGACGTTTGTCTTTTAAATTCAGTAGAGCCCAGATGAAGATGTCATGGCTTTGGGATTACCTCACTTCATTTCTCTTATAAAATACCTCAAACTGATGTAGAACCACATCATCAACACTAACATGCTGCATCTCAGCTTGCTGCTCAGCGTGGCATCCCTTCAGCTCCCTCCTGAACACCACACACACGGGCCATTTTATTGTATCTCTGGCAGTGAGTGGTCAGGTCACACTGGTGACCAAATTGCTGATCTCACCTAATGTGATCTCCAGGTTTCTCCCTGTGGAGAAGGAGCTGGATCAACTGTACTTGAATAACTGTGATCCAGGAGGTTCTGTGGACTGAAATCACTCTAAATGAGACCCAGGGAGAACCACCAACAGCTCAGCTCTGTTAGTTAGGATTCTGTTCCCACTGTAATAAGTCAAACCTGCAGAATCAGAACCACTAGCAGAGACTCACC
This sequence comes from Crenichthys baileyi, assembly GCA_036173005.1. NCBI lineage: Eukaryota > Metazoa > Chordata > Actinopteri > Cyprinodontiformes > Goodeidae > Crenichthys > Crenichthys baileyi. The sequence goes on from JAHHUM010002026.1 coordinate 965,340, forward strand.
TCTTACCTGCTCAGTTTATTTTAAGGCCAGCTCTGTTTTTTTAACAACAAAGCCTGAGAACAGAGTCAATTAATCGCCCTCAAAGTTGCTGAACGTTGTGTTTGTGTCCTGATGGCCTGAGAGCCTCCACCGTTTCAGACACTCATCAATAAGCCATTTTTCTCACTTGCACTATTGTTTGTCTGGCAGGCAGAAACCAATAGAAATCCATTATGTTGAGCTCTCTCCTGATTACAGTTGGACATTTTGGCTCACGCTGTCCTGACAGTGACCAATGAAACACTGAGATACAGTCTGTGCTGTCCAAACACAGAGAAGAGAATGGAGGGGGTTGGGATTTCTAGTCACCAAGAACCTGCAGCGAATTCTGGGGTGGCTGTTTCCCCTCTGTTGTTACCGTTTTAAAATACAGTGCTTCATGTTTTCTTTTTCCTTTCTAGACAACTAGGCAATACCAGGGCTGGAATCACATTTACATTTCAGCTTCATGTCCGGTCCTTCAATTTCTTTATCCTGCTTGAAAACATAAACAAATGTTTAAATACCTCTGATCCCACCGGAAAAATATACAGCTGGAATTAAACTGTTAAGGAACACTGAACAGTGGCTCTTCGGGACTTTGATGTCTGGTGAAAACATGTGAAAACATATATTTTATTTGGTCATTTCTTTGAGCTTTATCTGGGGTCCGGGTCGCGGGGGCAGCAGACTCAGCAGACTCAGCAGAGACAGCCAGACGTCCCTCTCCTTAGTCACCTCCTCCAGCGGGAGCCCAAGGCGATCCCAGGCCAGCCAAGAGACATAGTCCCTCCAGCGTGTCCTAGGCCGTCCCCTGGGCCTCCTTCCGGTGGGACGTGCCTGGAACACCTCCCGAGAAAGGTGTCCAGGAGGCATGGCTCCTCTCGATGTGGAGGAGCAGCGGCTCTACTCTGAGCCCCTCCCGAATGGCCGAGCTCCTCACCCTATCTCTAAGGGAGAGCCTGGCCACCCAACGAAGGAAGCTCATTTCAGGCGCTTGTATCCGGGATCTCATTCTTTCAGTCTTGACCCAAAGTTCATGGCCATAGGTGAGGGTAGGAACGTAGACGGACCGGTAAATCGAGAGCTTCGCTTTTCGGCTCAGCTCTCTCTTCACCACAACGAACCAGCACAGCGCCCCCATTACTGCGGCAGCCACACCGATCTGTCTGTCGATCTCCCGCTCCATTCTTCCCTCACTCCTCCACTTGAGGCAGGAACTCTCCTCTAACCTGAAGAGTTAAATACATCCCTGCCTGAGGGCTCTGCCAGACCCTCGCTATGCGCTTGGGCCTGCCAAGTCTGTCCGGCTCTCTCCTCTTCCAGCAGATCCAACTCACCACCAGGTGGTGATCAGTGGACAGCTCAGCCCCTCTCTTCACCCGAGAGTACAAAACATGCGGCCAAAGGTCTGATGATACGACAACAAAGTCGATCATTGACTTCCTGCCTAGGGTGTCCTGGTGCCAAGAGCAGTGATGGACACCCTTAACATGGTGTTCATTATGGACCATCCGTGACTAGCACAGAAGTCCAATAATGAAACACCACTCGAATTCAGATCGGGGTGGCCATTCCTCCTGATCACACCTCTCCAGGTGTCACTGTCGTTTCCTACGTGGGCAATGAAGTCCCCCAGCAGAATAATGGAGTCGCAGGGAGGGGCACTATCCAGCACTCCCGACAGGGACGCCAAGAAGGCCGGATACTCCGCACTACCGCCCGGCCCGTAGGCCGAAACGACAGTCAGAGACCTGTCCCCAACCCGAAGGCGCAGGGATGCGACCCTCTCATCCACTGGGGTAAACCCCAACACGAGACGGCAGAGCTGGGGGGATACAAGCAAACCCAACCCAGCCTGCCGCCTCTCCCCATGGGCCACTCCCGAGTAGAGGGTGACACGTAACATGAAAGAAATGTAACATTAAATGTGCCATTAAATAAAGGTACCATTTATTTATTTAATACACCGTTAGAAACAATTAATGTACCATTATATCATGATATGGACTATTATGCATTTAAATGTGTCACTGAATAATTAAGTATAAGTTTAAAGACGACATGACGTAATTAGTGGTACGCTTAATATTTAATGATGTATTAAAATAAATTGTACATTTAATGGTACATTCAATTTTTTTCTATTTCACAACGTAGTTATTAATATCTTCCCTTGATGAAGCCTTTCTACGGAGCCTGCGAGGGGACATGGGGGAATTGTTTTTCTTTTGCGTCCCAACGCAATACTTTTAGAGTTCTCACGCAATAGTATTTGCATTATCTCGCAATACTTTGTGGGATAGTTTCCAAACCAGATAACAGCAAAAATGGAACAAACACTACACCCGTTTTTGAGATTTATTGAGTTTTATTTTGAAATCGGCCTTAAATAAAATGATCTTCAATCAGACTTAAAGACAGTTATTATCCACAAGCTGTCAAACTACTGAACTCTGGACAATAATGCTGCACGAAACCACATCTGTGACACTTTATTTGCTTGTTGCTGCTGCATGATGTGTACTTTTTTTTCACACCATTAGTGCTTGTTTTTATCGTGATTTGAACGGTTTTTCTGATCCTAATCATTTAACCGCATTGTTGACTGCGTGTTAACCTGCATATGACAAATAAACCATACCAATGCCATATCAGTGTTGTTTGTTTTGTGAGCAGTTTGTCAAATGTGCTGCTGTTCCAAAATGCGCAGCTTTCTCAAGGCGATTAACAACTTTTGCGAGCAAACGCAAAAGTATTGCGTGGGGATGCGAAAGAAAAATAAATTCCCCCATGTCCCCTCGCGCCTACCGTGCCTTTCCCCTCTACTGTGGCAAAGGCTCTTAAATCTTTGTGGCTTGTGGGTCTTGTAGTTCCTTTGACTCGCATTATGGTATATGCATCTTGGAAGAAAACTACACAATGGCGGCGTCGAGCCAAGATTTTTTTTCTTAAAGTTTATAACAAAGTCTCAGTTTTACATTTCCAAAGACAATTGATCCTAGTTTATTTTCCCACCTATTGGTTCGCTCCCGCTCCCGTCTGCTCCTGTTCATTTTTTATCCTGTACCATCCCAATCACGTGATCTTTACTAATGCTGTCTCCCATCCCGTGGGATTCCCATGGGAATCCCGTGACCCGTGAAATTCCAGAAAAAATGTCAGCCTCTACTCCAGAGTAGAAGAGAGTCCAGCCCCTCTCGAGGAGATGGGTTCCAGAGCCCACCCTGTGCGTGGAGGCGAGTCCGACTATTCCATGCTCAGGCTCCTTCCCCCCCAGCAAGGTGACCTTCCATATCCCTAGAGCCAGCCTAAGCATCCGGGGATCGGGCCGCCGAGGTCTCCACCTTCGTCTGCCGAACAATCCTCTTTGCACCGGTCCCTAACGGTTGCCCCTGCAGGTGGTGGGCCCACTGGGGGATGGCCCGCCATCCCAGGAGCAACCCGGCCACCAGGCGCTCTCCGACGAGTCCCGACCCCAGGCCTGACTCCAGGGTGGGACCCCGGCTCTGCCGTACCGGACGACGTCACTTACCTCGATTTAGTAGTCCTCATGAAAGTGTCTTGAACCGCTCTTTGTCTGACCCGTCACCTAGAGCCTGTTTGCCATGGGAGACCCTACCACGGGCATTTAAGCCCCAGACAACATAGCCTCTAGGATCATTCGAGCACTCAAACCCCTCCACCACGTTAAGGTGACGGTTCAAGGAAGGGAATATATAGATATAGATTCTTTATATTAAAATAGCTCCAAAATGAATAAATGTCAGTCAGTCATTTTCTACTGCTTATTCTATAGTGGGTCGCGGGGGAGCTGGTGCCTATGTCCAGCAGTCTATGGGCAAAAGGCGGGGTACACCCTGGACAGGTCGCCAGTCCATCACAGGGCAACACACAAACAACCATGCACACACTCATTTATACACCTAAGGGCAATTTAGAGACCAATTAACCTACCAGGCATGTCTTTGGACTGTGGGAGGAAGCCGGAGTACCCGGTGAGAACCCACGCATGCACGGGGAGAACATACAAACTCCATGCAGAAAGACCCCAGACGGGAATCGAACCCAGGACCTTTTTGCTGCAAGGCAACAGTGTTACCAACTGCGCCACCGTGCAGCCGATGAATAAATCTATAACATCTATAATGTGAATTGAGAAGAATTAGCCCAAACTCATTTCTATACACTTTTGAACTGCTGCAGTCTAATGAAATCAAATGATCAAATCATGTCAGGTACAGTTTTAATCTAAACCAATTTGGGAGCTAAATAAAAAGTCAAGAGTGCTCTTTGCATAGTTTAAGTTACTATTACTGTCATTACCACAGATTTTCTGTCTTTTATTTTTTTCTCAGCATTCCAGGTTCGGTATTTTAGTCTCTGTCCTTTCTGAATTATCACTGACCAGGCCAGGGAACTTCAAAGTAACTAAGACTAAACATTTAATGTCATTCATTCATTTAATTTGAACACAGTATGTTTCCTCTGTAAATGGGGTTTCAGTATTTATTAAAATGGTCACACAGACTAACTTTGCTGAAGTAAAGAGACTTAATGCACAGTGAACATATGCAGTCTCGCAGTCTAAGTTTGACCTGACTCCTGATGTGCTGCTGCCCATGGTGCTAGACGCTGAGTTTGACTTTTTATTTGCTTTATTACTATTTAATTAAGACTTTTCTTATAACAAACAGATTTTAATTAAATTAAATTTCATTTAGATGGATTGAGTGACAGTTGTGTAAAGAGCTCATCTTTTCATTGCCTGCAGGTTTCAGTCCTCCTGGAAGAAGAAGAGTGCTGGGAATGAATCGAATGGGTTTTCCCTTCCAGCTTCCAGCTACTGCTGCTGAGAGGACACTCAAGCATGTCTACATTGACACGATCCTAATAGCTCTCCTAATGAAAATTCAGAATTCCACTGTGTTACTGGAAAAGTGGTATTGTCAGGTGTGCTGGCCGAGCCCCTGGACGGAGTTGGAGCAGTTAATAAGTCGAGCCAAGCAGAGTCTGGAAGCTCTTCCCAGGCTGCTACGCTTCGATGTGATATTCCGTGTAAACATCTCCTCATCTTGGATGACCTTTAACACTCCACCGGGGCTGAAGAAAACTCTACCAAGAAAAAATCCTCTGTCTGCCTATGTCAGGAATATTCTGATTCCTCTTAACCAGTAATATCTGGATTAGAGCGGTAAAGTATAGTTTTTTTGGCTCATCGAATTGCTAAGTGCGGCGCTTATATCCATTTTGATGTTTCTACATTGAAAACTTACTGTCCCACTAGAAGATCCTTTTATTTCATGTAGGCATGTAGTGATGGGTGATGTACAAAACAGAAAGAATCATCATATTTAGGACAACAAACTTCGCTCTTTCCAGTTGAAACCTTGTGAAGGAGGATGCTAAGATTCCTTCTACAGGCAATCAAGGTCTCTGGAAAAAGGTGGAATGCTACCTCCAGGTATGGTGGGGTCTTCCTGAGCTTCCTGAGCAGATGGAGCAGATCTGAGCTGAGCTCGGTAATAAGAGCTTTGCTGCAGTTGCTGTGGAGAAGTAGGTGAGCAAGAAGGTTAAGTTCTGAATCTACATTGCAACCACCTATGGTCATGAGACGGGAGTCGTGACTGAAAGAATGAGATCATGGAAGCAAGCAGCTGAATAGAGCTCCAGAAAAGACCGCAGAGTAAACCTGCTCTGTCATATCAAAGAGAGTCAGTCAAGATAGTACAGGTATGTCTTCTCTTTAGGACATGTCCCACTGTGAGGAGACCGTGGGTGGAGCTCTTTCAGGAACTGCCCACCCCTTCTATCTTGGGAATGCCTCGGGATCACCTAGGATGATCTGGAAAGTGTTGCTAGGTGAGGGATGTCAGGGTGTCTCTTCTGAACAAGTTACCTCTGTGACCCCTCTGCCCTGATTCTCCAGATCATTTGGACTCATCAGAACTAACTGCGTTAAAAAACAAAACACACACTGGAGTGAAAACATGGGACAAAACACCACCCGAAAGTCTTCATCACTTGTTTTCTTCAGTGCCAGAACCTTTTGAGGATTGGTTTCCTCCTTTCAAATTCAATGCAGCCCCTGAGATGTGGCTACATTGTGGTTTAGTATCTCTGATGTGGTGTTGTTCTGTTCCAGCTGCTAAGTATCCAGAACCAGGTGAGAGTGCTATGCAATCTTTGGACCAGTCTCATAAAATCCAAATAGTTTTCAGTGGAATAATTAGTTTCTATGTTTAATGTTGTAGTGTTGCAGTTGTTTATTTTAATTTGCAGCTACCTGCAAGAGCATCCAGCATGCAGGACGGCTAATAAGCTGTGTGGATAAGCACCACAATGAAGCTGAAATCTGGTCCTGACACTGTGGGAGTTGCAGAAAGTCTGAATAAATCAACTTTAACTGATCCAGGGTCAGCAGATGTATGTATCTCTCCATTTAAAACAGCTCCAGTAATTAATCAACATGATGCATTCTGGAGGGAAAGTTCTGAAAAGAGTCTTGAATTCAGAACTGAGGAACCTGCTCAGTGTTAAACTAAAACTCTGTAACTGTTGCAACTCATCTGCATCTACAATGAACATCAGGTTGATCCTTCACACAGCCTCTGGGACCAGGGAGAGAGAGTAAAAGCTGTAAGCTATTTTACATCAACTGACTTTTTTAATTCCTGCAACACAAAGTGTTAAAGTGACACACACACTCTGCGATCCAGGGAGAGAAGAAGCGACACACACTCAGAGCTCGGCTGGCTGAGCTGCGTGTTGCTTGGCATTCTGCAAATGTCAGAAGGATAGTGTTCACAAAAACAGCCGGGCACCTGGGAGATTACATTTTATCAACATACAAATGAGCGCTGCTTCACACTGAACTGGGCACTGTGACAGAATACTAAGCACTGCTGAGATGATAGGGAAAATGGCTATGACATTGAATTGTGGTGCCCCTGTGTGCAGGCGTGCACGTGCTCTTCTGCGTGTGAGCATGCGTGCAGCATTAAACCAAGAGGGCTGCGGTGTGGATGTTTGTCGCCTGCGGTACCACTGAAGCAGAATCTGAAAGAAAAGGAATCAAATGTGGGGACTGGATTTTCTATCTGCAGTCAAGAATGTTCAGCTGCAGCTCAAATTCTTGCAGGATGATGTTAATGAAACTGCAAACTGTCCATTTTGAACTCAGTCTGTGCTGTTTATGAGCAGAGAGTAAGTGCAGTCAGGCTTAATATGTTTCTCATTTGGAGCTGAAGAATATTGTGGTGCTCATTCATAAAGTGAAACACACACCTAAAGCTAATTGACCTAATGTATGTTTCTGGACTGTGAAAGGAAGCTGGAAGACCTGGAGAAACTGGACAGGACCTGTAACCCCAGAGAGCAGCAGTAAGACCCTAACACACCCTCGATTTCTGCTACCTGTGTGACCCCTTCTCTTTTCCATTGGTTATAATCAGTCTGACAGAGAGAGGTATCCACAATCCTTGTTGTTTTTAGTATAACAATGACCATCAGTGGGCTCTAGATGAACAAACTTTATCAGTGTATTATTTTACTTAGTACCCCTACACATAGCCTGTTCTAAAATGGCCAAACTCTAACACTCAGTAGTTTAATCTAACCGCCCCAACAACCCTATACTATTCCTAACCCTTTGCGAAGTGCCTTGAGACGACATGTGTTGTGAAATTGGTGCTATATAAATAAAACTGAATTGAATTGAATCCAGGATTCAAACCCAGAACCTTCTTGCAGTAAGATGATGGCACTAACAGCTGTGCAACCCCAAAATTATGTGGGCTGTTTGCAAATCATGAAGCTATTGTTGTTTAGTCAATCAATTCATGTGGACGGCATTAAATTAACCCCTGGTAATAAAGTAAAGAACCTTGGTGTTTTCTCTGACTAGGACTTTGACCAGGACGTGTCATTTAAATCCCATATTAAACAGGTTTCTAGGATTTCCTTCTTTCATCTCCGGAACATTGCCAAAATTAGAAATATCCTGTCCAGGAGTGATGCTGAAAAACTAGTCCTTTTTTATGCATTTTTTACTTCAAGGGGGGACTATTGTAATTCTTTACTATCAGGATGTCCAAAAAAATGCATTTTTAAAAGCCTTCAGCTGATTCAAAATGCTGCAGCAAGAGTTCTGATTGAAAATTAAAAAGGAGAGATCATATTTCCCTACTTTAGCTTCCCCCTTCATTGGCTCCCTGTTAAAATCCAGAAAAAAATTTAAAAAATTCTCCTCCTCACATAAAAAGCCCTTAATGATTTAGCTCCATCATACATCCAGAGATCTGATTTTTCCCATATGTTCCTAACAGAGCACTTCGTTCTCAGACTGCGGGGTTTACTGGTGGTTCCTAGAGTCTCTAGAAGTAGAATGGGAGGACAGATCCTTTGTTATCAGGCCCCCTTTCCCCTGTGGAACCAGCTCCCAGTTTTAGTCCATGAGGCGGACACCCTGTCTACTTTTAAGGCTAGGCTTAAAAACTTTCCTTTTTGATAAAGCTTATAGTATGAGAATGTTGCAGAGAGAGTGTAAGTGGTCATTATGTCCTCCAGCAGCCTAAGCCTATACTACTCTCCAATTTCATTCAAGATGGCGCCGACGATGGCAGCCTCAGAGCTTCGCTCTCTCTTTGTTTTTGTAGTTTTTTTTGTTATATTTTTTTCGAGCCACAGTACTGTGGTCTCGGGCTACAATTCGGTGGTCTCATTCAGTAGAGAGGAATCTTCTCAGCATCAGAGAGTCCTCTCTTGGGATTTTTTCACCATCTTTCATCCATCCGAGGTTCACTGAGCTTCTGGCAAGCGGAGGGGGCGGCCCAAAGGGGATACTGCGCCGGAGGCGTCGGAGGGGGGGGAAAGCGAGCTGGCGCCCTAGTAAAAAGCTCCGCAAAAGAGGACTTCGCACACCACTGCCTTCAATCCACCTGGCAAATTTTCCGCTCTCTAAGCCAAAAGATGGACGAGCTACTTCTTCTCACCGGTAAAAACTTGGACCTCCGCAGATCAGGGGGTTCTCTGCTTCACCGAGACATGGCTGAGTGACAAAAAAAAAACCCTTTACCGGGGACGAGCACTGCTGTTGCCGGGGACTTCCAGCTGCTCAGAGGGGGGATCGCAGCGCGGAGCTATCAGGGAAAGAACGGAGGAGGCGGAATCTGCTTTTATATAAACGAAGGTTGGTGCAGAGACATAAAAGTGGGGGGAAAAACATTGGGCCCGGATTTTGGAGTCATTTTCCATAATCTGTAAAAACCTTTTTACTCACCGAGAGAGTTTTCCCTCGTTCATAAAAAAGGCTCATATTTTCCACCCCCGGCTGCACTTCTGCCGCGGAAAAAACATCTTGCTGAGCTGATTACAGACCGGGAGAAAAAAAAAAAAACCCAAACTCTTTCATTATAATACTGGGAGATTTTAACAGCGCAGATCTCTCTAACGAGCTCCCAAAAAAATACAGACAGTATATTAAGTTTTCCCACCAGAGACAAAAAAACACATAAACCACTGTTACACAGCTTTTAAGGACTCATACCATGCTGTTACCAGGGCTCCCTCGGGGGTTTTTCGGATCATTGCCTTATCCACCTCATCCCAACTTAAAAGAAAAAAACTAAGAGCTTTCCCAAACCCAGGGGTTCACACTGTTAAAAAAGGGACTGAGGATTCGAAGCAGATGCTACAGGCCTGCTTTGAATGCACAGACTGGACGTTTTTGAAACCTCAGCCACTGATTTAAACGAACTAACTGATGTGGTGACATCATACATCTTTTTCTGTGAGGACATGTGTGTGCAGACCAAAAGACCTTCTGCACCTTTGGGAACAACAAAGTCATGGTTCAACCCACACCTCAGGAATCTGCGCAAGGGACAAGGAAGAAGCTCACAGCAGTGGGAGATTGGGCCCCGGAAAGGCAGGCCAGGAACAGACTTACAAAGGAGATCAAGGCAGCCAAGAGAAGCTACAGTGAGAAGCTGAAAAAACCCTTTTTAAAACTGGTGACACTTCGGCTGTATGGACTGGTCTGAGAAACCTGACTGCCTACAGAAGCCCCAACCCCCCTTCCTGAACAAAAGTCCTCGCCTGGCCAACCGTCTGAATGGCTTCTACTGCAGACATGACAAGAAGCCATTCCACACCTCAAACCAAACTCCTCCACATCCCATTAGGAACAGGTTCGACCAGCAAAGCAAACCAAAAACCCCCTACCTTCAGATCCCCTTTCCGCACTAAAAAGATCTCTGAGGAAGATGTAAATAGGCTCTTTTCAGCGCATGAAAACAAAGAAAGCTGGAGGACCTGATAACGTTCCCCATCATGCCTGAAAGCCTGTGCAAATCAACTCGCCCCAATCTTCCCCCCGGATCTTCAAAAAGTCACTGGAGAAGTTGTGAGGTCCCCTGCCCCTTTAAACGATCCCCCATCATCCCAGTGCCCCAAGAAACCCACCATCCTAGGATTAAATGACTACAGGCCTGTAGCCCTGACGTCTGTGGTCATGAAAATCCCTTTTGAGCGGCTGGTGTTGAAGCACCGAAAGAAAATCACAGGCCCTCTACTGGACGCCCTGCAGTTTGCGTACCGAGCAAACCCGGTCGGCAGATGATGCTGTTAACTTAGGTCTACACTTCATCCTGCAACACCTCGACCACCCCGGGGCTACGCCAGGATCCTGTTTGTAGACTTCAGCTCGGCCTTCAACACCATCAAAACCCAGACATCCCCCACCAGAAGCTCACTCAGCCCCCAAGTCCCAGCCTCCACCTGTCAGTGGATCAACAGCTTCCTGACGGACCGACAGCAGCAGGTGGAGACTGGGGAGAAACCCTTTCTCCCGAACCAGATCAAAAAAAAAGTACTGGTGCCCCCCAGGGGGTGTGTTCTATCCCCACTCCTCTTCTCCCTGTAACCACAAATGACTGCACCTCAGCAGACTCGTCCGGTGAAATTTTGGGAAATTTGCAGATGACCCCACTGTCATTGGACTGATCCAGGACGGTGATGAGTCTGCATACAGACAGGAGGTGGATCGGCTGGTACATGGTGTAGTCAGAACTGCCTGGAGCTAAAATCCACTCAAGACTGTGGAGATGGTAGGGACTTTCGGGGAAAAACACCACCTCCCATACACCCCCTCACCATCCCCAAAAAAACACCGTGTCGGCTGTGGATCACTTCAGGTTCTTAGGAAAAAAACCCCCATCTCCGAGGACCTGAGATGGTCTTCACACATAGACACTGTTCGGAAGAAGGCCAGCAGAGACTGTAATTCCTGAGGCAACTCAAGAAGTACAACCCTTTCCACAGGAGCTGCTGGTCACTTTTAACACTGCCATCATTCAGTCTGTCCTGTCTTCATCCATCTCAGTGTGGGTTTTGGTTCATTCCCAAAAAAAAAGGACAGGTCCAGACTGCAACGAATAATCAGGACTGCAGAGAGAATCATCAGGGGCTGACCTTCCCCCCCCTATCCAGGAATATACAGGTCTAGGGTCAGGAAAAGAGCTGCTAAAATCTCTGCAACCCCACACCCCCCTGCACATAAACTGTTTAGAGTTCTGCCTTCAGGGCGACGCTACAGAGCGCTGTTCACTAAAACCAGCCGCCACAGAGACAGGTTTTTTCCCCCCGGCTGTTTCTGTTGAAAATTTTAAAAAAAAATACAAAAAAAGAGCATACAGATGTTGCAAATGCACCTTTTATTTATATATGTGTATATTGTACATTGTAAATATGTATATTCTGTAGGGCAAAAACAAAAACCAAAGAGCAAAGTGTACCGGAGTCAAATTCCTTGTTTGTATGTACAAACTTGGCAATAAAGCTGATTCTGATTCTGATTCTGATTCTGAATTTTGCGTTATTTGCTGTTATTTCAGCTTTTAACTCTATGTTCTCTCTGTGTTTTTGCTCTTACTAGAAGCTACACCTGGCTCTGTGTTTAGCTGTGGCACTTTCAAAGAGGGTGGCATCAGCTGAGACACTGCTGCCAACAACTTCTACAGATGATCCACATGGCCCTGTCTTTCAGTGTTTAACCCTGTCTCTCCTAGACATAGCTGCTGGCTGAGCTTCTACTGTGACTACTTGAATGCGCTACCCAGTTGGATAATTCAATTCAGTTTATATAGCGCCAATTCAAAATATGTATTGTCTCAAAGCACTTTACAAAATAGCACCAACTCTTTGTTGGTCCCGAAGAGAAAAACTACTTATAGAAACTGCAGGTGGAGTCATGGAGACCAACAACCTTTCAAAGTTTGGGTTTACTTTAAATCTGCTGAGTTCAAAAAAAAAAACTCTGGAATACAATATGAAGACAATATACCTGGAAAACCTGTAAAGAGAGGCTCCAGGACAAGGTGGTTCAAAAGCCTGACTGCTTTTACCAAGGATGAGTAGCGGTTTATCTCCAAGCTTCCTTTGGATGATGGAGGTCCTCACCTCATCTCTGAGGCAGAGGTCAGCTTTATCCATGAACACACTTTACTCACGACATCTTTGACCAGGTATTTTATCTCCATTTAAAATAAATCTCTGTTCTCTGAGATTCCAACAGAAAAGCTGAAATATCCATGATGCATCAGTATGTAGCAATAATGCTGAAATTACCAGCATCAGAATTCCAATAAAAACTGTTGCATTGTTGTTGCACTTTCTAATGTAGTAATTGACTGATTCCCTGAATGAAGTAGGCTGCAACAAATCTGTTAAAGATGTTTTTTTCATTTTGGGTTTTCTCTTTAGAAACTCAGTTTGCACACAGACGAGAGTCAGAAAAACATCAGCAGAAAATGAAGTTAGCAAAAAAAAAAAGTTAAATTCAGCTGAAAAGAGCAATTAAGGAACAGATGCACCCTAAAAAGCGGTTCTTTTTTTCTGGACCAGCAAAGACTTGGTGCGGCGACAGAACCAGTTTTAGTGCTGAGCCTAGTTTAGCACTGGAACCAGTTTGATGGAAAGAGGAGCTCTGAACATCGTGTTCTGGATCTAAGTAGCTCCTGAAGCTGCTGTGTTCTTGTTGAAGATTTACTCAGTGATTTTCCACAGGTGTGTGATTTATTCCTCTCTGTCACACAGTTCAAATATCTATCTGAGTGCATGTGTTGTTTGTGTGGCCTATTTATTTTCCCATCAATATGCAAAGTATCCCAGCTGCACATTAAGCTTTCTGAGTCATTCTGTTGCAGAGAAGATCAGCAGAAACTACGGTGTGAGATGAAGGAATGCTGCAGAGAGGAGTTCCACATCTTTCATCTTTAATCCCTGTTCTTTATGTATGAATGTGTTATGTGTGTGTATGATCACAGGATGAAATCAACATATTCACAGAAGCCTTCTGAGGGTTAGCTGGTGCTTTTAATGGCAGGCAGGGAAATAAAAGCGATGAGAAGATGAGACGCCAGATCAGAAGACGTGAGCTCAGCTGGACCCAGACTCGTCCTGTTAAAGCTCTCTGTTTACTTTGCTTTGCATTCTGGATCGTCTTAGTGATGGGATGTGGTCCAGTCTGCCTGTTGTAGTGCGATTTCATTAACGGAGCAAACATAAAGTAAAGCTCTCCTGTTATACTGACTTAAATCAAAACAAACTTGAATTTGACACATGCAGCCCAAATGTTATTTTATCCAAATGTATCAGCTCTAGAATACTGATTCAAAAGATATCTGAAGAGCAGCACAGTCTGAAGCGAAGGGTTTGAAGAGGACTTATCAACAGTTGAAGCATTTATATTGAACAAAGAAGAAAGCCTGACATGAGAACATTTTAAAGACAAGAACTCTATGTGGTTTACAGAAGGAATAAATGGAAGCTTAGAGAGAGTTGAGAGGAAGAGGAGGGAGCAAGAGGGCGGGGATATAAAGGATGGGATAGGGGAGTCTATTCACACCCCTCAGCAGGGAGACACAAGGTCAAGAACACTCACTGTGACAAGATGAGCAATTGGAGAGGAGTGCTATTAAAAAGGCTGGGAATCAGACAAGTGTGGCGCCTTTGAGTGTCCTCTCGTCGCAGGAAGACGGACGAATCTGGATCAGTTTACAGGCAGCAGCATATGCAGCCAGATAATAAGGAAAATGCCTCTCAATCCAATATGTTCCCATTGTTGTCTGGTTTATCCTCAGAACAGAGCTGAGCTCAGCGATATTAACACTAAACGTTCTCTCTGCTGCAGAACGGAGACACGTCTGAGTACTGATCCAGCTTTTTCTGAGATTTATTAGACATTTATTATCAGAGCTTTTTGCTATTCTTTTCCATTAAAAGTTGAGAATAAAGCCACCTTCCCACTTTTGCTCCAACCTGGTTAATATCTGAAATCTATGCAAATTCTTCTCTTAATGAAGCATCATAATCTCACACTGAAAAAAATCAACCTGAACCTCCAACAGTTTCTACGAAATAAAAACATCTGAAGTATGTTTATGTTAATCTGACTGTTTAATGTTGATCAAAGTATCAAACTTTTATCTAGGTTTTACTCCTATTTACTAAAGGTATAAATATGATGTAACACAGAGGTCCAGTTTTCTTAGACACTCTTCAAAATGGGAAAGACAAGAGCAGAAATTAAAAAGAGCAACATTTAAAAAGTTTAAAACAACTGGACGTGTGAGAAACCTTGCTGGCTAAGGTAGTATTTCACCACGCATGGTGATGAGGAGCTTAGGCCGGTAAAAACATCTCCAATGCTCACTGTTCCAGGACTGGGCTTTAACTGTAATTGTGAGCTTTGGTCAGATGAGACTCAGATTGAGATCTCCAGGTGGGTCGTCTGTGAAATAAAGGATGCATTTATAGAGCAGCATCTAATGAATACTGTTTTACTGTCAGGGCATTTCAGATAAAAATCTGCTTCCTCTGTTAATAACCTAAAAATGGGTTCTTGAATCTTTGAGGAAGAGATGGAACTAGAACATATGGTCAAATCAACACAGCAATTATTCAGTGAGCAAAAAATCAACCTTTTTTTGTGATCATCTCAGGCACAGGCCTAAATCCTGAAGAAAGACTGTGGACTGAGCTGAAGAGAAGAGAGCATCAGGGACGGCCCGGGACTCTGGAGCATACAGACTGAAAGCTACTGGACCATCACTCTTTGCTGGACCATGTTGTCCAACGTTGAAATGTTGTGTTGGATTACTATGGCCTGTCCCATAAGGGACATAGTTTTAAAAGCAGAGGTGCAAATGTTTGTGGGAAAACATGACTACAGCTGATTAAATTAAATCAGAGTTTTCTGTTTTAGGTCAGTTAGGAATAACAAAATAATTTCTATTTGCTAAATGCCAGATTAACGAGAGAGAGAAATATTGTTTGCTTTCTTATGTGTATGCAAATGTTGAAGTTTATATACATTAAGCTTATTCTGCTCTTAAACTAGTTAGGAATGCCCAGGAGACGCTCTTATGGCTTTTTAAGCTTCTGACTTTGGAGCCTCTCCTGTGGATGTAATTTAGAGCAACACCTTAAAGACTCTGCTTCCTGGTGTGACATCATCGAAACATCTAAAGAAATCAGCCCAAGATACCAGGAAGAAAATTGTGGAGCTCCACAGTTCTGGTTCAGCTGTGGGCCCAGTTTCCAGAATTCTGAAGGTTCAACATTCATCTGTTCAAACAATTAAAAACAAAAGAGGACATGTCCCATGGTCTGATGAAGTATTTAAACATAATGAACTTTTTTACAATAGGAGGGAAAATGGGGAGGCTTGAAATCCTAAGAACACCAACCCAACTGTGAAGTACAGGGGTGGCAGTGTTATGCTGTGGAGGTATTTTGCTGCTGGAGGGACAGGTGCACTTCACTAAATAGATGACATCATGAGGAAAAACATTATGTGGAAAACATCAGGCAGGAAGTTAAAGCATGGACATAAACGGGTCCAAACGGACAATGTCCCCCATGGCTTGGCAAGGCGGAGGACCCCAGAATACAGACGGCTAGACATCTTAACCGTACTACATTTTTTTACTTTAAAGCAAGGTGAATTACTTACAAAAGGGAACAAAACAGTTACAGGCATGGATGACAACAAGAAGACATGCTGTTTCCGTGATGAGAAAACAGAACGATTGTGTTTGTATAGAGCGTGGTCCAGGTGAAATGAGAAGGCTGATTACATGATGCAGGTGAACCGAATGAAGCTGACTGCAGGTTGACAGATGCAGGGAGAACAAAACATGACTAGTGCAAAACAGAAATCCAACAACACAAACTAATCAGGAAAACATTACGTACAGAACATGAACTAGAAAACAATGATAAGAAACTAAAGTGCGGCCAGGAAAATAATAAACAAAAGCAGGATCCAAAACAGAGACTGGGAATAAGAATAAATAGAACCCAAACAAAAACCCAAAAGCACCCTCAAATCATGACACCCCAAGCATACTGTCATATTACTTACAAAGTCACTTAATGATAAAATCGATGCTCTGGAGTGTCCATCACAAGGTTCTGATCTCAGTCCCAGAGGAAGTTTGCGGACAGAGCTCAAAATGTGTGTATGAGCAAGGTGCCTACAAACCTGATCCAGTTCCACCAGCTCATTTAGGAGGAATGGGCCAGAATCCCAGCAAACTATTGGGCTCCGGCTCTAAGATTCAGCTTGAGTTAGGCCCTAGACAGGTTCATTGTGACAGAGAGGTGTGTCATCTTACACACACATGATAAAACTGATCACTGGGAGACCTTGCAAACTGTTTTCTGAAAGGGTTTCCCTCAGACTGATGGTCAATTTATTTCCAATTTAAAGTCCTGATCGGTGTGTTTGCTGCACAGCTTCAACCCGGCCATCAGACTTCACATGCACACGTTGAAAACTCTTTACTCTACATGTGTGTGCACGTGTGTGTGTGTGTATTCCTGTCTTGGCATCACAGTGAGAACCAATTTTCCGATTTCACCATCAAATTGAGGACCATTTGTACCAACGTGAGGACCAGCGACCTATTTTGCAAACAGTTAGGTTTAGGACTAAGGTGTGAATTGAGTTTAGGTTAAGGTTAGGGTTAGGCATGCACTGGTAATGGTTAGATTTAGGGTTATTGTCAGGGTTAGGGCATAGAAAGGGTTGAAAATGACTGAAAATCAATGGGAGTCAACACATGGTCCTCACTACATACAGCAAAACAGGTGTGTGTGTGTGTGTGTGTGTGTTTGGGCTCTGAGGGTTTTAATCAACCTTCCCTCCAATGGACCTGTAAGATTGAAGTCCGGGTCACCAAAGCTTTTCTCCAACAATGAACTGAACAACTCACAAATGGTACAATCTGCTGCCTTTCATGGCTTTGTTCAATTACTGAAAAAAACTGATTCAGTGAGCTGAAATTACATCTCATAAAACCTGTCACAACTCCAGAGAGAACTAATAATCTATCAGAGGGCTGACTCGACCAAAAATGCACTTTTTTCTTTCCTCCATTATGTAAAGAACATTTTCAGAAGCTGGTTTTAACCTGAGGAATTCTCTCTGCTGTTTCTGTGCTTTGGACCTGCACCTAAAACTATAAACCAAGACTTATGGTGATTAAAGTAGATATCGGTATGGCTGGCACAGTGGAAAGGTATCGAGTCCTGTTGGGAAATTAAATTTGTATCTCCATAAAGCTATAATAATAATCAGTTGAAAATGTCTGGGTTGCTGGCTGCTCTGACTTTGGATTTGATAAAAGTGGACAAAAAGCAGCAGATGACATGGCTCCTGAATCATCACCGACTGTGGAAACTTCCCACTTGACCTTAGAAGTTTGCATTTTTGGCTCTTCTCCACTCTTCCTCCAGACTCTGGTACCTTGATTTATAAATTAAATGCTAAATGTACTTGTTGCTCAACAACCTTCGACCTCTGAGCAGCAGTCCAGTCCTTTTTCTTCTTCTCAAGTTGTCTCTGGGTCAGGAGTGGCTTAACACAAGGAATGTGACGGTTGTAACCCATGTCTTGCATACATTTGTGTGTGGTAACTCTGGAAGGTCTGACTGCAGCTGTAGTTCACAGTTGATTCAGGCGTACCTCATGGCTTAGTTCTTGGCCTGCTTCTCTCAGAGATTATTTATAGATTATTTGCCATACTCTTGTCCAAGTGCAAGTTTCCAGATGCACATGAACAATACAGTCATACAGGTATGAAGCTGGAGGGATGTACCTGTTTTATCACAACTATCACATAATTGGAATTATTTCAGATTAAAAAGTCAGTTTTTAAAGACTAATGTGGCCATCAGTGAGTCACACCCAAAAGGTATTCTGGATGGAGTTTTAATCTTTAAAATAGACCAGGTTAATAAATTGAGTTCTGACTCAAATAAAGAACATCTTTGTTTAACTAAGACTTTGCCTAACCAAGAAATACATACAAATATGATGCATATTTATATTCAGCAAGTACCAATAGAATTATGTGAGAATTAATTTATGTGATAGTTTAATCCCCAAGTCAAAAGTTATGCAATATGAATGTGACCTAGCTAATATTGGCAGGAAACATCTAATAACAATGACTGACTTGGATAAATTCTGTAATAAACCTTACTGTGGCTAAATAATGAAAAAAGGACACTTAAAAAATCCAATTCCAAAAAGCGCTTTTGAAATAAAAGGTTACCAACAGAATCTGTTCAGATTTCCTCATTTGGAATATGCTAAAGCTCTCACGCTTTCATTCTGAGGAAAGCTTTTATTTTACAGGTAAAATTCACACGTGTGTTTTAGAAAAGACCTAAATCTGTCATTGGGGGTCGTACAGAGAGCTGCTTCTTGAAGCTCAGCAGATAATTCTAGCTTTAGGCTGCTTGGGGATTTGGGATCAATTGTTGCTGGAACAAGTCATCTCTGGAGCTAATTTATCAGTTTACCTATAATTGCAGCCAAAGACATGCTTATTGATCTAACATCATGACAGTGAAACATATTGCTGATTTATTTTGACAGCTGAGAGTCACCTCACACTTTGCCTCAATCAAACCCGGATCAGTCCTTCATTAATCTTGATCAGCCCTGAGGTCTGTTTCTCCAACTCAGTATCTGGAGACGTCTCAGGAACTCATTTATCATCTCTTCACGCTCCTCCAAATTAAACTCTGTCGTGAATTATAACCGAGGGGCAAAGGAGATGGTAAACTGTTTACATCCAATCAATCTGATCAATATCTGTGCAAATCATTTGTATTCAGTAAGTGAAGAGACTGATTTCATTGGATAGTAAAGGATCATTGTTCAACCAGTCAAAGAGTTTTGAACACAATCCCAGAAAGCATGAAGCTGTCCGAGGAGGTAAAACCTCCTGTGGACATCTGACAGCTTAGTCCATCAATTCAAGGACAAGTGGGAGTGGTTGGGAAGTGAAAGTGATTGAAACACTTTTGCACAGACATCAGTCAGGTTTGGCTGAGCAATTTGACTGGACAAGACATCGTCATGGTCAGGAAAACCCAACAGATCCTGCAAGGACGAAGTGACTCAGAAACAATAAAGACAAGTCAGGTATTAGTTTGATTAAGGTACCGGTTGGTTTTATTATTACAATGCACACTTGATAAGCGAAAAAAAGCCTTGGCATCCTGCGAAAACCAACATCATGACAACATGAGTCACTCGCGTGAGGCTGCATGGAGCAGTTGTTTCACGGACTGCGCCGTACACCATTATTGCAAAGGGTCACTTTAAATTCAAACTCAGACAGAAGGATGGATAACTAAAACATAACACATGGGGTGCTTCCATCTTTGTGTTTAGGAGATACATTAGAGACGCAAACACACCAAAATAATCCGATGATAAATGTGACCCATGAAAAGAAAAAATGTGTAAATAACTGAAACATGAATGAACTAAAGGTAAAACTTTAAAAATCACAGGAAACTAATCATCAATTGAAAGCATTTTAATAAACAATTTGAGGCTGTATCAAAAAGTAAAAAAAAAAAAGTTTAGACTTTTTTTCTGGGAGCAACTGGTTGGAAACTCAGTGTTCTCCCTTTCCTGAATCTCAGCCACAATCATCTCCGGTGCATCCGGAAAAAAAAGGTTAAATTCTGGGAGGGTCCCAGTGGCAGATAGAACAAATAACTATTCCTGGTTTAAAGAACATTTTCAGGTTGTCCCGTTATACTGGAATTCCATGGAATACCATTTTAACCAATATTGACACAGTCACTGTTAAGAACCCAGCAGGGATAATCCAGTTTGATGACTGGGTCCACATGTAGAGCAGTGACAGGATTGTAACCAAAGTAACAGGCTCGTCTATAATGAACAGCAGGGGACATCGGATGTGGCATCATGAGTGGAGCAGCAGGCCTATCAGGCAGTTACCAGAGCGTCTGCCAGTCAGGCAGGTACCGAGCATGCCTTGTAGATGCAATGTACAGCATCACCAGCACCTGATGGAGTCTCATCAGGGTCACAGTGTGGGTTTTAAGACAGTGGTCCAGTGCTGAAACATATCAGAACAGGACAACCACACGGGTCAACTTGGACTTTGTTATAACAGGTATACCCAACCTTTTAGGGGGACCTGCACAATGTGATCATGTCAAAGCTCATCAGTGGCTGGGAGGCATCATCTGTGTCTACTAACCTTCACTCAACTGAATCACTGCTGGATGCTCCGGTTACTAGCCGTTACTTCGTTAACACCTTCAAATCCAATCATTTACTTAACCTGGACCAAATTTTATTTAAATTGGATTATTCTTTCTTTTTCCTTAAATATTTTTTCCCATGAAGTGTATTATTAGGTAGCATGCTGCTGGCATCAGTAAAAAATGGATTTAAAATCTGTTTTTCTGTCAGTGGAAATTAATTCAATTAGAGACAAAAGAAGGAAATATCTCAGTTTCTAAAGAGTTTAAAGATTCCAGAATCAATAGTTCCCAACTGCAAAGCTAGTAAATCCTAGCCTAATCCATGCTTAGGAAGCACATGGTGGATACTAGTTAATGGTCAAAAAAACAGAACCTATTTTCTATTATTCTAAACATGTTTAGTGACTGAAAGCCCACTAAAATCCAGTAGGACAGTTCTAACTCTCATCTCGTCTCCTCTTTGGACCACTCCAACAGTTAGATTAGATACCTGGTTATTTATTTCATTATTAGTTAGGAAACCTTTCTTTATAATTTAGAAAACTACAAGAGGATGAGTTTCTCTCACAAATGTATATTTTTATACACAGGCTGGTGTCTAGCCCGTTTGGGATCAACGGTGATTAAGACAGCATTCCATAGTATTCCATGGTAATTGTGGCTTTATTACCGTGGGTGTTACAATGTCATCAAACTGGGATGAATTTTAAGGTTTAGATGTATGGGGTCAGAAGTTCTGCCACTGAGCCCACCTAGCCCAGTTTTTCTTATTTGTTGTGTCTAAATCAGCTGTTTGGAGAAAAGGTTGAAGCTGATTCATCTTGTAGAAAAACAGGAACAGAAAATTTTTCTGCAAGTATTTAGGAAGATATTTCTGTCTTTCCCAATTCTTTACTCCAAAATAAAATGATATCTTCCACATATACAGTGAGTATAAAAACCAATAGAAGAAATTATTACTCATCTCTACATCTTTTTAGGCTACCTTGTTATTCTCAGCTTTACTAGACATTGTGAATAAGGATAAAAAGAGATAAATAGTGTTAAAAGGCAAACTGTTATGAATTAGAATCAACACACACACTCGATCAGGCGCGCACAGCTCGGCCTGCGCTTCTTTTGCATCGTCTGCGGGGGAGATCCGAGATCCTCAGATTTGGAGGAGAACCGGATGCCGTTTTTAGAAGACATGTCTGGCAGCAGAGGTCTGGTGACAGTTTGATATCTTCTCGTGTTGTTGAAAATCAGGACACAACAAAGGTTGTTAGGCAACGCTTCAGTCCAGTGAAAAAGAAAACGAGTTATTGGAAAAAATTAAAAAAGTATTCAAATCTAAGAAAAAATCAAATGCTGAGATGGGAGAGCAGCTCTCCCAGGTGTTTCTTCTGAGCAGCTGGGTTGAACCAAAGGCCCAGTGATGATACGAGTTCAGCCATTGCAGAACATGGGCTACCATAGACACAGTAGTCCCTCAAAACAGTTCCAACATCCCAAACCCCCACCCAAACCATAGTCCACTGTTATTTTGGAACTTCAGCACATCTTGACATCTCTTCCTGTAAAAGTCCAGACAGAAACAGCAGAAACCAGCACAGTTCCTGAATCTTCCCTCCACCCTCTCAGGGGAGGGGCAACAAGTCTTAGGGGGGCACATAGGGGGGTGGAGATCTGTATGGAGTCATGTTCTTTGGACGAGAGCCCTTGCCCTCCATGGGAGCAGTGAAGGGAGGTGGTGGCTGGTAGGGAGGTGCGTTCGGGTCCTCGTCTCGCAGAGCTGTGTACTCTCCCAGCAGCTCCTGGTTGAGGGGAGTGGTCTCTGGACTGGCCATGTTAGGGTATTCAGGGGGAGGCAGAGGTGGCTTCTCTTCTTGGAGAATCAGGGGCATACTGGAGGAGGGAGGAGGCTTGGAGTCATCAAGCTCATCTGCGAAGATGATAGGCACTCCCTTCTTGATGAAGGTAGCCTGATCCTCAATGGTGAGCTTTCCTCGCCGTTTCTTCCGGTAGCAGATCATCGCGATGATCCCTGCGATAAGCAAGATGGCTGCCACCACCACAGCAGGAATGACTGTGTGAAGGTAGACATCATCTGTGCTGTGCCGGCTTGATCCAAGACCTGGAGTAACCATTGAAGGTTCTGGGATATCAATCTCTGCTGGTGGGATGAAGGAGTATGTTCGGCAGCTTGCTTTGCCCCTAACCTTTACATCTTCAGGAATGAATTCGGGCCCCATATAACTCATGAATTTCTGTGAGGGTCTTCCATCCGCATCTCCGAGCGTCCTGCTCATATTTCGGAGCTGTTCTTTTGGACATGGGTGCTGCGGGAGGCTGGTGTTTGTCCATTCTACCACAATTGACCCTTTGCTGATATTCCTTAAACTCACTGTGCTGCTGTTGCGGTCCCCTAGTACATACGCCAGCTTCTTAACCAGAAGGATCTTCTTGTGGATGTCATTAGTAATTAAACGCGGGTCTCCTTTGAAGCGGGCTGTGAATATGACAGGTGTTTTGTCATTGAGCGGCCAGCGCTTTACTCTAACTTCAAAAGCATCAATGGCATTGAGGCCACCTTTGTCGATTGCCTGCATGAAATACTCGTGTTTCCCAATGTGCTGAACATCAGGCAGGCCATACAGGAGCTGGCTGGTGGTGTTGAATTGGATCCAGGATTCCTCCCCAACCACTTCATTGTGGTTCTGTCTCAGAGTAAGACGCAGCTTGTCTGTTGTTCCGTCCTCTTTATCAAAGAATGTGTCAGAAGGGATTTTAACCTCGAAATAGGTACCCACCAGTGCACTGACCTGATCGATGGGGTTCCTCAGCACTGGTTTTTCATTGGATAGATCATGTACACCAGGTGATGGCGTACTGACTCTGGGTGCTTGGGATGTAGAGGTCATTGGAGTGGTTTTGGGCCTTCTAGGTGGTTTCTTGGTGGACTTTTTAGGTGGCATGGGTGGTATGGCGGTGGCTTCTACATAGGTGGGCCTGGTCATGGTTGGCTGAATGGAAACAGTGCTGGTAGTATCAACTATCTTTGTTGGTTGAGGTGGCCCCAGGGTTGGGGTGTGGGCAATGGGGTCACGAATTTTGATTGTAGGCTTTCCTGGAAGGGGGACCGGGCCTCGCACTGGAGGGGCAGAACTCTCTGTAGGCGCAGCAATAGAAGGAGAGGAGAGGGTTGGGACAATCCTCACTGGAGGTTCCACTGCTGTTGTTGGAGGAAGTACAGCCAGAATAGGCGTTGGAGTGTTGTTTAGCTGCCTTCTCACACGTTTTGGGACATGTGGCTTCTTGTTAGCAATGTGCCATCCCACCACAGGGTATCCCAGCTTGGCAGACATCGTACCTTCTTTAGCTGGACCCTGGACACTATTGATATCTGGAACAGTGGTCTGTTCCAATGAGCAGCCAAGCTTCCATGATAGAAGAACCCCGTTCTCCACCACCTGAGAAAACAAACACCATTAATGATATGATTGGCTTTCTGTATGTTTGTTTATTCACTGTGTGTCATATTTTACTGACTAAAGGAGGCAAAACACAAGCTGAACATACTGCATCATTAGAATACATGTTTTTGGGTTAAATGTAGTTAGGAGCACAGAAACCTTTCATGGCTCCAATAGCTGATAGGGGGAAAGTTTTTATTATTTAAATTGCTGCAGGGCTTCTAGCTGACTCACATTCAAAAAAGTAGTTAGTTTGTTTCGGGATGTTTTCTCAGCTCCTACTTTAAAGTAACTTTTTCAGGACGATGGAACCATCTGTAATGCAGATGTGTAATGATTATTTTAAATTATGTAATGGTACATGTATTAGTTAAGCACATGAACATCACCCCAAAAATCATTTTAAAAAGTTTGTTTGCAGTCTAAATGCAACAAAATGAATGAACCATGAGGGCCTGCTTTCCCTCAGTAGGTTAGACGGCTCCTTAAAAAGCAACAACTCTATAAAATATGTTAAGTTTAGGACTTGCTGAGGAGTGCAGGCTTTTTATTACCTGAAAGGCAACTCCTTTAAACTGGGTGGGTTTTACTCACTTCTTTTCTGACGGTACACTCAAAACAGCAACTTGGGTTTTTGTGGTGACAAATCATCTTGACATTAATGCATGGAGAGAACAGATGCTTATGAATATTTACAAAAATGTTGATTTTCAGAAAGTAAAGAAGCTGTTTTTGTTCTGGTACAAAATGATCAACTGACTTTATGTCAGTACTACTATATGATCAGCACTGGTTAGACTGTTGAAAACACTCCATCAGTGTAATCTAAGCAGCAGACTGATGGCTATGAAAGACGAGCTGATGTGCTGAAGGAGCAGTTTTCTGGATTATAAAGATCTTCAAACTGAAGGGCACATCTGCAGAGAAGTCCAGTAATTAAACATTTTACCACAAGGCCAGAGCTTACCCAGCCTTGGCAGCAGATGGGCGTGATTGTATCTCACTGTACAGAGAGATGAAGAACCCTGGACAATGAGGGCAGCAAAGAAGCCACTTATGTCAGAGAAAACTTTAAATTAAAGTCTGAACTTCTCCAGAAGCACCAGGGTGGACAGAAGAAGACTGGCAGAGAGCTCATGGACAAAGGTCTGATGAATATGATGAGTATGATTGTTGGGAACAACCACCGAGAGCTACCATGAGTCATGTGTGATGCCAACAGTGGAGTATCCTGATCCTTGTGTGGAGTCGCTCCTCCAGGGGAGTTCAGGGTTCAAGGTTCCATGATTTATACCCTTAGGTGGATTTGTTTTGCAGTACTTCTTCAAAACCTTCATACACACACAACCAGAACCATTCAGAGAAATGTAATAGTGCTCAAATTCCTCCAGGGTCCACAAATCAAATCAGGACACAGAAGAGAAGAGCAAGACTTGCAAATAGAATAAATAAGTGGATCTCCTTCCAGTTCTGCCCAAGAACACTGTATAAAGGGGCTCCTGCAAGAGTAACTTCTTCCAAGAACCCAGGAACAGTTTGGAGAGGATCTGTGGATTTTCCAGCATGATGGAGAACTGTGTCCGAAGGCTAAAGGCCCCGTTTACATGACAACATTTTCTGATGAAAACAAAAAAGGATTAGTTGTGTTTCTACTGTTCGTTATGACGACAACGGCTCAGGTTTCTCTGACAACGGCACAATTTGAAAATTACAATCTGCTTGCAGAGTGTAATGGTTTGAAAAGATCCCGTTGTCACATAAACGAGAAAAATGGGATCTTTCTTATGAGAAAGCCCTGGCTCATGAGCAGTATGACTGAAATCAGTAGAAATTAATTTGCACTCGCACAGCATAATGGCTGCCGACCAGTTTAAAACTCACAGAAGAAGAAGAGATCAACAATAACAACGGCGGTTTGCAGAGTGCTGCTGACTTGGACTCTAACGATGATTTCTCCAACAAATTGCTCATTTTCTCCTATGTTTTGTAAGCAGGAACTGTTTGCACGTTGAGTTTCAAAGAACAAACCACCTACTAGTGGCGTGGAGGGGGAATTACACCATTTGAGGTCTATGCTGTTGCAGTGTCAATGAAGATTGTAATTAAAACTTTGCCCTGTAAAGGTGTTAACAGAAAGGGGAAATGGATAATTGTCGTGTAAACAGGACCAAAGTGTTAAAGTGGATCAAAACATATAAATTTTGGATCTGTGGTCAGATCGGAACCCCACCAAAACCCCATGATCAGTTCAGCAGGTGGAGAATCAGGGGCCAACAAACTAAGATCAGTTCTCAGAAATTAGAAAACAAAAATGGGTCACCATCAGTAAGGATTTGGTCCAAAAGTTGATCACAGCAGGATTTCAAGAGAACCCTTACGCTTAAGGACAACCAACAATAAAAATATACAATATATTTAGAAACCAAAAGATATTATTGTTGGGACCACAGCCATGGATTTCAACATTAAAACTCCGCTACAAACTTTTCTGGAACTTTCAAAATAAATTGCATTTAACCAACTTCCAGCACAACTTCAGAAGGGGAAGGGGGGGTAACAGCGGACTTCCCATGATGCCACCGCCTGTATAAAACCCACACCTTCCCAATGGTCCGATCTCTTCTACGCGGGTTTCCGTCAGGTGATATGGACAGAGAGACAGCGCGCTAATGTCTCTTTGCTGGCAACAGACATAAACTCTTCAAACTGGATTCAAGGGTGTCATACGATCATCGATCATATGCACTGAGTTAAAGTACGGATTAATTACTGTTTGTGCATCCGGTATTCATTCATAAAAAGGGGAAATTAAGGTATAAGCATTGCTTGACTTTATTTCTGAGGCCTGCAGAAGCTAACTGTGTTCCAGAGAATTCCCTGCAGAGACGCGGTCTCTACGAAGCCGAGTGGAGAAGTTTTCCCAGTCTGAAAGAAGGACAACAGTAGCCGCATCACCGTGGTAACGTGCAGTTTGGTCGGCCCGACAGAGTGGCCGCCCGGTCACTGATCCGGAGGTTAGCTGGAAGCTAACCCTTTGTTCACAGAGCTCTCTGCAAACGTCGTCGTCGCCCGGACAACGCCTCCTCAACACAATTCAAACAAGGCTAGGGTTTGGGCAGAGAGAGATTTAGATTGAAATGATCTGAACGTTTTCATTTTATGAAGTTTGGTGTTGTTTGTGTTGAGCTCAGCTATCTTAGTGTCTAAAGGTTTGCTGATTACTGCCTAAGTTGGTTCCAAGACTAACTTAACTTCATTTCCAGTTTCTTCAAGATAATCCTTGGTTCTCAAACATAAATAACATTGCATAGTAATGTTGCATCACTCTTTTGGTCATGATTTTCAATCATCTTTAATCAACTTGTTTATATCGTACATAGCCCATTAGTCTTCCTTATTCTTTAATTCTGCTTGGTAGTTTAGTTGGATTGTTTTAGCATAGTAAAGAGTTTGTTGATTGAAATATGTTTGACTTTGAGTTGACTTATTTTTGTTAATAAATTCTTGTATTTTAAGAAATTGTGTGAATTCATTCCATGTGTGTGTAGAGTTTATGCTGTTCAATAATGTCAGAGCTTGGCTCACACCTTTCTGTTTTGTCCTAATACCATCGCCTTACTGGGCTGGTATTCACAGGACAACCCTTAACAGACCGAAATATTATTTGATAAAATATTAAAGTATTAATATTAAATATTAAATAATATTTTCAGATTCATAGTCACAACATTATTATTAAAAGCTTGTCGAATTTCTGTCAACTGGCAAGTTTACTATAGAAACATGGAAAAAACTCAAAATGTTAAAGCAAAAAAATGTTCATCCACTAACCTTTTTGGCGTTGCCTGGCCCAGCCATAAACGCAGACATGTCAAACAGCCTGTTGTTGACCACAGGGAGCATCTTCATGTACTGGAGCTCCACTCCTGAGAAGCTCCTCATGTTGTCCAGGAGCTCCACCCTCTGCTCTGAGCTCATCTTTGTTAAATCAGCATCCAGAATCACCGTCAGCACAGTGATGGGCTCCTCGTTGCTGCACATGAACGGCTGGACATGATCTTCAATGGCTGCCTGGTTAGACAGCAACTGGGATGAGTCTGCATCAAAGTGGTCTTCAGGGTGCACTTCAATGGAAAACACCTCTGAGGAAGAGGAGGAGGGGTTTGTGAGGTTGGAGATGGTTACAGAGATGTAGTGGACTCCTTTATCCTGGTCCAGTGGAAGTCCCCGCAAGATTCTGCTGCCGACATCCCAGTGCAACCAGGCGGGCAGGGAATCCTTTCCCATCTCTGACATCTGGAAGATAAATGAGAGAGAAGGAATTTACTGATGTTCCAAGATGTAATATTTGGGAATAATTATAAAATGCAATTTGTGCACTTTGGCTTCACTGAAGAAAACTTCTTAGATGA
The DNA here is from genome assembly GCA_036173005.1 of Crenichthys baileyi. Taxonomy (NCBI): domain Eukaryota; kingdom Metazoa; phylum Chordata; class Actinopteri; order Cyprinodontiformes; family Goodeidae; genus Crenichthys; species Crenichthys baileyi. Next base: position 993,829 of record JAHHUM010002026.1, read on the forward strand.
GTTTTGTTAAACTGATTCTGACTGTTCATCTGCTGCATTTCTCACAATCAGTCTCCTCTAAAAGACCAAAGGAACGTTTTTCTTAAGAGCTGCGAGAGGCTCAAATCAGTCAACCATCTCACCTGTGAATCCTCTGTTTCAGGTACCTGCTGTAACTAAACAATAAATCCAGTTCACTGCCATCCTCCTCCTCCTTCTCACATGTAAACACAAGTGGAGCTCTGAATTGTGATTTAAACCCGGCTACAATTAAAATAAGTTGGCCAATCATGAGACGGGTAGGGGGCTGATGAAGAGAAATGGATCACAGGGAAGTGACAATGCAACCACAGAAAACAAGAGTGAAGGCACCCACCCCTCCAACAAACTAATTCTGCAGCTAATAAGTCCTGCTTAATAAATTATGCAGGGACGCTGCTCCCAGGATGCATCATTACTGCTCTAACCAGCTCAGGAGAAGCAAACACAAAGGAAAACATAAAGAGATGGAGCTGAGGGTTTGGTTACAGTCAGATGTCCTCAGCTTTGACCGTTTGTCCTGGAGACAGCAGGTCCTCTGCCCCCTGAAGAGACAAGCAGCTTCACCTTCTGTTACCTTGAGAAAACAGAGACCAAACGGGAGGCAACGGTCTGGTGCTCCCAGGCTCTGCTCCTCTGCATCAACGTTTCCGTTTGAAGCCAGCAAAAAGTTCACCACTGGGAGATGAAAGCTGACAAAAAAAAACATCCTGTTTTATTTAAACCACATAAGCAGCTGTAAGCTGTAAGATTTCATCGTAGCAACTATAGTCATGTCAAAAAGTATCATTCGATTCCAGACAAAGCTGCATCGGAATGAAGGACAAGATGTCTGGGACAATGTCGTTCAGACATATGAGGCTAAAGTAGAGATGTATGACCATGATCTACAGAACCATGTTTGGAGAAAATCAAACACAGCAGATCAGCACCTCCAAACACCTCATAGGAGCTGTCTGGGCTTGTTTTGCAGCCACAGAACCCAGGCACTCTGCAGTCATTGAGTGGAACATGAGCAAAGTATTCTGCAGCCAAATGTAAATCCATCTGTCTAACAGCTGAAGCTTGGTCCAAACTGGCTCATTCAATTTTAATTCAATTCAGTTTATTTATATAGCGCCAATTCACAACACATGTCGTCTCAAGGCACTTCACAAAAGTCAGGTACATACATTCCAATTAATCCTAATCATTGAACAGTGGCAGCCAGATTCTGTTATTTTATTCAAATTGGATTAAAAAGTTTTTCTATCTAAGGAAACCCAGCAGATTGCATCCAGTCAGTGACTTGCAGCATTCACTCCTCCTGATGAGCATGTAGAGACAGTGGACAGTCACTGGCGTTGACTTTGCAGAAATACCTCATACTGAGCATGCATGTAGCGACAGTGGAGAGGAGAAAAACTCCCTTTTAACAGGAAAGAAACCTCAGCAGAACCAGGCTCAGTGGTGAGAGGCCATCTGCCACGACCCACTGGGGGTTAGAGAGAACAGAGCAGAGACACAAAGAGAACAAAGAAGCACTGATCCAGGAGTACTTTCTATGGGAAGGAAAAGGGTAAATTGTTAATGGATGTAGCTCCTGTAGTCGTTCATCTAGAAAGAAAGAACAGATAAACTCTGAGCCAGTTTCAAGTTTAGAGTCTGAAAGAGACGACATAGAGTTAGTTACAGTAAAAGACTCAGTCAGTAGCTATGTCTAGGAGAGAGAAAGGGTTAAAACACTGAAAGACAGGGCCATGTGGATCATCGGTAGAGGGTGAGCATTAAGTTGTTCAGCAGGAAGCTTGGAGGATTCCCCTCTCAGAAAGGTGTTACAGGTAGACACAGAGTCAGGCAGGTGTAGCTTCTAGGAAGAGAAAAGAGAGAGAACAAAGTTAAAAGCTGAAAAAAACAGCAAAAATGCAAAATTGAAGAGTAGCGTGAGAAAGTAGCGAAGAGGGTGAAAGTCGGTCATTATGTCCTCCAGCAAGCCTCTAAGCCTTATAGCAGCATAACTACAGAGATAGCTCAGGATAACCTAAGCCACTCCTAACTATAAGCTTATCAAAAGGAAAGTTTTAAACCTAGCCTTAAAAGTAGACAGTTTGTTCCATCTAGAGCCACTGATGGCCATTGTTATACTAAAAACCACAACGATTGGGATACCTCTCTCTGTCAGATTGATTATAACCATTGGAAAAGAGAAGGGGTCATACAGGTAGCAGAAAAGGAGGGTGTGTTTGCACCTCAACCATAACTGAGCCGGTTTAGGCTAACCTGACTCCCCCTTAACTCATCCAACAAGGGGAGAAGAAGACGGAGGTTAAAATAAAGAAGATAGCTCAGGATAACCATAAGCCACTCTAACTATAAGCTTTATCAAAAGGAAAGTTTTTAAGCCTAGCGTTAAAAGTAGACAGGGTGTCTGCCTCACGGACTAAAACTGGAGCTGGTTCCACAGGAGAGGAGCCTGATAAAAAACTAAAAGGATCTGCCTCCCATTCTACTTCTAGAGGACTCTAGCGAACCAGTAAACCTGCAGTCTGAGAACGAAGGCTCTGTTAGGAACGTTATGGATATCAACAGATCTCTGATGTATGATGGAGCTAAATCATTAAGGGCTTTTATATGTGAGGAGGAGAATTTTAAAAATTCTATTCTGGATTTAACAGGGAAGCCAATGAAGGAAGCTAAAAAAAAACAAAAAAAAAAAAAAAAAGTAGGGGAAATATGATCTCTCTTTTTAATTTTCATCAGAACTCTTGCTGCAGCATTTTGAATCAGCTGAAGGCTTTTAACTGCAAAAGAAAAATGATCCCAAACACAGCAGCTAATCTACAACAGAATGAGAATCAGGTGTTGCAATGGTCCAGTCAAAGTCCAAACATCAGTCTGACTGTAATGCACTGCTGGGACCTTCAGAGAGATGTACAGTAAAAATGCCTGTAAACCACAATGACCTGAAACAACGCTGGAAAGAAGAGTGGCTCAAAGTTCCTCCTAAACAGTGAGAGAGACTGAAAGTCAGGCAGAAAACCATTGCTGAGTTATTGCAGCTGAAGAAGGTTCTATAAGCTTCAGGATCATGGGCCAGACTCAGATTTTCACAAACTTCTCTATTTTGGCTTCATCTTTGTCTCACAAAAGGAGGAGTGCTGGCTGAGTGGTTAGAGAGCAGGAAATGTAGGTCCTGGAGAGGTGACAGTTTCCTGATTTGAAACCCAGACTGCCACTCTGGACCCTTGGCCCCAGAAGGTTCCCCCGGCGCTGCCCAGTGCAGCCCACTGCTCCCTAAACTACAGGTCAAATGCAGAGGACATATTTCAGCGGAATGTACAATCACAATGACAAATAAAGGTCATTGTAATAAACGATGATGGTGTGGAAGCTCTTTTGTGTTACTGTCCAACTGAGCTGATATTTTAGTAATTTCAGGATCTGGTACAGACCAGATTCTCCATTATTCAGATCAGCCACTGTTCTACCAGAGAAGGGTCTGAGAAAGCTGAATAAAAGTAAAGAAAAGATGAGCTGGAAGTGCCGATTTATCAATGCATCGAGATGCAGACATGGATGTTTCTGAATGCATTAAATGTCAAACCAGCTTATCTAAATGTTAGATAAACACGAAAGATGGAACACCAGGACAACTTACAGGGAACACATGAAAACGTTACATGGATAGGGTTGTGCAGGAAATTCAGGCCGCATCTACTGCACCAAAAGGCAAAGGAGTTGAACAGGAGCCACACCATATGCAGGGCGTGTAAAACCAAGTTAAAATATTCTGAAACAACAAACATGGAGCCATTCAGAAGTAGAAGGGAAACAGCAGATATTTTCCGCTACTGTTACCTGGAGGACTATCTAGCAAGTTCCCCTTTAACTCTGAAAAGGTGAAAGGACATCACAGTGCAGGAGGAAGCTTCTACTGTGAACTGTGGCAAAGAATCAGGTCTTCCATGCTATGGAGCACTCAGGACATAGCGAGCTCCATCCTCTACAGCAGGATCACTAAGAGCAGGGAGGACAGCTCTAACATGAGATGCATGAACAGCCCCAGCAACAGAATCTTAGATCATCATTAAATGCCAATTTTCTGTTTCGCGGCATCCAGACTTGTTTCCTAGTTAGGAAGCATTTCTCAAATGATAACAATAGTTTCTAACTATTAACTGCTTAAGCTTCCTGTGTTGATAACTCCTAGATCGGATTTTAAAGTTGTATTGTTGAACTATAAAGCACTGAATGGACTGGCTCCTGATGTCCCATCAGATCCTTCCAGATCTCTTAGATGTGATGTAGCTGTACCAGGAAGGTCCACTGAGGTGTTCGGACCTCTGTAAGTGTAGCTCCTACAGTGTGGAAGAAAGCGTTCCACCTTAACATACAGCTGTACTGATGATGTATGTTTTGCTTTAGGTTTTAATAGTTTCTTTTATTAATTTGATGCATGTCTACTTGCTTTTATTTTGGTGCTTTTGTGTTTTATTCTCGTTATTCTATTCTATGTAAAGCACTTCGTCCGTTGCAGCAGCTGCTGTATACATCAATAAACTTCAACTATAAATCCTAATACATGTAGACCCAGAACTGAAGGAGGGACTTTCTTTTCTGCTCAAACTAATGAAATAATGACAAGATCAGAGCTAATCAAAGGCAGAGAATGAGCAGATCTTCTCCTCTGATTGGCTCTGATTCACTTATCAGAATCATGAAGAGAAAACATCAGAAAGAAATGTTTCTTAGAAAGAGTCCGTCCTGTTTTTTCATTCCTCCATCACTGTCCATCCTTTGCCTCCACTGCATGATGTTCTCTGCACCAACTCTGGCCAGGCCTGAAAACACCACCAATAAATGCATTCTGCATGCAAGAACTGACCAGCGGTGTTTCTGTGGCTCAGTTACACCAAGATGGTTGAAAAAATGCAGAGTTTGCTGCATCCTTTGGCTGTTAACAGTGAGCACAGCAGCGTTATTATAGACATTTTGTAAGAAAGTTATTCAGGTTGGTACTCTTATTTATCTAACTACAGTCACTAGCAAAAGTATTCACCCTCTTGGCATTTTTGATGCTTTGTCACCTGACAACCTGGAATTAAAATGGATTATTTGGGAGTTTGCAGCGTCTCAATAACTGGACATTCCTACAACTTGTACATGGATTAAAGAACATGTTCTTTAATTGTGAAGCAAACAACAAATAGGATAAAAAACAGAAAACTCCAGGGTGCATAACTGTTCACCCCCCTAAAGTCAGTACTGTAGAGCAATTCCAGCTGTAAGTCTCTGGATCAGCCTCTATGAGCTCGCCTCGTCTTCCCACTGGGGTTTCTGCCCATTCCTGAAGGAAAAAACTGCTCCAGCTCCTTCATGTTGGATGATCTTCAAGTCTAACCACAAATTCTCAATTACATTGAGGTCTGGACTTTGACTAGGTCATTTCAATGTTTCCCTTTGAACAGTTGCTAAGCAGTATGCTTCGGGTCATTGTCCAGCTGGAAGGAGAACCTCCGACCCAGTCTCAGATCACAGGCTGACTGTATTTATATCCCTGTATTTATCACCATCAATCTTTTTCTTCAATTGAATCAGCTTCCTAGTCTCTACTACTGAAAAATATCCGTACAGCATGATGCTGCCTTAGCAAAGTGGGTGGAAACATCCCAATGTTCAGCTTTTGAATTTCTTCTTTTTAAAAATTTTTCTCATTTCACTTTACCAACTTAGACTATTTTGTGCAGATCAATAACCTAAAATAAACATTCACGTTACAAGTTGGAATGGAATAAAAGAGCTAAAAAGCAAAGGGCTGTGAATATATTTGCAAGGCACTGTACATCTAACTTGACTCCATCTTTGTGGAAATAACAAACATGCTAAAAATGTGGTGGAGTTACAGAGCTGGGAAAAAAGGTGTGAAACCAGAGCTAAAAGCTCAACTGGATTCATGCAACAATCTCTTTAATGCTCCTCAGTAACCCAGCACACACCTTCAGTTTTCCTTCTTCCCTAAAAATAACAAGAAAATTCATCAAATCTCCTAAATGTTATAAAAAGTGTCCACTTTCATTTCCCTGCGCAAAGCTTCAGAGCAAAGGAGGTTGATGCTCAGCCCCAAAGGTTATCCTGCTTTCTCTCACAGACTCCCAAACAGCAGAGCGGAGGACAGAGCCTGAGCTGGCTCAAGCAGGCGAGGAAAACCCTGCTTTCTGCAGGATTTATCAGCAACCAGGCAGCAGGAAGAAACAGGACTAAACTACTTTCTGGAAAGCTATTAGGGTGGCGGCAAGGACAGCTAAGGACGGAGACAATCCAGAGAGAAGCAACAAGCTGAGTTAATTTATTTAGAGCAGGGTGATAACCTCTGAGAGTTGCAGTTAAACACCTTGTTCAGGAACTTTACTGCAGCGAAATCACCTCCAAAACCACTCCAGCTTCACGCCGTAAGGAGAAACATGTTTTCACCATAATAGATGTTAACGTTGAGTAAGAAGAATAAACAGCCAGAGTGCTGCAGCGAGCCGCATCTGTTTGCCCTAACTCAAAAGACTTAATTAAAAGGAAACGAGTGATAATCTCATCAGAGCTGGAGCTTCTTTCATCATCTCCTCCTCTGACACGTCAGCTGCAGAGCCACCATGACTATCAGCACTGTAAGCTGTGCTGACATCCACCGACTTGCAACAAACTGTGCTCAAGATGCATTTGAAGTCTCCATGAGCGACAGGCGTGAAACACAGGGAGACGTTATCACACATCAGTAGCATCAGGCTGATTTTGTTCTGTATGGCTGCTCTGACTCCCGCTGCCTGCTCAGCTCCTCTGTTTGCTCCTCAGCGGCTGCAGCTGGGAGACTTTACAGCAGGGCCGGCCGTTGCCTGCGGTGCTGATGGGTCAGGGTTCGGATGGAGAGCTTATGCGGCAGCATAATCGTAAAGTTTAACCTGAGAGGTTTATGTGAAGGTATAAAACATTAAAGTCAGAGTGGATAATAATAATGGCTTTGATGAGCCATTTTCACCACTACGTGCTTCACTGCATTTCAGAACTGACATTTTTTTACTTTTACTGCAGGATCCTTTTGGTTTTTAACTAGTCAGGCACCAATCATTGAGCCAGTGATTGAAATCATGACTGATTTCAATCAGCCCCTGATTGGTTCTGACGAATCGTCCGCTTCTGAAAAATCTGTTATTATTTCCTGTTTATTAAATACATCCCAAACTGAAAACCGTGATTGTTCATCAGTCTGGATATGAATAACCAACAACTTGCTTGATGCATTCTGCTTTGAGTTTAGTCCAATCAGACGAAGGTTGGAGACAGATGCATGGATGTCCTTCCCACTGACCTAAAGACTCTAATGTTCAACTCCAGGCCTCAGGAGCAGGTTTTCCTGGATGCTTTAGATGTTTCCTCAGCAGTGGTGGGTGATGTTTTTAACATCGACCCAAAAAGTTAAACATGACTATTAGAAAGCAAGCTGGCATTTATTTGCATAGGGCCAGGTGGATGTTTTGAGGTTTTCTGTGGAACAGAAGCAGAAATCTGAAGGTTTTATTACAAACTCTGATTATTTAATTCAACATATATTGGTGCAGAAAGTTAATGTTGAATTCTGTTTGTTTCCTTTAAATGAGTTTTAATTTGGATTAACCCGTTTTGTGGTCTGCATTTAGTTTCAGTAAAGTATTTCCATTTGGGTTTTATTAGAAGATATTAGGGGCAAAATAAAGAAAATTTGTTTTCATTCTACAAATTGGACAATCTGTGGCTATAAGCTCTAAATCATAACTTTTTGCCTTAAATTGTTCTGATAAATTAGAAACTGCATTAAAGACAAGCTGAGGGTCTTGTGTTTTAGTAGAGACTGGTAAATGGTGTGAGTGAAGTGGAGCACAAAGGAGATGCTCAAGCAGGGCTACGTTCATACAAGAAACACCTTCTCCCAGCTCAACACACCTGATTTAAACGAAGGGTTAATAATCAGCTCCTCTGCACAACGTGAGAAAGCATTTTACTCAGTTTTGTTAAAACAGGGAAACATTTAAAACATGCAGGACGGCAGACCATCAAGACTACAGATGGACACCCCTGATCTGTTAGAACACGGGTGGACTGAAGCAAACTTTAGAACACCAGAACTCTAAAAGAAATCTTGACGTTATGTTCCTAGTTTATGCCCAAAGGCCCTGAGGGGCCCTGCTGCACCTGGATGCTCTTCACATCAGCAGCATGTTCACACCACGCCCTGAGCTGTCACCTCGCTCAACCTTCTAACCAAACGCTATCACCATGATGGGGTTAGCATCAGGAGGAGGTTGTTCCTCCTCCTGATGGCACCATGTTCATAATTCACCACATCGGTCCTACAGAGGTCTGGTGCATGCTGTCATGCTTTATTGCAGGTTGTGTAGAGCTTCTCAAGACCTCAGCAAGACCATGCAAAGACCAGCTTTTTACATTGTAGTGGGGTCTTCATCAGGGTGCAGGGGCCAACAAAGAGGAAGACGTCACCACATCTCAAAGCTTTCCCTGTCCTCACACATTCCCCACCTCCTTGTTATTTTAGTTTCACACGTTCTCTCCTCACAGCGGCGGACTTCATGTTTGCCTGCAAACACAAACACTGGCTGTTTGGATTCTCTGCAGCGCAGCTGGAACCAGCGCCGACCAGCTTCTGTTGGCTCCTGACCCGCTGCCTGTGAAACGGGACGAGCTCTGAGTTCTGAGTGTGCTACAGGCTCTGGGTCTGATTTATGGCTCTCAGCATCTCCATCATCATACTTTAATGGCAGCGTAATACGGCTGCATCTCTGTGTTTGTGTAGATGTTTAAAATAACACACATGTGCAGATGGTTATATAAAGACATCAAAGTTCTGATCCGCAGCCGTAATTTGTTCCTCATGTTTCATGGCTCCTAAAATAGAACCATTAAATAGTAACGGTCCATTTTTCCTGGAACCTGCTTCAGCTCTGGGAATCTACTTTCCCATCTAGCTCCATAACATATCAACCGAACCACTCATAGCTCAGGCTGCAGGATTTTCTTCTGTTTGGACCCAAACTGAAGTAGTGTCGATTTCTGGTTCTGCTTCCATTTTCTGACTCTCAGGATCTCAGCAAACCAAGTCTTTTGACATCTTTCCCGTTTTATGTGTAAATGAGACTAAGTTTTAAAAGCTGCACGGATGCAGGGGGAATTTTTGTGTGAACAGGACCGTCCTGCTCCAAGGTTCTGAATCGGAAATAAAAAAAACAGAAAACACTGAATAAACTGTTTTCTAATGCTAACCTGGTAAAATGTAACCAATGAGTCCATTTTCGTATTCGAGTTGCAGGTTCTGCAGACCCACACCTCCTAGACTCCCACAGTGGGAATGTGCCTGCTGTGGATTCCAGCCACAAATTCATTTTTAACAGCAGAAAACAGGCAAAGAGACGGATTTCCTCTTGTAAACATCTGCCTGACTTCTGGCCACTAATACCCTTCCTCCCTGTTATTCTTCAACTCCTCCAGCTATCCATCCATACCTCCCCTTTCCTCAAATTTTCCACTGGACTTTTCTTTTAATTTTGCCAACTTGTATTTCTTTCCTCTTTCCTAATTCCCTCCCTTAATTCCATCTCTGTTTGGCTCTTGCAGCACCTCTTCATCCTCCTTGTCCTTCCTCCTAAATATGAGTCTTATCTGCTGAGCCGGCCCTGACGACAATGGCCTCCTTTCTTCATGTTCTTCTCCCGCTCCTCCTACAATGAGCTGCTTTCTTCCTCCGCCAGCAGACTCGACGCCTCCTCGTAATATCTCTTCAGGAGATATTGTTCTCATTTTCTTCCTCATTCTTCGTGCTTCACTTCTCTCTTTGTTCTCTCCGTCCAGCCGTCTCTACATGTCAGTCTGTCTGCTTCTCTTTGAGCTTCCTCTCCTCGGCTCAGCTGTGTGATTACCCGTCACGTTTCCTAGGATAATCCAGGTGTGGGTCTGTGTGAGGAGCTGCAGGTTGACAAACTCACTCCAAAGGGGAATATCGTGAGAGAACCTCACAGTCATGTTCTTGGACAGTGAGAGGAAGCCAGAGAGCCCAGAGAGACTCACACATGCACGAAGGAAACTAATTTTAATAATAGACAAATACAACCTTAGTCAATAAAGAAAGCACTTTTGAAATGACGATCAATGAATAACAATCCATTAAAATGGATTGTTGTGATGTAAACAGGGCCTTAAAGACGGTAAAGATGGAGATTTGGGTCAAATCAGAACACTGTTAAATCCACTGTAACACATAGAATCAGAGAGAAAAATCCCAACACAAAATTAAACTCATGTCATCCCAAATTCTGTTCCATAATTTTAACCGAGATGCTGATAAAAGACGTTCTCAGACTCTCCTCTTCTCCTTCAGTGGCGCCTCGCAGGCCCAGGGTGTTTTCAGCAGAACCCTCAGTTGTTGTGTGAATAAAACATCAGCTATCTTTCTCCAGCTAACGAGCTACAACACCAACACGAACCATTAAATCTTAAATACACTGATGGGGGATAATGAGAGACATGATGCTGAAGTGGTGAAGATGGCGAGCGCAGTGGCAGCCTGAGGAGGAGATGAAGGACGCTTATTTTTCTTTGGGATCAGACTAAACGGCCTCACTCAGCGCCTCTCAGACACCAATCTGAGCACAGCTGCTTACTGCTTAAAGAGGTCCATCTCGGACTTTCTAGACCTCTGTTAGCATGATGACCTCAAATTTCATGACCAGACAGATAGAAACATGGCTTGTCAGCTGAAGCTTGGGCCAAACTGGGCCATCAACAGAACAATCTCACAGACAGCAGCTAATCTACATCAAAATGGCTGAAAAAGGAATGAATCAAGGTGCTGCAATGGCCTAGTCAAAGTCCAGATCTCACTCTGACTGAAATTCTGAGGTGGGAGCTTCAGAGAGCTAAGCAGAAACAGTGTACTGAAGCAATGTTGGGAAGAGGAGTGGAGACTGATAAAGTGAGACAGAACACCATCCGTCTACTGGGTTGGACTCACTTTCATCATTATTATTTTCTCGTTCTGATTGATGGGATTATTCTCTCTGACTGTCAGTGGATTGTTTGCTGAACACTGCTGATCTCTCTGCACAATCAGTGTCCAGCTTCTATAAATAACTTCTGGAACCTTCAAGCACCAAACATGGCTCTCTGGTCCGCAGCACCACCTCCCCTTTGGATAGGAGCCAAACATGCAGTAGGATCCCAGCCCAATTAAAACCTGTGGCTCCAGAGGTACACACCAGGCCAACACCAGGGGGTTTGACCAAAGTTTGTTGCAAAGATCATGTGTGCCAAAGGTTGGGCAGGAATGAAGCCCTGTAATACACCCATAGAGCCATCAGAGACCAGTAACAGAACCGTTAGTTTCCTGTAAATTGAATCTACACATTCAGCTGAAACATGAATGGATCCGAGGAATGATATAATCTGGAACATATGAATCCATGAAGCTTTGTCTGCTGTACATTTAATTACATAGCAACATGGCCACTAGTGCTATGGTGCCAGTAACCTCATCGTGGCGTGCTGCTGCGCCCAGCTCGGCTGACTCATATGTTCTGCTGGGTTTTTATCTTTGGGCTGCCTCCTCCCTCCTCCTGCTCGCTTTATACCAGTTTTCCACTCCCGTCCTGCCAGCTACCGGCTCCTGAGCCACTCTGGAAAAACACGGCAGTTCAAAATGCAGAGGAGCAGAGAGTCCGAGGAGAACACTTGATGATTAAAGGGGACAGCCCGGAGAGTCGGAGTGAAGCGCTCCCAAGGCTGAGGGAGGAGGAAGAAACTGGAATTTCACATCAGAGAGAAAAAAATGGACGTTTTGCTGAAAGGAGAAAGTTAAATGTTTCAAGTGACAAAACTGTTAATGTTGAAAACAGAAAACAACACGAGATGAAGACTAAACTGAACTGAACAGATGTGGAAATCATCAACTCTAGGACCAGTGGTTCTCAACCATAGTCCTCAAGGCCCCCTGTCCTTCATGTTTTAGATGTTTCTCTGATCCAGTACACCTTGTTGAAATGATAGTTTTACCTCTCCTCAGCTGCCATTAGGTGCTGCAGAAGCCTGGTATCCCCTCATTCATTTAAGGCCCTGTTCACATGGTGTTTTCTAGTGAAAACACAGAAGTTTAGATGCGTTTCTATGGCACAATTTGAGAACGGCTTCCAGAGTGTGATGGTTTGAAAACGCCTGTTCTCTATTGTCGTGTAGATGGGAAAGCCCAGGCCAAGGCGAAGTATGACTGAAATCAGTAGAAATGAACGCGCACAGCATAACCGATGCCGACCATCTTAAAACCACAGAAGAAGAGATTAACAATAACAATGGTGGATTTCAGAGTACTTACTGCTTCTGACTCCCTTTATTCAACGTAAATTCTCCAACAAAGTTCTCATTTCATCCCTTTTTCAAGCAGGTAGTGTTTTTTCATGTTGTTTCAAAGAACATACTGCGTACTACTGGCATGGTGGGGGAATTACACCGTCTTCACATCTCCACTGTTGCCGTGTGAACGGAGGTTGTAATTAAAATGTTGTCATGTAGACATGTTTTCAATGGATAGTTGTGGTGTAAACAGGGCCTGAGTCAGATGCTCTGCAGAGAAACCCCCTAATCCATGTAGGACAGAGGGTCCAAAGGACCAGGACTGACAACCTCTGTTACAGATGTGCTGGTTTCCAGTTTCAAGGCATAACATGGATTTAAAAACATAACAGTTTTAACACCTTCAACTTCTGCCTCCTACTGCTCCTGAACAGCTTTGTTTAATGACAAGAGGGCACAAAGCGAAGTTAGTGCTGCCCCCTCCCCACCTGTTTCTGACAGCTGTCAGTCAATCTGTATGATGGCTGAAGGAGGGGTTGTAGCTTGATACTAGGGGAGCACCACCCATCACTTTTTAAGATGTGAAATATTAAAAGAAACTTATCTGATGAGTTATTATATTTGATAGTAAAATATACCGAAGTGGCGGCAGCGCAGGGGTAAAGCAAACGACTCACGTACCGAGGCTACAGTCCTCGACTGAGCTGTCACGGGTTCGAGTCCTGGCCCGTTGACCTTTGCTGCATGTCTTTCTCTCTCTCCACCCCACTTCCAGTCCGTCAACTTACAAAGGCCACAAGTGCCAGGAATTTTAAAAATAAACAAAAATAGAGAAACGCGTGACTTTTTGCGTTTGTCGGACTACCATCTTTGGAACAAATGAGCAGAAAAGTTATTTTAGAATGTAAACTTTATTTTTTGTTAACCAACACTGAGTTTAACTTTCATTCTAATACTAAAATTAACAACTATGAAATATTAAACACCAATATGGAGTCAAATATGATCCACTGTTTTATAATTCATGAACAACCGTTGCTGATTGTATTTTTTATTCTTTTTCTCACTTTCCTCATGTGTCTCAGGGAACTCACATTATTAAAACTAGAGGTTTCAAAAGTCTTATTAAAGCAGTTATTATTGAGGTAAAATGAACTTATATAGCGTCTTCCCAGCCGTACCGACCACTCAAAGCGCTTTACACTAGAGCCACATTCACCCAGACGCACTCACTAAGGCGCACACGTTCATACACCGATTCGGCAGGCAATTTGAGGTTAAGTGCCCTGCCCAGGGGCACATGGGCAGGGAGACATGTGGCAGGAGGCTGGAATCGAACCCACAACCCTCGGATTGCAAGACAACCACTCTTCTCACTGAGCCACAGTCGCCTCAACAAGAGAATTTTTATGCAGTATTTACTATATATAACTAAATACAGACAGATTCTGCTAGGGTCAGGATCAGGTCATCACAGTGCTGAAGGTTGTACCACAGTCAGCATTTCACACCAGCCTGTATTAAACTGTCCTTAATGGATGCAGCATGGAAATCTGACCATGAAAGAAAGTGTTCAGGAAGGGTTGAGGATTTTTGTACTTTCACAGCTTGGACGGCTTCATGCTCCCTGAAGGTCAGCCTGAATCAGAGTTAATGTTGTTGAGCTCGGCTGCACTCAGCACCTTCGTTATCTTAAACTCAACAGAAACCAGTTTGTTTTTCAGAGGTCAGAGAAGCACCAGAATCTGGAAGTGGTTTAAGATGAACCACCGACTCCAATCGCCAACATCTGAAGAACAAACAAGTTCTGAGAATGAAGCTTTGACACACAGGGACGGGGAGGTCATTTTTACACAATCAGAATATTGATGAACGAACCAGAAAACCAAAAGGAGGTAAAGAATTAATAAGAGTAACTGCCAGTCAGCCCACCAGCCAATCAGCTAATTAAACTGGTAATGAGTCTGTGGAGAGCTCTCATCTCATCTGTTGGCCTGAAACGTCACACTTCCAGCAGAGGCTCCCTGCAGCAGAACACAGACTGACTGCGTGCTCTAGTTATAGCTGAGGCAGATTTTCATAAGAAAGGACGGGTGGTGAGAGAGCAGCGGTGAGTGGAGAAATTGATTTGGCCTTTTGCTTTGAAACATTCAGCACCGTCGACCTTCCAAAATACCAGAGGAGGGTGGGGGGTCAAATGAGGAAGGAAGGAGATTTATAGGAAGGGGAGCAGATTTGTAATAAAGAAGCAGGAGAAGGAGGATGTGAAAAGAAAAATACAACACACACACACTGTCCTGGGCTCGTCCATCTCCTCCAGCCCACCCCACCTCTTTCTTCTTCTTCACTCCTTCCCAAGTCCTTCCCGGAACGAAGGATGAGTGGCAGGATAACAGAGCAAAATGAAGAAAGAAGAAAGAGGAGCAGAGAAACCTTCAAACCCTCCTGCAGCTTCTGCCTGATGTAATGTTTGTGTGCTGCTGGGACAAACAGCTTTTCACAGTGTGTGTGTGTGTGTGTGTGTGTGTGTGTATTGAGCTTCATTAGAGCAGTTAAAAGTACGCGCTGCTGTTCAAACCCTGATATGATCTGATGGGATGTGACAGAGTGGGAGAAGGATGGGAACTGGAGACACTGGGAGAGATAAAAGAAGATACAGGGAAGATGATGGGGGGCATTGAAAAAAGAAACAGATGAGCAGCTGGACAGAGGAGGAACTAACGCCAGGAGTTAGAACAGTTAGAGTGGTGTGAGACAGACGGATGAAATGTGCTCCAACTGTAGGTAAAGAAGGACAGGGAAAAAAAGAGGAGGAGACTGAGACAGAGGAAAGCTCCTAACGTCTCCTCCTCGAAGCATTTATTAGAGAAAATCTGCTACTGTGGAAAATATGCTGTAATTAAAGATGATGTATTCTTTGGAACGGCCACAATTAGCCGTGTCCTGGAGGCAGGCTTGGACGCTCCTATTATTTCCCGACACATCTGTCAGACAAATGGTTTCTCCCTGATTGTTCTCCAAGTTCACATGGAGTCAACATGTTTTCAGAGGCTGAAGAAGTTTCACCAAACTGCAGACTGATTCTAGCAATATGAACAAAAAACTGGCGGAAAAGTGGAACGCTTTAATTTGGAGATGATGAAAACTCCGACTTCCCATTTCCGACCTCCGAGGTTAAAGGAAAGCAGCATTATTATTGTATGTCTTTGAGTTACACGTCACCACGCAGAACGAATAAGATTCATTCAACATAAAGAACCAGAAAGCTTTAGATAATTTCCTTGTCTTATGTTTTGCTGTAAAGTTTCATTTAGACCCTTTATTCCAAGATGATTTGGTGGAGACTCACCTTGACGACATCTCCCAGGTAAACATCCTCCATCATGTTTGGCACCTTGATCTGGAAAATCCGGCCCACCACCGCTGAGGAGTCTGGGAAAGCTGTGGCCGTTGCAGTTTCCTGGCGAGCCCCCGGCATGTCCCCAGCATCCATGACTCGGAGGCTCTCCGTCACTTCCTGGAAGTCATGAAGCAGTGACGAGTGCATGGAGGCTTCCAACTCGCTCCCACCTCCGCCTAGCTCCTCGCCCTCTCCACCTGCATCCAGCAACACCATTCCTCCCAGCATGTCGATCTGCACCTCGGCGCGGCCTGGCAGGGGCATCCAACCCATCGCAGCGAAAATCAAACCCAGCAGCCAGATTCTAGTCCTGGGCAGAGTCCCGCTGAGGCCCCTGCTCGTCCTGGGCCAGCCCACACCCCCTTTATGACACATTCTTGGCCTTTTGTTTGCCTGTCAGTGATGCAGAAACCAGCAAAATGAAGGATGTTCAAGAAGATGAGGAGGATCTCAGAGGGAAGCATGCACCCCCAACAGATCGACCAAATCCCTCTTTTCAAACCTCCCTCTTTCTCCTGGTCCAGCGCCTACTTCTCCCCCACCTCCTCCGCCCGCTTTAGTCCTTCTCAGCTTGACTCTGCTCTTCCTCTTTGCCTGAGCGTCCCTCAAAGCTTAGGGAGACCCATTTGACTGAACTCCTTGGAGATCTGTTAGGACAAATGGAGAGAAAGACAGAGGTGAGAAGAAGGAACGTTCTTCAGATAAAGGACCTCACACTTAATCAAAAGCCAATCCCTTAGACTGATTAAAGCCACGTAAACCTTATTGTTGGTAAAAATCAATCCTAATATCAGTGCTGAGGGAGTAATCTGATTAGCTCTGTTCTCAGCTCATCAATGGCTCCAGTTTGGGGAATAAAAGTGAGAGAGAAAGATGAAAGATGGAGAGAGAAAGATGGTGGAAGGGAAGGTGACTTAACCAACAATGTCTAACCAGACCGAGCTTTCTGGGGGATTCCTAATGAATGCATGCCTTCTCCATTGTGAGAAAGGTCAAACTGAGAGTGTGGAGGTGTGTGTTGCAGGCCTGAACTCAGAACGCCTTCTGAGTGAATGTGTGTTGGAACAAAAGGCCTCAGAAACAGAGTGAAAGAAAGCAGAGAAAAGAAAGTGAGAAAAGGACAGATGGAAAATGGGCAGAGCCCCGCTGTGTATCCACTTTGTCCCGTCAGAGGAAGTTGAATCTCTGCTGGAGTCTCCAAGCGACAACAACACGGCCTCCCAGGTAGCTTTAAACCAAATAAAGAAAATGGCTGCAGACTTCTGGACCAAACTTTGCTTTTAATCCTGCTGAAGCTGCTGCTGAACACTTTTTTTATCAGTGAAAGTCAAATTTTAATTCACTCTGTTCTAGTTTCTTTACAAATTTAAGAAAAACTTCGTATCCGCTCTGTTTTCCAACCTGTCATTAAATTCCATCTTTTTACTTATTCCTGCACAGCTTCTCTTGTAGTTCCCTCACTTCTTCCTGTCATCCCTCCAGAGGTTACAGATCCACCCTCTCCGTCAGATCCATGAAGCCTTCAAGGCAGTTTTATTTTTCTCCTGCCGCCCATTCACCCATCAGAAGCATCGGCCACCTATTGATTGTGTGACAAAAGGTTTGGGGAGTGTCACTATGAAAGGGGTCATCGAGCTGCAGAGGCAGCTTCAAGAAAGAGAGCCAATGTGCAGAAAGAGAGGTTAAAGGAGAAGCTCTGAGACGAATTATTACCTCAGTTTCAATGATACAGCCCCTTCATTCAAAAAATAACTCTTCGAGAGGAGGTAAAGGATGAAAAGGTCTTAAATTTTGGTCAAAACCATCAGTTTCACTAAAGATTAATGCTCAGTGTTAGATCAGCTCCAGGGTCATGACTGTGATCACTTGGTGAGTTAAAGCATTAATTAGTCAGTGGATGTCAGCTGGATCCAGATCAGCTCATGTTTGTTACAAACAGCAGTTAAATGAAGAGAAACTCTTCATGTTCTAGTTTGGTGGCGTCCAATGTCTGTTTTCAAAGGCCCGTTTTCCTGCATGTTTTAGATGTTGCGATTATGTAGCACAACTCATTCAAATTAATAGTTCATTAACAGGCATCCGCAGAGGTAGGCGGCATGCTGAGCAAGTGATTCGGCCATTTAAATCAGGTGTGCTGGAGCAAAGACACCTCATGAAACCTGCAGGGCACCGGTCTTTGACGACCCGAGTTGGACTTTAGCTCGTTTCAACACAGAAGATACTAATAGGGACGAGCATGTAGCAGGTGCTAATGAGCACCAAAAATCAGGCGATTAGCAATCATTCTTCCGGTCCAACATATGCAGATCAGAATTGTGATTTATTGTGGAGGTCAACTGATGTCGGTAAACACTGACCAGTGTTTTATTCCAGCTATTGGTCCCATTATTATTGCACCAGTTGTATTAACATCTAATGTCCCTGTTGTACTGATGCAGCCGTTTTGATCAATTTATATTTAGAGGTGTATGTTTCTGTGGAGTTACGACTGTCTGAAGTAACGGACAGTTTCCAAAAGGGCTTCGATACAGAATTTATTGTCACTTTTATCTTTGTCACAATAAATGTCACAAAATAAAGAAATTGTTAACCAGATAGCAACTGAATATTAAAAAGATTATGTAAAGCTTCTAAAGGATGCAAAGAAATGCTAAGAGGCACCAGCAGAATAAAATAGGCCTTACTGGTGCCAACATGTGCTAAAACTCCGCTAACAGATGCTAACAGGCACCTTGGGATAAAATTAGTACCGTCTTGAGGATAAAAGCTGATATGAACGAACATGTGCTGCTACGATTAGTAGCAAGCTTTTCATTACTGCCAAATGTGATGGTTCTGGAGTGGTTCATGTCTGAGCAGCAGAAGAGATGGATCCAGAAAGGAGTTAAAAGAATTATTTAGATTATTTAAAACTATTTGTTTTCGATTTTTAGTGGCAGCCCTGAATCTGTAATAAATTGGTGCTATGTAACTGAAAAATAACTGGTACTAAATAAATGCAGTTGTTAACAGGTATGAGTATATTCTACAAGGTAAAATAACAGACCCATTTAGGTACATATGGTAGAAGAGCAGGTCCTATAACAGTATGCTCAGGGGTAAGTACAGAAAGCTATCAGGTATTAAAACCACAGATTAAACACAGGTTTCAATAAGAACTGATTTTTCAGCACCAACTCTTTCTGTAGATGACTGCAGCTGTCAGGAGGTGTTTACACCTGTGAATTAAAAGTTCTGCTGCAGAACAAACACTGCTGCTCCTGCCAGCTCCTCAGAACCTGCTCCAGCTTCAGACAAATGCATTGGAATTCATTACGTTTTAATTTGCCAACACCTGCCAGTTAATCTGGGTCTGGGTTATGCTGACCTTTTCTTTAAGGAGTTATTGTAACGGATGGTGATGAGGCAGAAATATTGGATGGGTTTTTGTATTTTAGTGTACAGAAGTCGCCTCTGCTCTCGGATTTTAAAACTGAATGGTGACGTGGTCACTCAGGGTCTCTGAACCAGTGGGATGGTGGCGTCAACTTACAGAACACTATGTGAAAACTGCACAGTGAATCTAAAGATAGAAAGCTGCAGATGCATTTCCTATTTGGTGTGAAGAACAGGGCAGCTGCTGCATGGCGCCAGATCAAAGACAAACCCAGACTGTCTTTATGCATGCAACCATCAAATCAAACAAATAATTACTGCTATATGACATAACAACCATCATTTATGCCGTTATAAACAAAATAACAATGTAAGGTCTCCACAGCTCCTATGTAGAGGCACCCAACTCTTAAACATTCGGGGCGATATTTTAACTCCCAAAAGGTGCCAGCTCTTTGGGAGGTGCTTCTCTCCTAAGTGTGGGTTTGCAGCTCCAACTGTAATGGATCTGGTAGTTAGTGGTGTACAGTAATCCAGATGAGCCCATGAGCAAAGTTTACAACAAACTACAACGGTGGTTAAGGAACCTTTTAAGGCTTAAATAAATCATAGATTGGAGTTAAGTGCTCTAAGAACAAAACATTTGCCTGAACACAGTCAGGTAAAAAAACTGGACTAAACCTTGGAGAATAATCTGTTAAAAGTCCAAAATGATGTAGAACTACCACCACTACTTTGAAATGTTTTCTGCTTGGAAGCTAAATAAAGGCATTCAGCAGCAGATCAGAGCAGGGTATCTATTTAAATGATGTGTCAGTCTGGAGAAGAACCTCTCTGTAACAGTCCTCTAATAAAGCGGCCCCAATTTTCCCTTTTAATCTGGAGCTGTGCAGAAGTGTTGTTTGATCTACTGCAAAACCTTTACTGTTAAAATCCGGTTGTAATCTAAAACTACCTGCAGCATAAAAGCACAGAGAGAAACATCTGATGAAACTGCTCTGTCACAAAATGCCCCAGCCTTGACAAGAAGTGCTGAGAAGATTTCTGTCTTCTCTTCCCCTCGAGTCCGACCCTGACCCTGGGCTAGGGTCAGAGGGTCCTACAGCTTAAATCTGAAGCCTGTTTTACAAAACCGTTCCAACATGAACCCACAAAGTCGAGTCCCGCTGCAAGCTCTCTCTGGCTGTTCACCAACCAAGCCAGTGACTTACTATGTGCATGTGAACAAAAATAAAGCCGGTGTTGCAGAACTAAAGCAGGAGAGGAGTGGAACTCAGCGGGGTAGATATGGAGCAATTTGCATAAGACGTGTGTCGGACTTCTTCAGTTATATGAGGTAAAACACATCAGAGGCTCTATCACTTTTGTCCTGTATTCAGTCCGGTCTGTCAGTGAAGAAACTACCACTGGCTGAAGTCCAGTGACCTTTTCCATCTCGTCACACCTCACTGCTACCCGTCTAGTGTGTGTTAATGGCAGGTATTGATGTGTGTGACACACACTTCCTTTAGACCTTCGCTCCACCACTGACTCAGGCATCTTTAAATCTGAGCTTGAGACTTGTTTCTTTCAGGCAAGCTTTTACTACCAAGTAGCATGGTGGCATTTTAGCTATGATTGTAATTTTCCTGTTGTCTGCTTATATGGCTGTTTGTTTTTGTGCTTTGTTGTTTTCACAGTGAATGAAATGAAATGTTTACAGCCCTGGCTATCTGACCTGGGCTCCTGCTTCAAACACTTAACAACCAAGCTGCGCCACATGGCAAAAAGTCCCATAACATGAATGCGCAGCTACCATGTTTCAGCTCAAATCGCCATACATAATGAGGAGCCACTGCATTATTTATGCGCCCCAGAAGGCCTCATCTCATCCATGTTCTGGGTGTTTTATGTGGACCTTGTCTAGAGTTATTCAGTCTAAAAAGGGACATTTTCAAACAAGGTGTTTGACAACAACATGAAAACAACATGTTTTCATTATTAAAAAGGACATTTTACGGATTCATACCTTTTACACAACCCTGAATATCTCAGCATGTCAGAACTTAACCTTGAAGCGAACCAAATCTAAAGTCCCAGTAGAAGGTACTGGTTCTGATCTTCATCAATATGTATCAACAAAGTTAAACAGCAAGAAGTGAACACACCTCAGCGTAGTCATCTCTGACATGAAAGGTCAAATTCAAAGTTGTGTGAGTCTGTCTGGAGATGTCTGAGGAATACTTTAATAGTCATATCAAAAACTGTCTGCTTTCAGTCTCACTCAGATACATAAACAGGACCCAGTAGATGTGAAAGTTCCTGTCTGAACCTGTAACAAAAATCTGGTACTGGAATTTCCCTCAGCAGCCAATGAAAAGCAGTGAGACACCACTCAGGGGCCAATTATAGTGACAGCATTCCTGCATGGAAGCAAATCAGACAGACGCACATCTTGCCAACATCAGAGCTGTAAAGTTCTGCCGGGTCAGACCTCACCCCGATGACCACCAACAAGTCACGGCGCCTCAAAGTCACAGCAGACGGCTCTATTATTGGCACAGCCTCACAGACGGAGGGAGTGGAAGGTTACATCTAAAGATGTAACCTTCCTGGGATAGCCAGATGCCACACACTGTTCTACCACCCCCCACCCGGAACAACTCTGCTCTTCTTTACACATTCCAAAGCACAGAGGCGGTTAGCTGATGCATTTCCTCTGGAGTCGTCAAGGGAAACCAGGATTACACCGTGTTTACCTTTACAATAAGATTTAGATGTTTAGCACAGAGATTAGACACATTTAAGGTGTTTAGTCGGCTCTCTCAAGCAGACAGCTTTAGTGTAAACAGATTATGCCTTCGGTTGGAGGAAAGAAATCCTCATTGTTCTTTTACAGCATCTGTGGGAGTCGGTCCCAGAGAAGGAGTCGGCGTCTTTGTGGTTATTCCGACCCCATTACTGGATGCTTATGGATGAAAAAAGCTGTGACCTCTGTGAGTGAACAATCTGTGCTACCTCCAAAAATCTTTTAAAGAATTCAAGGGTTTTTATTTCCCCTTTAATTCTGAAAGGGGCTGCAGGGAACAGACGAAAACCCAAAATCAAGTGAAAAACAACAAAAAAAGGCAAAACACCCCCAAACTGGGGGGCGAAAGCCAGTGGGCTAAGGCAGGAAAAGGGCCAAGTGGGAAAAATTTCAGGGGATTAACCCCTGCAAAGGAAATTTCCCGGGGCTTTTTAAATTTTTTAGAAGGGGGGAAACCAAAGGGTTTTTTTAAAAAACCAAACCCTTGTTTCCTTTTAAACCAAAGTTAGGGCTTTTTTAAACAAAAATTTTACTGTTTCAGGGGCCATTTAAAACCCCGGGGGAAACAAAAAACAAAATGGCAAGGGGTTTTTGTGACAAACAAAAACGAAGTGGGCCCAAAAAGGGCAAAATTTTTTTTGGAGAAACAAAAAGGCAAAAGGAAATAGGGGGGAAAAAAATTTTTAATTTTGGGGGGGGGGGATGATTGGCCCTTAGTTTTAATAAAAAATTTTTTAAAAAATTTTTTCCAAAAATTTTTTTCAAAAAATTTTTTCCATTTGTTTAATTTTATTAAACCCCCATAACAGGGGGGGGGGGGGGGGGGGGGGGGGGGTTTTTTTGGGGTTTTGGGGGGGGGGGGGGGGGGGGGTTTTTTTTTGGGGGGGGGGGGGGGGGGGGTTGGGGGGGGGGGGTTTTTGGGTTGGGGGGGGTTTGGGGGGGGGGGGGGGGGGTGGGGGGGGGGGGGGGGTTTTGGGGGGGGGGGGGGGGTTTGGTGGGGGGGGGGGGGGGGGGGGGGGGGGGGGGGGGGTTTTGGGGGGGTTAGGGGGGGGGGGGGGGGGGGTTTTGGGGGGGGGGGGGGGGGGGGGGGGGGGGTTTTTTGGGTTCGGGGGGGGGGGGGGGGGGTTTGGGGGGGGGTGGGGGGGTTTTTTTTTTTTGGGGGGGGGGGGGGGGGGGTTTTTTGGGGGGGGGGGGGGGGGGGGGGGGGGGGGGGGGGGGGGGAAAAAAAAAGGGGGGGGGGGGGGGGGGGGGGGGGGGGGTTTTGGGGGGGGGGGGGGTTTTTTTTTTGGGGGGGGGGGGGGGGGGGGGGGGGGGTGGTGTTTGGGGGTTTTTTGGGGGGGGGGGGGGGTTTTTGTGGGCCCCCCCCTTTTGGGGGGGGTTGGTCTTAGGGTCTAATGGAATCGAGGTAAAACCAGTTGAAACAGCAGGAGCAACAAATCCAAACATATCGTCAGTTTTAGGAACAAGTTTTTCATCATGTGTTGGGCGACAAAAAAAACCAGAACATTTGACTTCCAGAAGGTTCCATCTATCCCAGTGTCAAGGAGGAACCTTCAAGGTTTGAATGAAATCTTTCCATATCTGGTGCTCAGTGCTGAGTGGTGGCAGTCACTTGTCCATTATCTGAACAATAAATAGAAACTTCTGAGAAAATCTGCGAACAGCAGCTGGTGATCCAGCTGACAGGAATAACATCTGTGGGCGGAAGTTTCCAGCCGCTCCTCAGTCACAGCAGCTCGGATCAAACAGCTGCTGGAAGTCGGGGTGTGATGGACAGCAGGAGGCAGATGTGAACCTGTCTCAGAAAACAAAAGTTCAGGGAACATCAGGGGAGCAGGAACATTACCTCAGAGGGGGCTTGAAGGTCAGCCTGATTCATCTTTAAACCGATCCTGAACATCAGGATGTGCAGATTTTCCTTCATGCCAGAAGGCTGAAGGCACGCTTGTTGTTACTAAAAAGAAATAACATGAAATGTGTCCCATTCCTGAGGAGGCTACAGTCGAATCAATGATTGAAGTTGATGGGAAAAACAGGAAAGCAGAGCGCCTGTTTTCCAGACCTCCCAGCTTTCCGAAAATACAAAGCAGAAGAGATTAGTACTCTGGAGTTATACAAGCAGACAACCTGCAGTGTCTAGGACACCATTTATTATCTCCACAAACAAGATCTTTATCTGTGGAATAATCCTTCTGTGGAAAACAAGATCCACCACCACCCAAACATAAAAACCTTTCTGGGCTTTGTTGTTCCAACTGGGACATCAGAGACAAATGTGACCTTCACCAAGATGAAAGAGGCGTTCCAACATCCTGCAGTTTGAAAACGTTGTTGGAAAAGATTTAGGTTTGTGCCCCCCCCGGCGAGCTTCTACTAAATGACGATTTAATTTGAGGTGAGGCCCAGAACTAACAAACAGCAGTAAGAATAAAAGCAGCATGGTAGAATCATGGGAATTGTGGTTCTTTTGGAAACGCAACCAAACATGCACCCACTGTGATCAGAGGTTTGTGGAAAGAGAGAGAGAGAGAGATAATGCCAACAGCCCATGAGGGGAAATGTTGTGAATCTTCTCAGTCGGCTCATTATAACTGTGCAACTTCTGCAGAAATGAAACCTGAAAGCGTCCCGCAGAGCAGCAGCAGAGACGGTGGAGAACATAATTACTGTTAAAGGACCACTGATTACATTTCTCAGGTTCTCCCTCTCTCCTCTCAGAGTCGGTTAAATCGGCAACGCTGCAGAGATCAGCTGACAGCAGAACATCCAAACAGAACCGCACACAAGAGGAAACTCGAGAATATCTTCTCCCGTTTCCCTGTTGTTTGTCTGCTGGTTTACTGCACCTTTAAAATGTGCTTAAACTCTGTTTAGCAGTGTGTGAATGAGTCTGCAGACATGTCCTCTCACATGGTGACTGCTGAGAGGTCCTGTAAAGTTTCCTGCCGTCACGAAACTGCTCATTCTGGATGAAACATTCAGTCAAGCAGCTTAAATAATGTAAAACTAAATCTGATGCAGAGCTCAGTTGATCCCATTAATCCTCAGTGACATCCCGGTTTAGCAGCTTTGTTCCGACCTGAAAACAACTTCCTGAACATCTGAAAGCCTTGGAACAAAAGACCAGAGTTTATTTTATTAGTTTAAATCAATATTTAGCCTTTTATTTATTCATATCTAGATGTCATTAAGGCTTCTTTAATGTACTTCTGAAAATTCTCTGCATTTCTTTTCCATTAGTGTGATGTCTTTTTCAGGGAACCACTGTGAATCAAATGTTGAACTTCATTGTGTACGAAGTTGTCCTTTAAAACTAAACTGGCCACGACATCTGGAGAGAAATCTTTTTCTTTCTCCATCCAGACGGGAACTCAGTCACATTCTGAGCAGGATGAAGAAGCTGCTGCTCCTGATCAACCTGGACACTTTCTGGTGTGAAAGTACACCACGGTTTGATTAGATCCCAGAGGGAGCGGTGAAGTGATGGGTTTCTCTAGGTTTAATATTATGCTCCCCCTCCCCAACCTGCTGCTGCAAGCTGTTAGATAAAAGGGGTCACAAACAGAGAACAAAAAGGAGTGCTACAATTAAGGTTGAACAACATCTGGCTATATTATGGTAATATCACTGTCTGGAATAAGAATATCTGGAAGAACAGCCAGTCCTGCAGTAGGAGTTAGCTAATTATTCAGGTAGCGTGCATTCAGGCTCACTCTGCCGGGAATAGAACATGTTCCAGTTGTTGTTTAATGCAAAACCTTCTCCTGAAAGCAGCAACACGTTTTACTGTCTGGACAGTTAACATACCTAGAATGATGCAGTCCAAATAGAAAGTACACCCACTTTAAATTCCAGAGTTGTTTCTATGATGTACAGAAATTAGGATTTTGGGGAAAGTTTTTAATCATAGCTTCATCTTTAAAAAAAACATGACTGTGAGCAATCTGAGGTTAGATTAGAATACTTTTAGAATCAGATTATTTTTACATTAAAACTCTAGAACTGAAACGGGTGCACTTTTTTATCATGCCTAAGTGCATAAAATATGTGAAGTTTATTGTAATGCTGAGAAAACTGAAGGGTTTTAGCCTCATATCAGTGGAACATCTCAGCAGCTTCTTGCTCTTCATTGATGATTTCTCCAAATAATTTCTCCTAAAGCTTTCCTGCACACATCCATGGACTATCCATGATGAGCTAACAAGATAAAACACAATTCATGTCCTGCTAGATCTGAACACTTTCAGAACCTTTCATCATCAGCCTGAGGTGGACGATGGAAAGACAAGTCATACAAAAGGTCAAAAGAATAAAAAAAAAAAAAAGGTTTAATATTTCTGCTCTACAGGGAGGAATGAGGAATATTTTAGTTTTTATTATTTTTCTTCACAGTAACTGAGGTGTTTGAGTAACTAATTCAGTCTGAGTCAGGCCTGGAAGTGTGAATGAAAACAAAGAAATGTGTGTTTCTGATGGGATTAGAGAGTCTGCCACATTTAACTGTAAAGAAATTATGAATATTTATAAACTTCCAGGAACATTAATAATTCAAATGTTTGCCTGAAAGACAAACAAGAAGCTCGGTCATAGTATTAACCCAGTCTAATGTATATACAGGTATAAACTGAGCTGTAATCAAACCTTTTGGATTTATTCTATGAACGGGATTGTTACCTGTGAAGCCCGAGAGCAGCAGAGGTGAATTAAAATGTTTCTTCACATTTAAACTGATTCAGCTGCTGAAAGATCTTTAAAAGAATTAAAGTTTCTTAAATAAAAGGCTGAAAACGGCCTCAGAGGAGCTTTAAAGGTTTCTGCGATCAACTGTTTCAAATGCACCTACTGTAGCATTATTAGCAGCTCCCAGTGCGTGCGTGTGCGTGTGTGTGTGTGTGTGCGTGTGCGTGTGCGTGTGCGTGTGGTCAAACTGGACCACCGGCTCAGATGTGACGGACGCTGACAGTTGGCAGCACCAGGTCACGTGTGTCTGGATGCATGTGAGCGACAGCTGCTGACTGAAAGTGACAGCTGGGAAACAACACACACACCCTCCCAGTTTAACTTGTAACTGTTCAGATCCGCAGGCTTCCGCTGGGTTTCATCTCAGTTTCCAGTTGGAAAATAAACTGGGATCATCCGAGGTGGTACAGTTGTGTCCTCCCTAAAAACTAATTGAAGTTCTCCTGAAGGTGGAAGCTGGAAAGAAATGGGTCTTTAAAAGCTCCAAACTGTTGCTTCTTTTAATCGTGGTGAACCTTTAAATGTTTTACATTTATGCTTCGTTATTTTATGCCTTTCCTCTAAAGTCCCTTAAAGCTCTTTGGCTTGTCTTGTGTATGAAAGATGGAAATAAACTGAGATGCTGGACAATTTAAAGGTTGGTAGACTTCAGTGTTGTAGATAAAAGCTGTTTTTATACAGATCTTTTGGAAACCTGAAATCGGATCAGCACTGTAATGCTGCTAACCCAGAGGACTGAAGGCTTACATTTTCTAGCTTTTGCTTCAAATAAGAGCAGCAACAAGTTCTACCAGCTTCAGACTGATCTCCACCCATTTAACGAACCGTTATACCATGGCAAAGACATGCACATCTTCACGCAATATTTACATTGGTCATTATGACGCCTTACTGGATTTTCTATCAACCAATCATTTCAGTCAAATTCAAATCAACTCCACTGTTTTAAAGAAATAAAGGAACAATGCATAAAAATTCTAGAAGCATTTAGGTCCAAATTGACTTGAACACACCAAGAGGCTTCAGAGTTCAACATGATGTAGATATTTTTGATGTTTAAGAATTTCAGGTCCAGGTGAAACGGATTTGGATTCAATCTTTTAGACTTCAACAGTCTGGATCAATCTGGCCAAAGGAAAAGAGCTTTGATACTCTGACAACTTCACAGGGAGTAGGTTATCCAACATGAGGTCAGACTAATTATAAATCCACTCAGCAGAAGACCACACTAGGTACCTCTCTTGTCAGCCAACAACAAGAAACTGAGGCTCCAATTCACATGGACTCACCAGAACTGGACAATAACAGCTCGGAACAATGTTGCCTGGTCCAATGAGTCTGGATTTAAGCTGCGACATTCGGATTAAATCCAGACATCTATGCCACAACAAATTAAAGCAGTTCTTCCGGCAAAAGATGGTCCAACCCAGTACCTGCAAGGTGAACCTAATAAAGTGACAAATGAGGATTTATTATTGGCTTGAAGAGCAGAACATAAGGAACCTAAAATACAACAGCCTGCCAAATATTGCATCCTAGCAGTCCTATAACAATGTCCTGTGCTGCTGTAAATACCGGTGGACATATTGTGATGAGTTATATTGAGCAGCTCTAGAATAACTTTCTGCAGAACAATGTCTATATCAGTGACTGTTGTGGCTAAAATCGTGCTGGACTGTAGCACGACGTCATTTGCAGCTTGGAGTTTGGACTCCTGCTCTGATGGCAGCGATGGACAACCAGTGATTCATGGCGGACAGAAATACCCTCAGAGGTCAAACACATTGCTTTAAAAGTGTTTCCTTTCATAACGCTGCTCTTTTTTTTGGCTGCTGCTCTTTAGACTCGGTTACTGTTTGATCACTCCGTCAGGATTTATTTTTACACAATGAGTCAGTCAGAGAGAGGAGGTGTGAGGGTGGGTGTTTACAACCGGGCGTCCCATTTTAGTTTTAGAGCTTTGACTCAGTGGCACAGATTCATCTGCAGAATCTCTGAGACTCCAACGGTTCACCGGAAACCCTCATGTGTAACAGGTGGATCTTAGACCAAAGACAAACGATAATCGTCTTTTTCCTTCACGACTGTCTCCTTATGAAACACACTGTGACGGGGCTGCAGAAACCTCTACAGACACGTTCACTGTAAGAGCAGAGAACCTGAAGATGATTTATGAGGCTCTGCCGTGTTTCCAGGAGACTGAACCTCCTTCCAAACTCCAAACATGCAGCTGAAATCTGCTCCGAGTCCGACTCCCGTTGGTCCGCGGGCTTCATTTAACTGCACACTGCAAACACACCTCTGCTAAGACAAACAGGTCCGATCTGGGTCAGAGTGGAGTTGTGATAAGGCAGCTAACAGAGACCTGAAGCTGCAACCAGCTCTGCTGCATTGACGTCATGAGTGTGAGGGAAAGTTGTGTGTGCATGCTGTCCTAAATGTGTGCATGTGTGTTGGCTCTGCTGTGATAGGCATCTCATCCCATCCTTCCTGCTGATGCAGGTCATCAATTCTCATCTCAGAGTCTGTCCTTCCTGGCTCAACGTGCACAGTTATAAATATCAGAGCTGGAAGGGAAGCAAAAACAGCCAGGAACTGCAAACACACCTTCAACAGGGATCTGCCATGTTTCTGTGGATTATACCCGTTATTCCACACAGTCCAAAAGGGGACAGTAATTGGTCGTCTGCCTTCAGACAGAAATAGGTTAAGGTGTTTTATCACTGGTTTGATTCCAGTTCTGATGCATGCAGCCACAGAACAGACTTTTAAAGTTCGTCTTTGACAAAAACATTAACTGTGTCCATGATCTTCAACCAAAGCTTTTAATTAGAGTAGAACCGAGCCACTGAGCAGTCAATGGAACATTATATTAGATCCTGCAGTCTGGTGCTTCCATCAATGAACTGAAGGAAATTTTCCTCATTCTTAGAGTGCTGTCTTTATTCAGGGAGTCAAACACCAAACCGTCAGGGTTTGAGCAGCGAGGTCATTCTCTCTCTGCCAGCTGGTCAAAGTTTCACTGAGCTGATAATTCACTGCGGACAGCCAGTCAGTATCCAGCCCTCCTCCTCCACAGCCACCACAGATGTCCCAGCGCCAAGGCTCCATCCTTTATCTCCATGATAATGGCGTCCCACGGCTGATAGCCTTCCACACTGAGCCAAGTGACCTCCAAACTCTGCACCCCAAGTCAAATTCTCTAACAGATTGTCTGCTGGATTTATTGGAGCTAAACGGGCCGAACCGACTGGCTGATATTCAACTGCAGATAAGTGGTTTTCACCTCTGAGATTGACGTCACTGAATGTGACCTGAAACCCCTCCTATCTATTGTAAATCCAAACAAGTTTGAAACAATGAGGCTGAAGAGACAGAAACACAGAAGATACTATTTTACAGGAAGAGGTATACAAAATATAGCAGGTTCAGTTTGGTCCTGTAACTATGACTCAGTTTAGACCTTCAGAAGGTCAAGGTCGTTGACTCCTTTGAATCAGGTTAAGGTTCATCACTCCAAAACAACCTCGATGGGAAGATGGAAGCTGGATTTTAGTCAGGCTTCCTGCTAATTATTTTATTATAAGTTCCAGTTTCATTTAAACACACATTTAATCTCTAACATGCTGTAACACGAGTGGGAGACGTTCATTTATAAACATCGCTGGCCCTTCCTCAGTTTATCCCTGCAGACAAACTTCAACTTATTTTATTATATTAGAGCTATAGACAGTAACCTGGCACAATTAAGACGTCCCATCTCAACAAGTGTCCATCAGTGTCTTCAGGGAGAATCAGCTGTTAAACAGAATGCCATCAACACACAAAATACAAAGCAGCCAATCAGATGGTTTCAAAGAAAATCATTGACCAATGAGCAGGCAGTGGGCGGGTTCAATGCATGGATGGATCCACACTGGTCAATACTTCTCAACAGTTTATGTGCAAAGAAATATTCCTGCATTCACTTTACCCCAGAAGTTTGAACTCTGACCTGGGAATAACTCACCAAGCCAGAAAACCAGTAAGATCCACACAAGCTGACCATTACCTGCACATGATTACAGTTCATTAAATGAATGCATTCAAAATCGATGCAGGACTGAATTAGTGACACATGGTTAAAAGGTTATATTTCTTCGGAACATTTGACCTTTAACTCAGCAGAGAACACTTTGAGACTTAGGCCAGGTCAACACACCTTCCACTCCACAGGAGAACATCCAAGCTGCAGCCTTCCCAATCCCCCCCTCAATCTCTTTCTGTTTAATATCCATAGCTTCTGACTACAGGTGGGGATTGAAACATTAAAACCATTAAAAAAAGCTTGAGCTTGAGGAATCCTCCTTCCTGCTAGAAACAGACCTAAAAAGGATATTTTCCTTCATGGACATCGGCGCCTCGTTTTTGCTCTCTGCTGCAGAGCTGATGTTGGAGGCTTTCTTACCAACGGACTCATTTCCTGAGTGTTAAACTGTGGAAACAAGCGGCTCCCGCTGCAGAGATCTGAATCTCAGACCGCTCTTTGAAGCCGTTGTGTTGCTAACAGCGGGAATCTGGGTGCGCGATCTGTTTACCCTTCAAGTTATTGCCTTATCCAAATGTAATGCTCACATATATGTAAACAGCACCCACACCCTCTCATCTGAGGTCACCCTGAGCCTACCGAGGACGGTCAGCAGCATTAAACCCCTTCATTCTGCAGTCTTCTCCTCACACATCTGTCCAACAACATCCATCCATCCCTCATTTTCTCCACCATTCTCACTTTCTATTAACCCCATTTTCTCCTAGTCTCAGAGCACCTCCTGCCCAATAAATCAACTCGTCACATTCCCATTTCCACCATCACCCCCAGATTCTTGCTCCGTGCACACCGTCTCTCAGCTCCAGGCTGTGAATCATCGATGCATCCTTCTGAATGAATGCCCATCATGAAAGATTGACTGACGGATGAAAGGGAGGTGTGAATAAATGACTTGATGAACGTGTGGATGGATGGGTTGGAGGGTGAATAACGGGATGAATACATGACTCATGACATCCTGATCCGTTGCAAAAAATCTGCAAATAGGATTGGAGAGGAGCATTCATGCAGAGTGTTTACTTCCTGAAGCATTAACAGCACTCTGAAGGGGCACTTTAACGGAGAGCAGGAAGTTTCAGGATTTATTTTGGCATGCTTGGAGAACTGGGATCTACAGTCGCAGCTCAGTTTATTTTACCAAAGAACATTTGGTCCTCTGTG
Organism: Crenichthys baileyi; assembly: GCA_036173005.1. Lineage (NCBI taxonomy): Eukaryota > Metazoa > Chordata > Actinopteri > Cyprinodontiformes > Goodeidae > Crenichthys > Crenichthys baileyi. The sequence goes on from JAHHUM010002026.1 coordinate 1,025,755, forward strand.
ATATTGGAACAACAAAAGTGACTTGGAAATAATTATGTCCAAGAGAGAAAATTATCAAATGCATTTTAATGCCGGGTTATTAGTGAGATTCTGGAAATTCATCAACCTAGAGCACAATCCAGGGGTCCAGCAGCTGAAATAGGAGCAAACTGTAGTTGTTGCTCAATCGCAAGATTGACAAAAAATCTGCATTCAGCATCAGGAGCATCACTCAACACATCTGATGCTAATTTTCTCATAATAGCAGATAAAACCTTAAAGCACAAACATGTAGAAAAAGCAACAAAGAGCTGAAGACATTGTGAAAACTGTCCATGAAAAGCAATAATGTGACATTAGCCCGTCTGATTGGCTAATAAATGTGGGTGTGGTCAACAGAGTTTAAAATGTGATACTTTTATTTTTTACATAACAAAATCAAAACATTTAAATCCATTTAGGTTTATATGAAATTATTAGTAATGCACGATATGTCGGCTTTACGTCGTATTGACGTACAATAAGTAAAACTGGGCCGATATTAATAACCAATGTTTATTTCCTCTAAGTTGTGTTTCTGATGGTAGTTGAGGGGGGTAGCATTAGGATTTTGTAGAAATATGGAGCAGCTCTCATGCTGTGATGAAGGGTTAATGAAGAAATAAAGTTTCATAGTTTAACCTAAACAAAAAGACTCGTTCCAAGTTCATGGAAACCAGCTTTAGTTCAACGACTCCTAAAAGGTGGAGATCCTCCAGATTTAAATAATTACCAGACTGTCAAAGTTGCCGAAGGTATTTTAATGCTTTATTAATGACAAGCTGAAGTAATTTCTCGCAGATAATAATCTCCAGTATTTAGTTCCAGTCAGACTTTAGGTCAGCTGATGGTACAATTAATACAGCAATGCTGCTTACAGACCATGACTGGGCTGCAGGGCAGGATTCCAACATGAGAACAACCCCAAACACTCGTCCAAGATGGCCGCCGCCTTGCTACAGAAACAGGCCAAGCATGTCTGCAGACCTAAACCCTACTGAGCATCAGTGGCTCATCCTCAAACATAGGGTGCAGGAGCACAAGCACTCTAACATCCACCAACTCTGATGCCATCATGGAGAAGTGGAGGAGGATTCCAGTGGCAACCAGTAAACTTAAGGCACAGGAGAGTTCAGGCAGTGCTGGAAAATCATGGTGGCCACACAAAATATTGACACTTTAGGCACAATGTAGACATTTACACTTAGGAGTGAACTCACTTTTGTTTCTAGCTGTTTAGACATTAATGGCTGTGTTGAGTAATTTTGAGGGGACAACAGATTTAAACTGTTATACAAGCTGGACACTGACTACTTTACGTTGTATCAAAGTGTCATTTTTCTACAGCTGTCCCAGGAAAAGATATAACATATCAACACAAATATGAGGGATGTACTTACTTTTGTGAGATACATATATATGCTTGTAGCTGGGGCCCCACTGTTAGGAAAACATATTATATGCGATATTAAATGTCATGAAAATAATATGACCGATAGATCAGTAATCAAACAGTTTCTGCTTCAGGTTCATAAACAGATAAGGAGTCGTTTCTCCAGCTGCTGGAAAAATAAAACCCATTATTTTTTTGTTTTGGTATTTAGCAACTTAGTCGTAGTTTCTTAATGACTTTACGTCCTCTTTACCTTTAAAACCTTTTATACTGCAATAAACAATAAGTGTCACCAAACATAATACATGCATACGCACCCTGAATGCATCATATTAAAAATGTGTTAATAGTTGCTGCAGTCCAAACATTCTTCAAGATATTCATATTGCGATGATAATTCTGTTATATCTAGAGAAGCAGCAGATAAAACCATATAAATAAAATCTTGCAGAATAAACTGTAATTAGATTTTAATCCGTCTGATTATCACTGCTAAGGTTAGTGAAAATTACTCTGGATCTTCTACTGCGGTACTAACACACATCAAGGCTCTAAGTGTTGATATGAGAACATTAGGAGTATTAACTTCTCCTTATTTCACCGGGACTTTCTGTGTTTTCCTGCTTTCAGTTGCAGCAAACAGAGGACACCACTGTTCCTGGATCTGTTGGACCATGCTGCTATTTTAGAAAGCTGCTGACTCGTTCACACCTGCAGCGTTTGTGCAACCTGAGGCTTTCCTCCTGTTTGTTTCAACTCATGGCCCCATGTGTGAGTCCAATTTGTCCAAGTCAACACAAAACACATACACACACCGGGGTTAGTGTGAAGAAGGTCGGCTGTTGTTTGACTGTCAGATTTAACATGTCAGCTCCTCTCAGCTCTCATTTCCTCAGCCTGCTGTTTGTCTCCCACCAAAGATTCAATGGGTCCCAGTTTGCGCAAGTCAACACAAAACACACACACAGGCTGGACAGACATGTGCACACAGTGATATTTTTAAAAGGCTGCAAACTGACTAAAGCAGGTTCTCTTGCTCAACAACAAAGATCTGGTCAGAAGATCTGCTTTGCTCAGTGGCCTGAAATAAGTCTGCAGATACCTGATAGAAACTATCATTCTGCACGACATCCTTATATCTAATTACATAATACGACTCTGAGCTGGGCTGCTTGTCTGGGTGTCATTTTGGAAAAGATTTACCAAGATGACAGGGAGAACAGCAAACCAGAATTCTGAGAAAAGATTATGAAGAAATGAGTTTGTGTTTTTCATCAGTCATCAACCAAACAGTCAGACCTCAAGTTTAATTTCTGCTGAAGTAAAAACATTCAAGCATCAATGGAGTTCCTTCCTTCAATTTCTTTCTCCTTCCATGAAGTTAAAGAAGGTTTTATGATCTTAGAACATTCTTCATCTAACAGGAAGCCAAGTCCTTCATTAAAGTGATTAATGCAGTGGGAACAGCTGGACTTCTTTGATGGAGGCTGCAGGTTTTCCAGCATCATCTCAGTGCTATGTCTCCGGGTGTCAAACAGGACACTGAAGCTTCATGTGCTGCACCTGAGCAAGCCCCCTACGCCCACCATAACTAGCCTGGCATAGCAGGCAGGTCTCCGGGGTTCCCCCCCACCCTCGGCGCTTGAGGTTAATGGTGAAGCTGAATTCCTTCACACCAGACCGAGCAACACTCCTCCACATGTGTCTCCGTTTCCAAGACCACCAGAGCAAACAGACGCCATGAATAGACTGGTTTAGGAGAGAGAGTTAGCTCTTTGCTGTGTCTCAGTGTCTTTAATCAGCTAAAGCAGCTGGAAATCATGTTGATAATAGAATAAATCATCCTGCTGCAGAGCAGGGTTGACAAGAAGCTTCCAATAAAGCTCAAACGTGCTGTTATTTGTTTTCATGGAGCTCCCAGTAAATCCTTCATGTCTGATTAAACAGCCAACAAAAAGGTGGTTTTATTCTGAAGTCAGAAACCAACATGAAGTCCTAGTGAGAAATACCCATCTTGTTGGGATCAGACAGAATGTGGTGCTGCCCAATCCCAGCAAGGTCTTCCCACACCATTAAAGGCCTCTGGCATGGAGAGGGAATTCCTTCATGGCTGACCAGGTAACCGTTTGGCTTTGTGTCCAAAAAGCCAACCAGCCAAAACAGACTGGCTAATAAAAGCAGCCCTGATAAGCAGTTAATGTCCCAGAACTAATTACTGCCCTGCCATCCCATTTTTCCCACTTCACAACTCATGGCAACGACACTCCCACACAATCGGATCTGCTCCGACTGAGACCGGACAGCATAAGAGAGAGAACAAAAATACAGAAATGAAAACAGACTCAAGGTCAAACACTGGACAATTCTGACTTTTTAAGGCTCATTAAATGCATCATAGCTGAAAACGTACTTTTTCTGTCCTAATCAAACATTTTCATTTGGTTTCAATCAGGACAAGCCGCCATCATTCTGAGTTCCAGGTTCAAATAACGTTTCTGTTGGCAGCTTTAGATCCGCCTGCAGGATATGAGGAAAACATGACATTCAATAACGTCGCTGAACGTCCTGATGATGACGATGAAGTGACTTGAGATGAACACCTACCTAACTAAACAGTGCCAATGTCTGAGTGAGCAGTAGTCCAACAGAAGAAAAACAACATTTTTATCTCAAAAAGGTTTTACTGAAAGCCTGTCGGCGTCTCAAACATTCAGGGACCATTTTATTTTCATCAGCTGTCCAATCAGGCGCCCCTGTTCCAGGAGTTCGGCTGAAACAGAGTCCGACTCGGAGGATCTGGATCTCCTCTCAGAACACAGCAGGCTGATAACCAAACCATGCTCCTTTCCTCTTCCTGCTTTTAAAAGGCACCACTTCCTCTGCAGGCTGAGGAGCAGGGAACCAGAGATCTGACTTATCACAGAGGATCCACAAAGCTTTGGTACCAGCACAACTCAATCCAATTTTGGATCACACCGATTTTTGAAATGGGAGTAGTTTGGACAGAAGAGAGAGGAGGAGAAATGGAGATGAGGAAACAATCCGACTCCAGTCTGCCTTTTAAATGAAAATCCTGTTTGTTTTCCAGGTGGAAACAGGATTAGAACCAACACTGCCATCATATTTACACAAAAAATGATTTGGTCCAGAATTGAATTGTGGTTCAGAGTCATGCTGGCAGTTGTGAACTTTCTGGTTTTAGGGATATGATGGGATGTTCTGAGATGTTGGAGGAGAAAAACAGCTCAGTGAAGAAAAGGTCTGGGATCAGTTAATGGAGGAAAGTTAGGACAAGCAAAAACGGTCCAAATGAAGAACCTGAGGTTCTCCTGCAGGTTCTCCTCTCCAGGCTGAAGTGCAGCTTTTTATTCAACACTGAGGCTGTTTGATATACACACACACACACACACTCTTCACCTTCACAGGTTTGCAGAGATCTTTCTGTAAAAGCTGAGCACATGAGGAAAACCCGCAGTGAGCAGGAAAAGTCGGGCCGAGAACATGAGGAGCTGCAGTAGAACCAAACAGTTTATTTCCTCAGACTGCAGGAAAACTAATTGATTTATAATCCTCACACACTCAACAAAGCAGCTGAACAAATCAGAACAGAAACACAGATGATCAGAATCACTGGAAGAACACACACACACACACACACACACACTGACCTGCGGGTTAGTGATTTACATCACCAAAGTGTCAACAGAACAGAATCCACTGTGATGTACAGAGAAAGTATTGATTTACTTCCCAACAGAAGGAGAGGGGAACCTTTATTCCTCAGACAGCAAAACGGCCCTTATGGGCCCCCTAGAAACCTCCATCCTCATAACAGAGTCCTGTTTAATTATTTAAAGCTTAGGAGACCAAAACAATAAACTGTTAGAGCTGACTTTGAGTTTCAGCTGACAGTCAGGAGGTCCAACCCAAAGGTCACCAGCTAAAAACACCCCCAGCAGCTAACTGGTTCCATTAAAACGACGGACACCTGAGAGGCTCATAAACTGGCCAAGGACACATACAGATCCTTGTGAGTCAGAACAGGGCAAAACAAGGCCAATTTACCCGACCAATACGCTGTTTGGACTTCCAAATGTCAGGGAATGAGAAGAAGGTTCCAGCTCATTATCAAGCAGGGAAATTATTTTATTGTTAGAAAAATGTTTCCGGACACCTCCTCCCCGGCCCCGGCAGCCGTCCCCGCTCCGCTCCGCTCCTGTCAAACGTCTCCATGGCAAAGCCAACGTGAGAGGAATCCGGACGAGGCTGCGCCCCCCTCCCGGTGCGCATCGGGGGCGGCGGCGCGCACACGCGGTCCCTTACCGGCCCGTTAACGCTCATGCTGGGGTTCGTGACCGACGGAAAATGCTGTGAGGACCAATGAGGTCACTGAGCTCTGCAGGCTGCAGGCGCTCGGCGTCTGCTGCCTTCAGGAGCCCCAAAGAACTCCGTAAATACAGCCCGAGAGGCCCAGCGCTGTCCGTCCCGCATTTATCACGCACCTGTTCGGCGTGGAAGCGCGTGAGCTGTCCGAGCGCGTGACAGTCGGGATAATCTCACAGCCAGAGCCCCAAAATATCCACCCGGAGCCCGGAGAGATCACCCACGGAGCCGCGGAGCATCCGGGCGCTCTGCCCGCTCTCCAGGCTCCGTGTGGCGGCTCCATGAGCCGCTGACTGCACGCAAACACCGCACGGAGAAATAACAGCTGAGGAAAAGGAAGGAAGGGAGGGAGACACTGACCGTCAAATTCCTTTCTCGGATAAATCCTCCTCTTCCCTACGGTGGCCGTCCGTGTGCGGCTCCCTGCCCGCAGCAGCCCGGCGGACAGATATAGCTCTGTGCTCGGTGTCAGATCTCCTCGGTCCCTCCTCCTTCTCCTGACAGGCTGCTCCAAAGTTAGCAGCAGCAGCGCTTCTCAATCAATCCACAGGGTCTCACAGAACCAGCACCGGGATCAGAAAGCGAAGAAAGCAGCAGAATCTTTCTCCGGAACCAGAGGAAGCGGGGGAAACCAACGGGATGTGGCAGAATCTAGGGGAAAGGAAGGAAAATGACGTTTTGTGACATCAGCTGATGGAACGCCGATGCCGGACCTCAGCAGCCTCCACGGCAGCAAGAGTCCCGATCCCCGGCGGTGCTCCACGCAAATGTCCGCTCCTGAGCCTGGAGAGCAGTTTCCACCCGAGGAGGAGGAAGAGGAGGAGCAGATGATGGAGGGCAGAGCTGTGCTTTTCTGAATTACTCCTCCCACAAACTGCCTGCCTGGCCGGCGCTCCCTCCTCCGTCACTTTGAGTGTGCCCAGATTCTCCTTTGACATTCAGGACGGTTCCGGTTCAGTGGCCTGTTTTAGTCCAAGAACCAAAATGAGCAGTTCCTTTACCTCACCTTCTCACAACGTTGATCCTCTGTGGGAATTCTTCTTGTGCAGAATCCATCAATACTGGAACACTGGTTCCATATTCCTATTAGAAATTGGGGTTTCCTGAGAAACTACCAGAACCTTTTAATGCATACCAATGCCTCATCCTCACTGTATAGATTACATCATGAGAACCTGCAGTAGTTTTATACTTTATGCCTCTCTAAGTTTTAGCAGTGCTTCAAATACAGCTTAATTGAATATAAAACCTCTACTAATTAATTCATAAAATCAGTTTTTATGATCTGCTTCAGCAGCAGTTTTTCACAACCGAACACTGAACTGTAGCTTAACGCTGCAACCACAAAACTTTTCATTTTGCAACTTTACAGAGAACAGCGCCACAATCTTTACAGTCTGAGATGAACAGCAAATTAAAAATTACTCCAAGTCCAAGAACAGCTAAAACACATCATCTGTTTTAAAATAAACATGGCTGTTTGGATGATTGAAGGAGAAAGCCTTTAATCTCTGAAAGATGGTTGCTCGACTTAGGTTTGCAAGGCTGCATCTGAATAAAGACTTCTAGACCATTGTGGACAGAGGAGACACAGAGAGATGTTTGACCTTGATGCACAGCAGCATGTTTGGAGGGAGAAAAAGCATATCAGCTCAAAAACCTCATACCATCTGTCAAGCATGGTGGTAGAGGGCGGATTATTTGGGCTTGTTTGTACCTTGCAGTCACTGAGTGGACCATGAACTCAGAATACTCTGAATGGCAAATTATTTAAAAGTCAAATGTGAGTCCATTTGTCTAACAACTGACATTTGGCTCAAACTGACTCCTCAAGCAGATAATCATCACAAACACAGCAGCAGATCTAGGACACAATGGCTGAAAAAGGAAAGAATCAATGTGATGCAACAGCCTAGTCAAAGTCCAGACCTCAGCCTGATTTGAATGCAGTGCTGGTACCATCAGCAAGCTGTCCAGAAACCTTAGTGAAATGAAGTAATGTTAGAAAGTGGAGTGGACCAAAATTTCTCCAGAACCGCATGAGATACTGAAAAAAGTCAAATTGACCAGTGAAGGTGCTTCTACAAGCTAATGGAACAGAGGGTTCAGTCCGGTAGAGCTACTGTGGTGCAGCTTTTAGATGAATCCCGTCTCCTGAACACCTGAATCAGATGAATGGCTCATTACCAGGCCTCTGCAGAGCTGAAGGACTGAATGCCGACGAGGGAGTTCAGCTATTTGTTTCAGGTGTTGGAGAAGGATGCATCCAAATGCTGCAGGACAGTAGTTCTGGAACCTGCAGGAGTTCTCTGTGTGCTGCTCCAGGTGTTTTCAGCCTCCTCTCTCACATCTAAGATTAGAAATCAACCATAAATGTGAGCATGCATTGTTGTATACGTCTGCAGGCTCCTGCACCCTCGCCTTTAACAGGAAAAACCTGTGGTTAGCAGATGGATGTGTCCTGAAAGGGAAGGTTAGAAAAGGTTCTGAATTCTTTAATAGATTTCAGATGAACCGCTCCGAGTCATTTTCCCCATTTCCTGGGTAAATGTCACCAAACTAAGATTTCTCAGAAAATATCTTTGGATGTCAGACTCTGAACCAGATCTTTTTAGTTCTGAAAGAAAAATCTTTCTAATAAATCTCTCAGACCAGTCATTAGCAGACAGTTGAAGTGATCAGAACAGTTCTGTTACCGATACCATCTCCATGTCAGCAGTAGTATTAAGTCGTTGGCTGTTGGCTGGAACATTGTTATGCGATTCGGCTTTGTTCTGTCATCAGATCGTTTGTGTGAGACGAGGAGGCGTCCCTCTTAACTCTGAATTTGTTTAACTCAGCTTTAATTGGGAGTTTCTCAGATCAAACCATCAGTGGTGAAAATCATTTGAGACCTGTGATTCTGGGGCTGTTTAATGATATATGAAGAAGAAACCAAGAACCATTGAACGATTACTCTAAAGCAAGTGGATGTGGGAGTGTAGGCGGCTGGGTTTTAAAACGTCCTGATAGCAGTACCACTCCCACTAGAGGAATAACATGGCAGTGACAGACACAGTTTACATTCACAACAGTGAAGTCATTAGTTTTGGTCTTCTGATGTATTATTCATTCATATTATAACAGTTTTTCCAGAGTGAAAGGGTTATAATGTTGAGCTAGCTGAACTCAACTAAACACTTTTCACAGCCACCAGAAAGCTTCAGACTTCATTCTGATTGGATATTTGACCACTTTCCTTACAGAACTGGTAAAGTGCGATTCATCTGGGCATTTCTTCTGTCATAAACCAGTTTTTAAAGATTAGTCTAAAAATGTCCAGCAGGACTGAGATTTGGACTTTAGAAAGGCTTGATGTCCACCTGCTTTATCCATTTAACACCAGTTTGGATGTGTTTGTGATGATTGTCCAGATGAAACATCCAACTGTGTTCATGTTTCAACCAGCTGCTGATTTGCGGAGCACCATGATTATTACCCTATCAACATGATAGAATGCAGCTGTACCACTGGCAGGCAAACAGCCTGTTATGGAAATTTTATTGCCTTTCTTGATTTGCTCTTTGATACTCTATAGGAACTGACAAAAGTATTAGAACCCCTCTGTGTTGTTCCACTCTTCTCTTATATAGTCTTAGAGTAATGGTTTCTCAGCCTTCTCCTTGCACCTGTGTGAGATAATATGTCTGCCACACTGTTAAGGTTATGTCTGGGACCTTGTCTCTCTGGGTCTCATGAGAGTTACCTTGAAAACTGTTGTAGCTTATAAGGAGAACCTTTGCTTTGTCTAGTCAGAATGATTTGGCAGCACTACTGAGCGCATCTCCAATGCTGTAAAATCCTTCTCTCTTGCAAGATTCTAATAAAGCTGATTCTGAGTGACAATCATCGGTCTCTGTCTTGGTAAAAACTAATTTTTCTACAACAAATGGTGACGAGGATGGGATTCCTTGACTGGGTTCTTCCGAGGACATCGGCTGGAGTGTCTGATCAACCTGGGAAGAGCTTCCCTGCCTCAAACCTTTTAGTGTTAAGGGGTGGAGGACTGCTGACTCGGTGTTCTTGGAGACTCAGCACTGGAATCCAAAAGAACCTGATTTTTTTTTCTTCCAGAGATGGTGAGAAACAATGAATCAGCATAATTTAATCAATAATAATTTGCTTAATAGTTTGATAAGTATAACCAAAGGCCTATAGATTAAATTGCAACATATAAAAAAAGCAGAAATAGAGAAAATAATAAAAGGGTTAATGATAATAAGGACTTCTTAAATTTTAAAACACACACACACACACACACACACGGGGATTTGAGCGCTCCCTGGACGTTAGACACCTGCCCTCCCCACGGCTTCACTCCACCAGAGACGCTTCTTCAGCATGACCTGAAAGGGAGAGGTCCTGCCTGCCTGCTGCAGATGACAGTGTGAAAGTTTCCACCAGAACAAAACTCAGAAGAAGTCTGGTAAAAAGCCCAAAACCCACTGAGATGGGCAACAATCCATGCTGGTTGCCAGAGCCAGACTCATCTACACTGGACTCATCGTGAGAGTACGTCTTATGCAGGCAGAGGAGAAACAGGCTGGAGCAAAGTTTTCCCTCCCTCCTGAAGAAGTTAAAGTGGACAAGGAAAGAGCAAATGTCCACCAACAGGCCAGGGGAGGGCCTGGGTTTTTGGACTGATAGGGGACTGTATGCAACAACAGTCTGACTCTGGAGCGGTCAAGAAACTGAGGGGGGTAACGTACAAACACACACACATTTACAAATATCTTTTCTGTTTTTCTGCAATGAAGAAAGCTTATTAACTGCGGCTGATGTGGTTTTGACGTTGACAGACGTAACAAGAGGTTAAATATTATTCCTGTGTTAAAGAGATTCTTTTCCAAAAGTTTCATGAAATAATTGTTTTAGAGAAACAAGTTCTCTCTCTTCTTGGTAGATTCAGGGTCAAATATTGCTACTAAAAGTCCTTAAAAGGCAGAGAAATTTTTAAACACCTCCAAAACTCAGCGGTAACCATGTGTTTTCTATGTCAGCCTCAGGACTGATCCCATGGAGGAGCATTTTAAAGTCCATCGCATGAGTAAAACCTGGTGGGCTCTCCTTCAGGTATTGTTCCCTGTTGTCAGAATGTACCCCGTTAATCTAACGGGTAGAGACCTCTGAGAATAGGGTTAGTTTTACTGCAGAGGGTCTCCATACAGTCTGACACAGTACTTCCAGCGGGGTACAGCTTTGGCCACAAGCGTTAACTAGAGCTTGAATGGAAGGTGTAAATTCATTGTTTCACAGCAGCTGCTGGGAAGAGGTTAAATTAGCTGGTTTTCCAACTCTTCTGATTTTATGAAGCCTGCTGACTTACACTGTACCTCATATCTGGTCCTGACAAAACTATGAAAAGCTTGGTTCTGCATTTTCTCCTCTGGGAAAAGAAAATCTGATCACTTCTGTGTTGCATTGGAATGTAAACTCACTTGTTATTTTCTCTAACACCCCAACAGCAAAATGTTTCAGAGTAATGGGTTCACTTAAACACATCTTCCCTGGTAAAAACATGTAAAATGAGAATGGAAAGATGTATTTCTGGTTCTGAAAGTAAGAAAGAATCTAATTGGACAAGTGGTACCACAAAAACTCTAATATCATGTTCTCTAAAGACTCTGCTTAGAAAGGCCTTTTTCCAGAAACTGTGGAGCTATTTCCCACCACAGAACCAGATTTTGAAGCATGATTTTCCTTTAATCCAAAACAGATCTGTGTGGTTTTATTATAATGTCTGAAGCTCCTTATGAACTCTGGGTAAAAAGAAAATATGACGTGGAGCTAATTTAGAGCTGTGAACTAGTGATTGAAACTCCTAAATCTGTTATTGTTGATGCCAGAAATAATAAACCCTATAGTCTGAAAATATTTAAGGTATTTAATCCATTTTCTTTAATCTCCGCAGAAAGCTGGCATCACTGTTTAAAGCAGTGGTCCTCAACCTGTGGTTCCTGGACGCCTGAGGCCCGTGGGCCATAGATTGTGGGTCAGTGAAGAAATTTAAATAAATCAATAAAGCTTAAAGGTATGCCATTTAACTGAACAGAGTACATTCAAATAAATAAAAAAAACAAAATACTACACTTCACTATCTAAGCCAATGATGGGTTCTGGCTTTAAAATCTATTAATACTCAGATTAGGTTTTTACTCTGGGGACACAGACTGAGGCTGAAGGTTGTTTTGGAGCCAGGGCTACGATTCAGGAAATTAAAACTCATAGTGACTAAAGTCCTTTATAACAGAATAAAGCCAGAAGTAATTACGGTTCAGGAATTAAAATCCTAGGAAAGACCTTTATGGGGCATAAAGGCAGGTAAAATCCTTTATTGTAGGGATAAATAAACGCTCCTCTTTTAACATTAAAGAGGATGAGCGGCTCAAACTTCAGTTTCCTCCCCAGGGAGAAATGTTTGATTTCATGACAACTTGGATGAGTTTGAAAATGTTCAAATAAAGGTTTCATTTTTGGGGACTTATAGGGTAAAATAATAATTAAATCCTTCACTACCTAGGAGTACCAAACACATTTCAAATTAGTACAAAACAGTTTTAAATTAGCACAAAAGATAATTTCAAATTACCAATATTTCAAATAATGGAACATTTTCTAGCATTTGAATTATAACAGATGGGTCCTGAGAATAATTTTCTTCCCCAACTTTCAAAACTTTAATAACCCTGATTTAAAGAAAATTATGTCCAGTCTCTTTTGAAGTGCTAATGAAATAAAATCTAGTTGGGGATTAAACTTAATAGTTCATTTTTCTGTTTAAGTTTTAACACTGCAGTGTTTCTTTAGTTTCTGGGTTTAACCATAAAGTGTCGATGCCGGCCTAAAAATAATTGTCTGCATTTAACCTGAGCAGAGAAATTCTGAAATACAAATTAAAACCCAAATTAACTAAAAGAGAAATTTAAGAGCAACTCTGCTGTCATTACAATGTTTAAAGTATGAAGAATTAGCAAAGAGTTTCAGCAGCAAAGAATTTGGATTCATATAAGAGAAAACTGCTGCTGTGCTTCTAAATTATTTCAGATCTCTTTGAATTGTGTGAACTTATCTTTAAACAGGATCCTGATGATTATCAATCAAAGCATCTGAAGATATGGTAAGAAAAAACATTTTAGAAAAGAGATTGTTGAAAATTTCTTTAAATTACTGAAGCTTCATTAAGTCACTGAGTAGATTTGACGTCATTAAAACATTTATTCAATTTGATATTTACAATTTGATCAGGAAAAAAACTACATTTTGTCCTACTGTGTCTAATGATGGCTATAAAAAGCATGTGTTTGAGGTGAAACCTGCTAAAACACATTTAACTGAATACAAGTGGGAGTGTATGAATATATATGAGCTTGTTCATGTAACTTTGACTCTGTATAAATTAGGAAAAAATTTAAAACAGTTTGTTGCAAATAAAATTGCTCTAACTGAAGCAGGTAGCAGAGAAGCCTTGCAGGGACTGAGGTCAGTGTTGCATTAAAGTAACAGATGCGGACAAACACACATTCAGTGAAGGAGAACCACCCCGAATCTCTGCTGCTCCCTGCACGGACGCAGGGAATGCACAAGGCGAGCCTCGTCCATGCGACCGTTTCTAATGCAAAGTGGCAACTCCTCTCTCTACAGAGCCCGCCTCCACGCCTCGCTTCTCCCTCCTCCCTCTAATGAGGACTCCCCTCATTGTTGAGGACATGCTGATAATGCAGCCTTATTATACTGTAAAGATGCTAATTACCCCAAGGAGTGGACAAAACACACAGGAGAAAAATGCTTTTAGGTGTGTAATAACCAGGTAAATATTGAGCAGCAGATGTTTGAGAAGAACTCTGGGAGCAGCAGAGCAAGGCTGTGACAGAGTCATTTAACAGATAGCAGGTAAATTGATTATTGAAAGGCAGGTATTCAGAGCGTGTCAGATTATCTGATGAGCGTGTGATGGAAAAACTTCACACTGTACTCCATCAATCTACCCCAAAGATAAACGGCTGGCTCTCCTTCACCAGTCGATGAAGTAAAATAGCTTCCATGAGAGATGTGTTGGGGCGCCGTGCATCAGACCCTCTGATCGTGTCTGAAATAAAGGCAGCTGTGTATGCATGTGTGTGTTGTGTACTGCAGCTTTCCTCATCCAGAAATGCTGGAAAAATCTTCTTTGCATTCTGCTTCTGTCCTGCTTTAGTGTTTTCTCTGTGCTGAAAATATATAAAAATCTGTGTGACAACAGCAATCCAGACCACCATCCTGGGCGTAAGTGTGTGTTAGTGTTTCCTGCTGCTATGCCTGTTAAAGCGGAGCATTGAAGCGCAGTGGAGGGTACAGTATGTGGGTTAATAAGTCGTTCTCCTCGTTAATATTTCATCTCAGCTCTGGCAGAAAGAAATGGGTCAGAGGAACACACCAGGCTAAACGTGACACCCGGCCCCCCCATCACATGCATCTTCGTATTTTCTGAGGCTGAATCATTCATTTGTATCGATTTCAGACTGTTGACCCTTGCTGTGCTCTGCCTCTCAGTGCACAAAGATAGAAAAGTCTTACAGGCTTTGTCTTTGTTAACGTGTGTGTGTGCACCGCAGCTAGGAATGTTCGTCATGTTTAATGTTTGCAAGGTCTCATGCAGGTTTTATTGGTGCACAGATGAACTGCATGTCCTGACTCACATCCAAGCAGTCCCCAACCCATTCCTGTTAATTTGTCATTGAAAGTGTGAACTAGTTTTATTTATCAGGAATCTAACAGAAAGTAAACTTTGCTAAAAGTAAAACTTGACGCCACCAACAGCCACTGCTAATTAATAACAAATTAACTAAATGTCATTATCTTTATGTAGAGAAACAAAAGGTAAAGTTTTTAACAGCTCAAAATTCGCAGCTTTAGTAGCTGCAGCAAGTCTGACTTCCAGAGCAGGTCTGAGAGGACTTTATCACTGCATGGAGGCTCTGCACCTTATGATTAACTGATGCTGTTTTAAAGAAATCATTTTGTTTTCTCTTTACAAAGGGAACATGCTGTCAGCTGGCAACAGATCTCCATTTGTCTCCAACCAGTCATCCTACCTTCATCCATCTCTGCTTTCTCAGGATTTCTCAGGCAGTTTTTTAGCTCCTTTTTGGTTTATCAGGAGTTACTACCTGCTAAGCAGCAGTTCTTCTGCTGATGGCCCAAGGAAAATATTGTTAGCATTGTGTCCACAGCTAATTCAGACAAAAACAGCAGAAGCTCTGAGCCTCAACATGAAGAAAATGTCAGATCATCTTTGGAACAACATGTGCAGACTGTCTCATCTTCCTGCTGTTAGTTTTGACGTCACCATCACACAGCGAATGTGTCGGAGCACCAAACAGAAATGCATTCGGCTGGGTGATAAACCCTGGGTGCTGCTTCATTTATAACCTCTGTGAGGTCTTTTATAATCCCCAGCTGGTTGTTAGAAGCTCTGTCACAAACTGTGAAAGTCCTCTTTGCAGCACAGTTTATGAATATTTATGGGAAATTCTGATCGGGATGTAAGGATGAGGCCACAAAGGTAACAGTTCACAGGTTGTTCAGCTGGATGAGAGAACCTACCAAAGAGTACATGAAAAGGTAAAGAACAGCTGAAAAAAAGAGCCAAAGGTACTCACCAAGGTCCATGAGTGGAGTGGGGTGATATTCTGAGCAAAAACTAGAAATGGAAAAAAATGACTGGGATTTACTGCAGCTGATCTGCCACTAAAGAGAGGATGTAAGGATATAATGAGCACCTCAAAGCAGCTGAGTCAGGTGACAGCAGGAAGCAGAACTACCTGGAATACACATTTCAAAATAAAACAGGAGAAAAAGCAACAAACCAAGAAAACTGAGGCGTATCTAAAAACCTCACAAACCCAACGACCACAACACTAATGCTTCATTTAAGGACACAATCTAACCAGATAATACCAGTAATAAAACGTTGCATTTAAATAACTAAAGACTGCAAAGCTAGAAGGCTTTATTAAAGCTGTAAATGAAATAAAATTGAAAGGTTTGTAAAGGTCAGCCACTAAAGCAGAAAGGCTTAGTAGAAGGTGATGACCTGTAACCCCTCAGTTCATAATTCTTCTGTGAGTTATCCACATGAAGCTTTACAAATGCCAGCAACATAGATCCTTCACATTGCATCACTGCTCTGCATGAGGAATATATATCCATATTTAAGCATTTAACCTAACCTCCTCCTGTATCGGTGCAGCTGCCTGAATCCACCCTGCAGAGAAGCTGCTGGTTGTTTCAGCAGAAATCTTCCCTGTATTTGAAGATGCTGATTGCCATGATCTGAACAAACATGTCCGACTGCAGCAAAATCACCAGGACCAAATAAAACACATACACTCATCATATCCCTTTTGGAGAGAAGATCAAATAAATGGCTTTCACTATTAGGCTGTCACTATGACCAGGAGCAGAGTGTCCCGACTAAATTACAGAGCTCTGAGGATTATCAAGCAACACAGCAGCTCTTTTAAGTGAAATATGGGGAATTAAGTTGGAGATAAGAGCATTTTAGAGCCAGTAGAAGGAAAAGATATGAGCGATGAGTTCAGATTCGGAGCGGGAAAGGCGACAGGGGGCACTTCTGGCAAAGATGAGTGTTCAGCCTGTGGCAGAAGATAACTCTGATGTTCAGATGTTCACAGGAGCCTCAGGGCAACAGTGTGCATTCCAAAATACCAGCAGAAATAGCAAGACATCATAAACCCTGGCCTCATGATCTTTTCATCATCCCAACTGACTGACGATATGTGACAAAGTTACTCAGGTCATCCTTACTCCTGCAGGTCCAATGGTGCGGAGACGCCAACTGACATGCTGAGAAGAAAAAACTTCAGACCAAATCATCTCAACAACTTAGTTCTGTTTCCTGAGCATAAAACAGTTTTACTGACTACCCCACTAAAGCGTTTAATCACAGGTTCTGGAAGCAGAAATATTTCTCATCGCTAATGAACCTCTTTTCCCTGCCTACAGTTCTGAAAGAAACAAGACTTAAAAATCCATCATCCATCCGTCCGTCCGTCCATCCAGCCATCCATCCATCCATCATCCGACCGTCCGTCCGTCCGTCCAGCCAGCCAGCCATCCATCCATCCATCATCCATCCATCCATCCAGCCAGCCAGCCATCCATCCATCATCCATCCAACCATTCATCATCCATCCATCCATCCATCCATCATCCATCCAACCATTCATCATCCATCCATCCATCCATCCATCCAGCTATCCATCATCCATCCATCCATCCATCCATCCATCATCCGTCCGTCCGTCCGTCCGTCCAGCCAGCCAGCCAGCCATCCATCCATCCATCCATCATCCATCCATCCATCATCCATCCATCCATCCATCCATCCATCCATCCAGCCATCCATCCATCCATCCAGCCAGCCATCCATCCATCCATCATCCATCCATCCATCATCCATCCATCCAGCCAGCCAGCCAGCCATCCATCCATCATCCATCCAACCATTCATCATCCATCCATCCATCCATCCATCCAGCCATCTATCCATCCATCCATCCATCCATCCATCCAGCTATCCATCATCCATCCATCCAGCCAGCCATCCATCATCCATCAATCCATCCATCCATCCATCCATCCAGCCAGCCATCCATCCAGCCATCCATCATCCATACATCCATCCATCCATCCAGAGACACCGTCAAGCTTACGGTCCTGTGAGTTCTGGGTCAGGAGTTTTCTGGGGTTCCAGGATCATCCTGCTCAGATGAACCACCTCTGTGAACTCCTTTTGATGGTTTAGAACAGCTCTACTGCCTGGATGATAGAGCTCCTCTTCTTATCTCTGCGGTGGAGATGGGCCACACTACAGACAGACCTGGTCTATATGTCAGGACCACAGATGAGGGTCGGAAAACAGATGGAGCAGTAAATCTAGAATGGAGATATAAGGCAGGGATTTAGCTATAACAAAAGGAACCACTCAGCAATTTCAGAAGATGATAAAATATCATTAACAGAATCAGACCAACCAAAGAAAACAACAAGATGTTTATATGGAACAAACATAGGAAATTAAAGATGTTTGCATGTTTGTGAGATGTTTGCAAACTGAAAGCCACATAGGTGCATTTTCACCAAGCAGTTCCTTAAAGGTGTCAGTGAAAACATCTCCCACTCAGAAAGGACACAAAGACTAGTCTGACTACCTCCTCCGATTGCTGCTGTGCTTCATGTCTTTGCTGATTGGTGTGTATGTGCCGTTGAGGCATGAAGAGTGTAGGACAGCATCCAGTTAGAGGATTATGTTGTAAACAAAATAGGGATCTGGATGTGGTCTTCTAAAACCAACAGGGGTCTTACAGTCTGATTAGGAATTCAAAGACCCAGAGATCAGCAGTGTTTGATGACTCAGACAATAATCTGTGGATGTCACTATTCCGCCAACACCATGGAAGGCTAGGAGTGTAAAAATGATTAAAATACCTGAAGGAAAGGATTAATTGTTGTAATTTTACTACTACTGTATTTTAATCTTGAATACTTCAGATAGACATTGGAAGATATTTTTATCATTTTTAACTATATTAGAATTTAGGTTATATTTTCTAGAACATCATACAGCAGCTTAGAGAACCTCCTACAGTTTCCTGTAAAACCTTCTATCAGCAACACATAGAACCTCTTTCAGCAGCTAGTAAAACCTCCTTCATCAGCTTGGAGAACCTCCTCCTTCAGCAGCTTGTAGAACCTCCTTCAACAGCCTATAGAACCTCCTTCAGCAGCTTGGAGAACCTCCTCCTTCTGAAGCTTGTAGAACCTCCTTCAGCAGCACATAGAACCTCCTTCACCAGCTTGGGGAACCTCCTCCTTCTGAAGCTTGTAGAAACTCCTTCAGCAGCACATAGAACCTCCTTCAGCAGCTTGGAGAACCTCCATCTTCTGCAGCCCTTAGAACCTCCTCAACAGCCTATAGAACCTCCTTCAGCAGCTTGTAGATTCTGCTTCAGCAGCATGTACAGCGTCCTTCAGCAGCTTGGAGAACCTCCTTCAGCAGCTTAGAGAACGTCCTTCAACAGCCTGTGGAACCTCCTTCAGCAGCCTGTAGATGCTCCTCAGCAGCCTGTAGAACCTCTTTCAGCAGCCTGTAGATGCTCCTCAGCAGCCTGTAGAACCTCCTTAGCAGCTTGTAGATGCTCCTCAGCAGCCTGTAGAACCTCTTTCAGCAGCCTGTAGATGCTCCTCAGCAGCCTGTAGAACCTCCTTAGCAGCTTGTAGATGCTCCTCAGCAGCCTGTAGAACCTCTTTCAGCAGCCTGTAGATGCTCCTCAGCAGCCTGTAGAACCTCCTTAGCAGCTTGTAGATGCTCCTCAGCAGCCTGTAGAACCTCTTTCAGCAGCCTGTAGATGCTCCTCAGCAGCCTGTAGAACCTCCTTAGCAGCTTGTAGATGCTCCTCAACAGCCTGTGGAACCTCCCCAGGAGTGGTTTTCTGCCTGATTTTATCAGTCTCATCATTGTGGAAGACGGTTGGTCCACTTTTCTTTCTAAAGTAGTTTCTCTTCATTTAGGTTTCAGCAAAGCTGTCTGAACATCCCACCACCGCAGTAAATTCAGGATCAGTTCTGGACTTTGACTGGGCCATTGCAACACCTTGATTCTTTTTCTCAATGATTGCATGGAGCCCATCACTCTGTGTTTGACAGTTAGTGTGAGGTGTTTTAGTTGTGTTTAGTTCCCTTTAAACATGTAGCTGTGTATCATGGTCAAACATCTCTACTTTGTCTCAGAAGTCTTGTCCTTCATTCAGATGCAGCTTTGTTAACCTGTCCTGCTGCCATCTTGCTTTTAGAGAGAAGACTCTTTCTCCTTCAACCATTCCAAACAGCCATATTTGTTCAGTCTTTTTGTAATGGTCCTGTCATGACCTTTAACCTTTAACCTGCTAACTGAGGTCTGTAAAGTCAGAGATGGAGCTCTGGTTAAATGAATGATGTTGTGTGCTGTTGTCATATGTTGTTCTGCGGTTGGATTTAATAACATAGTCCTGTTTTGTCCTGCGGGGACATCTCTGTGCAGACAAGCAAACACAAGCATGAAGATAGACGGTGTTGGTCCAGCATGAACACAGTGAGGCAAGCAGGAGAATTCCTTCACAACGATGCACTCAGACTTTCTTCAGCACCTGTTACATGATCAATAACCATTTGTAGATGCAGGAGGTTCCTAGATCCCTAATCTAATTACAGAGACTGTTGCAGAGCTCCTCTCTTCTTCGTGTGTCTTTTCTTTACAAGCTTGTTTACAATGCTTTATTTAAGTCCTTGTTTATGTAGTTATATTTTCAATGGATATATGAGTGCAAACACACAATCAAACTGTTGCAGTAGGTTTCTGTCTGTCTCCCTGTCTCTGTGCTTAGGCCACATAACTGAGTCACTAAAGTATTCACCGTACTGCTGAGCAACATGTGGAGTCATGTCATTGATCCTCTGATTCCAGAGAGAAGGGTCCTCTCTGAAATCCCCCCTCAGGCTGAAGGAATGTGAAAACAGAGGAGGTCTGCTTTGTTCCCTCAGGGCTCACATTGTTACCCAAGAGAGGGACAGCTCTGTGGGAAAACAACACTGACATGGGCCACATAATTGATCTTAACTCACTGGGTATCGTTAAGTGCTGCAGTTAATGAGCTGGGATTCTGGACAGGGTGTGGTGGTCCCCAAGAGGGTTACCATCCCTTCCCACATTCCTGCAGGTTAACCTTTCCTCTCTAATTTTATTAGCCTTTTGAAGCTGTGCTTAGAAGGACACTGAGTATCTCCTCTGATGATAATTAAAGAAGAAAAATGCTGTTTTGTAGTTAAAGTGTTGGTAGTGGCAATTTAATTTATCACTCCTGAAAATACAGTCAGTAACTAAAGTCACTGCAGTTTAATGTCTAAATAAAACCAACTGGATCATTTTTGATAAAAATTGCCTCTCAAAGGGCTGTAAAGATAAATTTACCTCATTTGCTTTTGGAAGGTTGTTTTTTTAAAGTATAGAACATTTTGGTATCCATCCATCCATCCATCCATCCATCCCTCCATCCATCCATCCATACATGCATGCATGGATGCTCTTCTCCTTCAGGTTATCTGAGACTGAGTTGTAGAGGAAATCCAGATGTTCCTCCTCAGAGTGAAGAAATGACCAAAAATCAATTTATTTCAACAGGTTTGCAAGTGTCCTTTATTCCTGATGAAGAAGGCAGATTTGTTTTGGCTGCAGTCTGATTGTATTTATGGGTGGGGAGGACCATATGCTTTGAAGGCCTGATGAGGGCTTCCTGAACTGTAGTGGACTTCGAAGCAGGGTCAGATGTAAGGACAGTGAAAGTTCTCTTTCCACATAACCCTCACTGAATCAACACATAGTGAGACACATCATCTCCACAGCTTCACTGGGATGTTCCCAGTCTGTTTCCAGTATGGAAGGGTCAGGAAGAGAGAAATAATGGCGAACCAGAGACAGTATCATGGACGACAAAGGAAGAGAAGCAGGCCCATAGCATCATATATTTTCCACCATACTCAGCAGTGGACACGGCCGCGGTGCTGGTTGTGTAGGGGGTTAAGCCCGCGACCCATATGCAGAGGCTATAGTTAAAGTTCATATATTTCTATTTGACGTAGGACAGAAAATACTTTTTCCATGTTGTTGCCTCCAAACAAACATTTGACACGTAGAGTCTAATGTTTGTTCTGGAGACCTGGTGGCGCCATGGTGCATTTCTCCAACAATGAGAACATAATTGTGGCTCTTTGTTAGTCAAGGCTCCAGCTGTTTTAAACCTTTTAATTAATGCTTTGATTGGAGATGTGTCCTCATAGCCTTTACCTGACTCGTGGAAAACACAGCGTCTTTACTTGAAGGGCATGTTCTCTTGTCTTTCCCATTTCGATTCCTTGTCAAATTTGTGCCCTAGGCAAAAAAAAAAATGGATTGAATTGATTTGGTGTTTTGGTGGTCGTCTTGGTCCCTTTCACCGTTTGAGAAGCTGTTTTTAAAATCTTGAATGCAATTTGAATCATGTGAAGATTAGAGGGAGAAGAATGAGTCTCGGACAGCAGAGTTGGACAAGTTTCGTCTGCCTGAGTAGCCTGGTGCAGTTTAAAGAAGAGGTTTCATGTCGAAACAAATAACTTGTGACCCAGATACAATGAAGACAGACAATAATAAAGTCTGCTCTGAAATGCTCGGCTGCAGGCACAGGAGACTGGTGGTATTTCTACATACGAATAACCAGTGACAGCAGAGGGAAAACAGCTTCTTACAACTGGTTTGATTTTTGTTGTTCAGTCCACTTTGAATAAATACTTATGATTCACATCTAATATTAAACCATTCAGTCACCTGTTGTCAGTGTGTTTGACAGCAGAAAGTCTTTTTGGGGAAGAACACATCTCTGGAGCTTGTCAGGCCGGAGCAGAGGCTGAATAACAAGTCCCTGCTGTCTCGCAGCATTAATGCAAATAGTGTTTACATTAAACACATCGGTACCAGAGCCCAAGAACAGCATTTTAATGACTAAAATCTATTTAACTTAATGCACCACAGAGTAGGACGTACGAAAAGATAGTTTGCACAGAAAGTAAGTGTGTCGTGTGCTCCATCATCACACTTCCATGGGGACTTTCCAGAGTTAGGGAGGGAGCTAAATGATCCATTCTTTCCCATGGGAAGTAAACAGGAGCTCCTAGAGTGTCTTCATGATACAACCTGCCCAACCTGGGGCCGGATGTGGAAAACATGTGTACACACAGCAACCCTGCAGATGCCTTTTCCTTTACATCAACTGGTCTTTATGAAATAAGAATGTTCAGTGGGTGGGAGGGGTGCTCTGGGGGGGTACCAAACACAGACTGACTATTTCACAAAGCAAGGCTTGTGTGGATGATCAGGGTGGTTTCTTTGTTTAGTCACAAACAAACCAGTCCTGCAGAGGTGATCACATTCATTCTACACATTTCACCAGATGTGCAGCAAAGCTTCAGACAATAAACTCAGAGGAGTTGGGCCTAACAGGAAGTTAGGCTCAGGAACAAGAGAGGAAATAAAGACAATTTCCCCTGGACTGTACCATTGTCATGTAAACATGAAGAGTTCTCACAGGTTGAGCTGACTTCCTGAGTTCTTAATGAAAAGTTACATGTTTTAATCAAAATCCAACAGCTCCAAGTCCAGGACAGTCTCCATAGCTGACAGTAAAACGTATCCAGTTGCTTCTCAGGCTCCACCAGTCTCAGGTTCTTCAGTTCAGTTGACCCCTGATCCTGACTTCAACCCCATTACCTCAGGCATCAGAACTGAACCGCTTCTTGTTTGCAGTGGTGATGCACAAGTTGGCAGATGAGCCCTAGGAGGAGCTCCTGTGGAGTATGACGTAGAGATGACACTGAGATTGTTGGGAGCAAATGGAACATAGGTGGAGGTTATGTGTTCGGCTGGAACGGTGAAGATGTCAGGTGTAGAGGTACTGATGGTAGATGAGTTCAAGTACCTGGGGCCCATTGGATGATTGTACTGTGATCTAACAGAAACCCTGTAGATCTAAATGGATCTCTGAAGGAGCCACCTCCGCAGCTTTAAACACAAATATATGCTACCAAAGAGAAGAAAATTTTCTGTTTAGCAACATCTTCAGAGTTTAAACCTGGTAGTGGGAGGTTTTAAAGGATGGTGTAAGAATGTGAATAATTCCTTCTGCAGCGCAGATTTAACTTGAATTTTCACACCTAAGTGAAAAAGGTTCCTGCAAAGAAAACAAGTGATGTTTAATACTCTGAGGAGGATAATGAGGAGAAGTCATCCATCTCTGGTGAGGACTCGTCAGTCCCTGATGGCTGCAGGTGTTAATTATGACTGTTACACTTGTTTTGCTGGAGTTCAGTGTTTTCACATTTGCAGATGCTTTTTCATTTACACACGCAGCTGAATAAAGACCCTCGGTATTAACAGAGCCTGCAGAGCGATGCATAAACATTTCTGGAGAAAACCTGGACAGAAGATTGGCAGCTTCAGAGAGCCTCATCTGCTCTTACATCACTTTCTGCCTCAAAACCTCCATTTACAAAGAGAAGAAAGAACATTTATCCATTCATCCATTTATTCACAGAGGCATTCATTTTTCCATTTCTACCCTCCATCTTTGATGCATGAACAGACCCAATTATTAAGTAAAGCCAAACATTCATCTTTACTCAGAGCAAACAAGGTTAACTGTGCAATAATGGCTTTAACAAGGTACATGAATCCATCGCCCTCTGCTTGTTTTTCATGCTGTGTTTGTTTGAAGTGAAGAAGGTGTGCTGTGATGCTGTGCAGAGCTAAAAATCAATGAACATTGGATGAAAACACGGCTGCAGAGCTGAATCATTCTCTAAATGAAGCTGTCACATTAGTCACGACGATGTTTTCCTACAGCTACAGATCATAACAGCTCCATCCAATGGTCAGTCTTTTTATTTGACATTTCTGTTGGTTTCATTCAACACTAATTCACTAATTACACATGGAGGTGTTTCTAATCAGTGATCAAACTGAATCACACTTTATTTTCATCCAGGTTTTCTGAAGCTCTTTTATGGATACTTAGTCTCTTAGTTTCAGTCCAGTTCTTTTAAAGGTTCCTCCAAGCCTAAAAGCTTCCTACCTCTGCTCGATGGCCTCCACCACTGTGTGGTCCACCAGCAGTCCCTGTGGTTACCACCACCAACAGGCCATGGGACCTTCAGTCTTTGGTTCACCAAAGCAAGAGTCATGTCTTTATTCCGAGGAGCAAATAGTAAATGGCCTGTACTTGGATAGCTCTCCATGAAGAACTATTGAAGTTCCCAAAGACCCCAAAGCTCTTGTTGCCCATTCATCCACCCATTCACCCACTGGCAGTGGTAAGCTACGTTGTAGCCACAGCTGCCTTGGGGCACCATCGGCATCACTGGGCCCTCTGACCAACATCAGCAGGCAAGGCGAATTAAGTGTCTTGCCCAGGAACATAACGACTGAGCCGGATGGATCGGGGTTTCAAACCAGCAACCCACTGGTTACAGGACAAATCCCTACCACCTGAGACACCGAGCAGTCCCAATTGGACTCCAAACATCTCTGATTCTGTTGGTGGAGCTCACAAGAAGGATCTTAAGGTGGAGTCATGGAGAGGAGCTAGCTGGTTTAGGAAATCAGGATCTGATCTTTTACGGCACATAATGTGGTTCTGTTGGCATCTTCATGTCATGAACTTCAGCATGCATTGAGGTGCTTAACTGCCAAGAGTGAAGTGGCAGAATTAGAATCACCATCATAAGGTCTGACACCATGATTCTGGACTAGAGAACGCTCTTTGTGGGTGGGCTGACTCAGACGTATCTTGGTGTCATGTTCAGGAGTGATGGCCGAATGGAGAATTAGATGGCTAGACAGATTGAAGGCTTTGTCTGCAGTAATGAAGACATTGCTCTTGTCTGTGGTGTTGAATGAGTTGGAATGAAACTGAAAGTTACTTACATCTATCCAAGCTTCACCAATGGTCATAAGATAGGCATTATGACTGAAGAACAAGATTGTGGATACAAGCAGCTGATATGAACTTTCTCTGTAGGGTGGCTGGGCTGATGCTTAGAGACAAGGAGAGGATGTCCATCATCTCAGAGGAGATCAGATTGGAGCTTCTTGTTCCTCTGCATCCAAAGGATATTGAGCTGAGTTCCTCATCTTCTAAAGGTCTCCCTTTTGGGGTTTTCCAGGTATGCCCCTCCTGGAGCAGACCTCAAGAAGACCCAGAGCTCACTGGAGGGACTATATTCTGTCTGGGAATAACTTAGGCATTGCCCTCCAGGAGAAGGAGAGTGTTCCTCAACAGAGGCATGCTTGGGTTTCAGTCCTGGATCTGGTACTCAACCTGGCCTCATATTACCTAAAGCCAGTAGATGAAGTGACTGTCTAATATCATCCCAGAATGCTGAGGTTTAATTCAGAATACCTACAAAGAAATAAATAAGTCTTCTGTGGTGGGAAACTAACAGTGAATAATAAACATAAAAACTAGTGCAGTTCATAGAAAATGCAGACTACAGTCCAAACACCCTTCTTCTTTAGACAGACGATGATCTGGTTTCACTTCTGATACATTCAGAAAAGTTGCCTCCAGCAGCAGCACTCTGCTTTCTGAAAAATCATCTTTCCACACCTGGAGGTGAAACAGATTTTACCCGGAAATTCAACACTGAGGCAATGAAAAGAGGGAGTCACCGATGGTGACAACACCCAACATTCCTCTCTAGTAGATATTTGAGAATCACGTAGACAAAGACAGCATGTTACCCCTGAGTGTTTCTCTGGAATCTGATCAATGGGTTTGTTGCTGCAGCGACCTTCAATATGAGAACAGATAACACACACATACACTCACATTCAGCTGACAGGAGAAGTCAGAAAACAAACAAATGCACTCATGCTGAATGATGAGACAGGATTGTGCAAAAGGAAGTACAGGAGCTACAAACTTTACTGCTGTGCTAATCATTACTTAAAAGGTATAAAAAAAGACCAGAGTTTAGTTTTTTAGTTTCGTACTTTGTATATTAAGTATTCATATAAAAGCCCCTGTTTCTCACTCAGGTAAGCCTTGTCTGATGTTAAATGAAAACCAAACACTTTATAATGGCACTGCATTACCGACAATGCAATCAAAAAGAGGAGCTACCACTCTGTGTCCGCCGGTCCAGAGGTTCTGTCTTTAACCCAGAACCAAACATAAGTTATCAGGTAAATGCAGGTAAGTCTGAGCTGCTCTCAGGTACACGTATAAAATCTCATCATTAAGGCTTGATGACAGAGGCTGTTCACTGTTCACTGTGGGGCTCTGCCTTTTCCAGTTTCAGTATCTGTTGTCATTGTTAACGCACCATCTACTCTAGAGGCTGAGCTGGGTGGATCAATCCACACCCACACACACACACACACACACACACACACACACACACACACACTGATCAATAGTGATTACCTGCAGCCCTTGGCTCTCTGTAATTGAACTGTGAGGAGCGATCGGCACGGTGCCATGGAATGCCGGCATCATCCACACAGCTCCATCCAGTGACCATGGGATCATGGGACTTTAACCTCCATTCATTTTAATTTCAAGTCTGACCCTGATCAGAACCAAATCCACCACCTCCTGATCTCAGACCAGTCTTTAGTCTGCACTGAGATTTACAGTTTGCTCTTTAAACTGAACCACAGATAATGAAGCTGTAAATGCACAGAGCAGTGTGTGGAAGCTGAAGGCTGCTTGACTTTCTCTAAGCTCTGCACCTTTTTCTTAAATTATCTGGTTTCAAAGTTCTTTGAAAATGTGTGTTCTGTCTGTAGTTTGCCACCATAGTTTGAAACAAATCAAATAGCTGTTTTCTTCCTTCACCTCCCAGGGTGCCTGTCCCCCTGTCTTATTATGAACCCAGACATGTTGCAGTAAAGCTCTTGCAGTATTTGTTGCAAACCAAAGACAATGATCTGGAGGTCATATCCAGCCAATCCTCTTAGACTTTCAACCAATCCCATTTGAACTGCTTAACAGCTTAATGCCTGGGCCACACTGGATGGAAGAGGGTTCCCTGCTGGAGAACGATGCCTGGTATCACTCTTCCTTCTGCAGCACTGACTCACTCTGTCTGGAAACTAACTGTTAGGATTCAGATCCATCACACTTTTCACATTAAACACAACAACCTCTTTCACAAAACACTTCACGGTGGTTATTAGGTGCCTTTTTAACCTTCTCCATGTGTTTTCTGAAAGGACCAATGTGGTGATGATATTTGATTTGTGCAACCAGCCAGCGTAGGATTCAGAGGTGTAAACAAACCTTCTTAATCGTTTCTGATAAGAAAGTAAAAATTTTAATGTCAAGCATTTGCCTGACAACAAGATCACTAGTGAGTTTGTCGGCCATTATTGTTTGGAAAAGAAAGGTATGGGGAGAATGTCTGTACACTCAGTTTTATGGGATAACACCGTATCCTATTAGGAAGCCTTGGTTTCACAGGTTTATGACAGAAATGTATGTGATAGAGGATGCCCACTAAAACTGACACTTGCAGTCTCTGTCCAGGGAAGAAGAAAGGCTCATTAAGCCTCTCCACTTTTCTTCGTTCAACTCTTTAATTAACCAGCAACTTTATCCTGTGAAATCTTTTTACTCTCAGCTGAAAGTCAGATATGTATTCAGATCGATGAGCTTTTCCACATTTTATCACATCACAACCACAAACTTCAATGTAATTCATTGAGTCTTTTGTAATGGACAAAAAAGTAATGCATAATGGTGTAGTTGGAGGTAAAGGATTCATGGTTTTCATGTTATTTCACAAAGAAAGTCAATGGCAATGCCACTATAAAGTGCAAACAGAGCTGCAAGCACTTGTCTGTGTCTACACAGCATGACTATGACACCACCATGTTTTACCATTGGACAAGATAGAATTTGGTGGTGGTGTTTGTTTTCCACCATACATGGAAGGTAAAGCTCCACCCCAGTCCACAGTCTTCTGCAGCCTCTAACAGGTTTGTTTTATTTTAGGATTGTCCTGGACTTAGCTCCATTTATCTTTCCATCAACTCTGACCAGTGACGCTGTTTAAAATAAAGAATCCCAACAGCATGATGCAGCATGGGGATGGTGTAGGTAAGTACATTTTATTTATATAGCCCTTTTCACTGATAAATAAAATCACAAAGTGTTTCACAGTATAGTATAAAAATCCATAAAGCAAAAGCGTACATTAAAATTGTAAAAACATAATAAAAAAATCAATCCTTAAAAAATGTAAAAAAGAATTATAGACAAAGGTCAGAGATGTATGTGTATGTGGTGGGGCAAAAATACAACACAAAAAAAAAGGACAATAGTCTCTAGAGTAATAAATTAATGCACAGGAGCTTTACATTAGGGCAGTTTAAAAAACATGAGATGGAAGTCAACTTAGCAATTTTTCTGAGATGATAAAAGCAAGAGCAAATCAGAGACCAGACAAAAATCAAGAAGAAAAGCAGAATCAAAAAATATGTCACGGTTCCCAACAGAAGGTTTGGCATACGATGCAAATGTGCTCAGGATGATGTGCACTGTTTTTTCTTGGTTTTGGTCTCATCTGAGCAGAGAATCTTCATCCTGAAATTTGCTGTGTCCCCTTAATGAGCCATGGCAAACAGCAAACAGATTCTTTCATCTGAGCTGTGGATCTCTGCAGCTCCTCCAGAGTTACTATAGTCCTCTTAGCTGCTTCTGTGGTTAACTGCTTAGTCAATCACTTAACTTGGATGGCATTAAATTGACCTCCGATAATAAAGTAAAAAACCTTGGTGTTATTTTTGACCAGGACATGTCATTTAAATCCCATATTAAACAGGTTTCTAGGATTTCCTTCTTTCATCTCCGGAACATTGCCAAAATTAGAAATATCCTATCCAGGAGTGACGCTGAAAAACTAGTCCATGCATTTGTTACTTCAAGGCTGGACTATTGTAATTCTTTACTATCAGGATGTCCACAAAATGCAGTTAAAAGCCTTCAGCTGATTCAAAATGCTGCAGCAAGAGTTCTGATGAAAATTAAAAAAGGAGATCATATTTCCCCTACTTTAGCTTCCCTTCATTGGCTCCCTGTTAAATCCGAATAGAATTTAAAATTCTCCTCCTCACATATAAAGCCCTTAAATGTTTTTAGCTCCATCATACATCAGAGATCTGATTGTTTCCATACATTCCCTACAGAGCACTTCGTTCTCAGACTGCAGGTTTACTGGTGGTTCCTAGAGTCCTCTAGAAGTAGAATGGGGGCAGATCCTTTAGTTATCAGGCTCCTCTCCTGTGGAACCAGCTCCCATTTTTTAGTCCGTGAGGCGGACACCCTGTCTACTTTTAAAGGCTAGGCTTTAAAACTTTCCTTTTTGATAAAGCTTATAGTTAGAGTGGCTTAGGTTTTTCCTGAGCTATCTTCCTTATTTTAGCTCCGTCTTCTTCTCCCCTTGTTGGGATGGAGTAAGGGAGTCAGGTTTAGCCTAAACCGGCTCAGTTATGGTTGAGGTGGCAAACCACCCCTCCCTTTCTGCTACCTGTATGACCCCCTCTCTTTTCCAATGGTTATGGTCAATCTGACAGAGAGAGGTATCCCTATCCTTGTGGTTTTTAGTATAACAATGGCCATCATGGGGCTCTAGATGGACAAACTGTCTACTTTTTAAGGCTAGGTTTAAAACTTTCCTTTTTGATAAAGCTTATAGTTAGAGTGGCTTAGGTTATCCTGAGCTATCTCTGTAGTTTTTGCTGGCTAAAAGGGCTTAGGCTGCTGGGGGACATAATGACCACTTTCACCCTCTTCGCTACTTTCTCACGCTACTCTTCAATTTTGCATTATTTGCTGTTATTTCAAGCTTTTAACTTTGTTCTCTCTCTTTTCTCTTCCTAGAAGCTACACCTGGCCTGACTCTGTGTCTACCTGTAACACCTTTCTGGAGAGGGGAATCCTCCAAGCTTCTGCTGGCAACAACTTAATGCTCACCCTCTACCGATGATCCACATGGCCCTGTCTTTCAGTGTTTAACCCTTTCTCTCTCCTAGACATAGCTACTGACTGAGCTTTTACTGTAACTAACTCTATGTGCTCTCTTCAGACTCTAACCTTGAAAACTGGCTCAGAGTTTATCTGTTCCTTCTTTCTAGGTGAAACGACTAAAGGAGCTACATCCACTAACTTTTACTTTTCCTTCCCAAAGAAAGTACTCCTGGATCAGTGCTTCTTTGTTCTCTTTGTGTCTCTGCTCTGTTCTCTCTAACCCCCAGTCAGTCGTGGCAGATGGCCGCTCACACTGAGCCTGGTTCTGGTTCTGCTGGAGGTTTCTTCCTGTTAAAAGGGAGTTTTTCTTCTCCACTGTCGCTACATGCATGCTCAGTATGAGGGATTGCTGCAAAGTCAACGCCAGTGACTGTCCACTGTCTCTACATGTTCATCCAGGAGGAGTGAATGCTGCAAGTCACTGACTGGATGCAATCTGCTGGGTTTCCTTAGATAGAAAAACTTTTTATCCAATTTGAATAAATAAATGAATCTGACTGCACAGTTCAATGATTAGGACTAATTGGAATGTATGAACCTGACTTTTGTGAAGTGCCTTGAGACGACATGTGTTGTGAATTGGCGCTATATAAATAAAACTGAATTGAATTGAATTGAAGGCTCTCCTTGCCCAGATTGTTAGTTTAGGTGAATGTCCATGTCTTGGTAGGTCAGGAGTTGCTCCATCCTCTCTCCATGTTCAGATGATGGATTGCACAGAGCTCTGGGAGATGTTCAAAGCTTGCTTCTTATTGCTGTAAATAATACCATTATTACAGATGTTTGGGTTGCAACCTGCAGCATAACCAGACCTGGACATGCACTGTTCCAGACTAAACCTTTCTCTAAAGAATGAACACACATCAGCACAGCTGCAGATTGTGGGTTTTAAACAAGCTTTTATTCCCAGAGTCAGAAGAACTGGAACACCAACAAATTCAGCAAGAAAAACAAACAGTTCTGGATCAAGTTCAAGTCCACAAACAGAGGTTAATAAAGCTGCTCACCAGGAGGCCCTATGTCAGCATTACTGAACACCTGGCAAATTCTGAACTGAGTGAAGAACATAGATAAGATCCATCACCTGTTTTACATCAGAAGACCCGTGAGGAAATGAAAAAGATCAAAAGATGTTAATGTGCACATTTAAAGAATATTTGTAAGGACCGGTCATGACTTTTCTTTTAAAGAGGTTCTGATCCATAGTTCTCCAGGTTTCCTGAAGGTTTTCTGTTGATTTTCACTTGGCCTCTGAAGACCCCTCATAAAAGATTTGCTCATTTTAACAAGCACCGCCCCATCCACTGACAGTCATTCATTTCCAGCCTCTCAGGACCAACTTCGACAGACAGACAAAGGAGAGGTGGAGTTAGAGAAGAGCATTGGCAGAGAAAAACAAAAACCATTGAGCCAAAATCCCTTTGAGATGAGGTCAGATGTACTGTTCCCTGCATGCTGACCTGTAGCCCGATCCCATTGATCACATGGGGTGAAAGTGCAGCATAACTTTGTTAAACTCAGACTCTGCCCCCTCGTCGATATAAAGTCAAAGAGTGAGATGTTTTAGAATGGATCGTTGCTTGGTGGAGTTAAACTTTAAAACTGAATAAATGAACCAAGTTTTCAACTGAGTTCAGAGTGTGAGTGTGTGTGTGTGTGTGTGTGTGTTACTACAGCTAATAAGGATCACCAAAATCCATCTGAAATCTTTTTGTACACACATGAGAGGTGTTACAGCTCCCACAGGCAGCAAAGCTGGCATCATTACCCTCAGAATATAATCTGGCTCAGATGAGTGTTTATCTGCCTCAGACTGGAGTCAGACATGCGATCTGTGGGATTACTCAGAGCAAGCTGAGGTTAAAACCATGAAATCACATCTTTCTCTCACTCTGAGCACCTCTCTGCAAGATTTAACCACAAATTATTTACAATGGCATGTCAAATGCTTCTCTCTGCAGCTGAATTCAGTCAAAGTCAACACAAAACCAGTCACCACATTATTATCTAATATTTATCAGTAACATTTCCATTCTGTTGTATTATGGAATGACATGCATATATGGCAGGTCATGACTGGGTCAGATTAGAATTTTGCTTCCTTTCTGCTGCCGGCGCTGCTTGTTTCTTTCAGGTTCTCATTGAGCCTGCGGCACTGACAGCCGGCTAACAGCTTGGGGCCAGCTGCCGGCTGAGCACGTACCTGGAAGGCAGCGAGCCGGCTGGAAGCGGCGAGCCGGCTGGAGACAGCTCCTTAGGAGTCCGGAGTGTTTATGATACTGTAAACATTCCTCCTAAACAGAAGGAAAGAGAGTCAGCACAGGATGCTCTCCTCAGCAGCCAGTCGGGACTCTGAAACACAACCAGTAACAATGAGTGTGTGCAGCGCATTAAAAATGATGCACACACATATAGACAACAAATACAAATTTTCAGTTATAAACTTTGTAAGATTTCTAAACTTGGACCGAATGTTTTGCATGTGTTTTTTTATGATTTTCTTATTTGAAGATTTTCACATTTTACAAAGAGGAAACACAAGTCATTCATATTTGTTGTAACATTAAAAGAAAACAAGAAAAAGGGAATCTAAGTACAACTCAAGAATCACGGCTGTGCGCTACACCCTGACCCAACACAAATTTGTAATGCAACAGCATTATACATTCCCCACAGCTGGAAGCCCCAGAGAACAAACATGATCCAGAAACAATTGCCAGATCTTAGAAAAAGTATCCCCTAAATCTGGCAGAGAAAATTGGATTTTCTCTAATTCCATAAATGAGAGAGCATCTTTCATCTGATGTCGGTGAAGGGATACAGACTCCACATCACCAAAATAATTGTCCTGACCAAGAGCGTCAAAAATACTACAACATTTGCAAAGCAAGCAGGAAATGAACGACACTGAGGGAGAACCCTTCAGAGGGAGATATGGATTAAAAAACAGATTCCCAAAACATGGACAAAGATGAACAAAACAAAGACATATGAATAACATTCGCAGGGGTCGGGCCCAGCATAAAATTGAGCAAATCTGCTTCTAGACCAGTGGGTTCTATGAATCATTTTGCATTAAATTAAAGCATGGCGGGCACAGAAGAAAGATGAGCCTGCGTTAGAAAAGCAGTCTTTACTTGGAGATTGCTAGACCAGTTATATAGTTGGATATGGCTCCTTCGCGTGAGGGAATAACCTCGAGACTATAATCTACCAAAGTGGCCCCAGGAATATCAGGGAAGAAAAAGACGTTTTTTACGAATAACGACACAAGCTTGTAAATACCTGAAAAGGTGCATACTCCACAAGCTGAAATGTGGGGACAGCTGAGCAAACGATGGCGCCTTACCATCTCCAACAATGTCCTTCACAGAAATGATGCCCAAGTTGTAAAACCAGCATCTCCAAGCGACGGTGGAAACCTAGGGTTAGAATGTAATGGGGTCGAAAGAGGTAGAGTGTGGGCACCCAGGAAGAGTTTAGCTCTCCCCCAAATTTTTTGAGAGTTGAAAACCACAGTGTTACTGAAAACAGTCGTAGGTGATGAGTGAAGCATGAGACTCAAGGATGAACGTAAAGAGCCTGCTGCACGCAAAGATCCCTCTATCTGCAACCATCCTGGTTTCTTGCCATCAAACCAAAATAGCAGACAACGTTTGCTGGCAGCCCAATAGTACAGCTGAAAGTTGGGTAAGGCCCAACCACCAAGGTCTTTAAACTTTTGCTGGATAAATTTACTCAACCTTGGGGGTTTCTTGTCCCACAGGAACTGCGAGACAAGTAACCTGAAAAATTCTTTGGGAAGGTATGCTGGATTCACTGAAAGATAATGTTGTAATTATGATTACTGATTAATTAATATTTATCAAGAATTATAATTGAAAATCATAATCTGACTAAACTAATTTCCTAACCAAAATCCTAATTTAGGAATTGAAACCAGAGCTGTCCTCTGGTGTTGTAATTATGGCTCAAGGCCTCTGATAATTACAATTATTAAATGTCACTGTTTAATCAGCCGTTTTTGCCGAAACGTGGGGAACTTTGCCTTATTTTGACTGACAAATCACTCTTACACAAAATAAACACAAAATGCCTTCTCTTTATCTATGTGAAAATGTATTAAATCAATCAGCCTGATACAATCAACTCTCCGATTCAATAATCTTCACCTACTCAAACATGCAAAGTTCTACACAAAAGGGTAAAATATCTAACTAACAAAATAAAGCAAAACAGCAGTGTGTGTGTATAGAATCAACCAGCAGTTATGGCAAAAATGGTAGTATGACAAAGGAATATGGTGTTGAACGGAGTTTGGGAGCAGCCCGCCAGAAAGCATTGCCCAGCGAGACACGGGCTGTCATAAAACCCCCCAAGCAAAGTTGTAAACTCAGCTTAGACAAAGGACCATAAACTTTTTGGCGTCAAATTAGCAAGCAGTAAAGTTGAGACAAAGAAAATGGTGAATTTCACCATGAGGTTATTATCGCAGTCCAGTTCTACCGCGCAGCTGCGCTCAGGTGTTCGCACGGTAAAACACAACTTGAGAAGCGCGGCAACTTCAGAAAGCGACACAGCACATCAAAGTTTTAATAAATGTTGCATGCACATACAATTCAGAACACATTAGACTATAAGTAACAATCCTACTCTACCCTGCCCAGACTACTCCTAATAAAGAAATCAAAGAAAATAATAAAGGATGGTTTTACTTTGTGGAGCCTTCCTTCAGGGCTGCGAGTGAAAGGGGGAGAGGAGGAGGGGGAAAGTTGGCAGTTAACGTGCGTCCACGGTTAACTTCGGGAAGAGCGGTCAATCTTCGTCCTTTGGCCTCCTTGGCGAAGAGGAAAAATATGATCTGACCGTCAGCAGTCGACTAGAACAGAGAAACTCCGTGTTTTTTTTTTTAGTTACGTGTTAAACTTACGCCTTCGATCGGTAAAGTTGAAATTTCTGGCCTTCTTATTCCAGAAATTTCTGTCATGAACGTTCTTTTCATTGGCCAACAAAGGAGAATAAATGAAGACTCCACATGGGACCTGTTCTTCTCCAGAGGATGCTTCAGTTGCGTGGCAACCGTGTCGAGGTCTCCAGCTGAAGGCAAGCTTTAAAGCGCCCGCTTTCCATATATAACCTCGTGTGACGTCAGACCTCTTGTGATGTCAGACTTGGCACGTCCCCGTCCTACCAGCCGCAGTGCCCACTGGGATTTGTAGTGGCGGACAATACTGGATACAAAATGGCCGATGATGTCGGAAGGCCTGGTGGTGTCCAGCAATGTGTAAATGGTCCAATATTCAGCAAACAAGAGGTCCAACAATAAACAGAAATTTGGGCAAAATGTTTATCTTAATACAACACATTCTCCCAGAAAGAGTCAGTGGAGGCAAGGACCAGCATTGCTCATCCAAGGGTAACTGATCAAGCAAAGAAATAAAATTGTTCTGAATAAACTCAGAGAACTCCTTGGACACACAAACACCCGAATACCTGAAATTAGCCTAGGGGGCATTGAAGGGCAGACTAGCAAGAGGGTGAGCCACGGCTGCAGGGTTGATCGGACGTAGCTTACTCTTGCCCAAGTTGAGTTTGTAGCTGGAGTTATCACAGAATTTCCTTAATGATAGGATGATAGGCATAGAGGAGTCAGGATTAGTAAAAAAAAGTAGAAGATCGTCTGCGTACAAAGACACTATGTGTTTAATGTTCCCCCTGACAATCCTATGCATGGAACAAGGTCTGGGAGCAGCTCTACTCCTTTTCGCAAAGAAAGGAGTGGAACTGGGGTGACTGCAGCTGGACACAGTTTCCAGATGCACATGAAATGAAAGTGAAGCTGGAGAACACCTGTAAAGAAGCAACAGATTTGTGCAGTTGAAGACTGAGACGTCATATTCCATAGGTGTGGGGCATCCCACCCTGTCATTCACAGAGCCAAAACTGCAATGCAGAGTGGAGAGCAGATGGGCAGGGGTGTGCAGAGAAGGGGGCAGGAGCTCAGCTGCAGAGATTTAAAGACGAACTCTGAGGAGTTTGTTGAACTGAACAGAGCCACATGCAACAGGAAGGAGGAGAAGGAGTGGCCAAGCAACACAACTGAATCCTGAATCAATTCAACCAGGAATACAAGCCAGCAGTAAAACAATAACACTGAGCTCAGTAGGAGCCAGCTGATGAAGAGAATTAAAGAGGTCAATGAGACACAACAAATGGCTGCTAAACCTAATCAGAGAAAACACAGATGGAGTTTAAGCAAAGCTAAACCTGTGAGATTTCAGTGACTGTTGTGATTCTCCTGTTAGAATACATGGGCTTCCCAGACTTCTCCCCTGAGCTTCAATGTCTCCATGTGATCCTCTAAAAAACGTAGCAGGTTTCTCTGTCAGTCTTGCAGCTATCCTTCTGTTGCAGATCTCCTGTTCTACACCTGGTCTGACTACTCTCTGCACAGCTTATTGCTTAGGATGGCTGAACTTAAGCTCATCCATGTTCAGTATTTCCACTGCTGAACCTTTACTGTTCCTCCCATCTCTCCCTTTTGGTAAATGGCCTGCACTTGTATAGCACTTTATCAAGTCAGAGGACTCCAAAGCACTACACACTACAGTCAGTCATCCACCCTTTCATCCACTCATTCACACACTGACAGTGGTAGACTACATTGTAGCCACAGCTGCACTGGGGCAGACTGACAGAAGTTGGACTGCCATACAATCTGACCACCATCATCAGGCAAGGGTTTGGTGCTGATTGTTTCCATCACCATGGTCCCAGCTGATCCCAGCAGTGATCCTTGAGGCATTAAGTAACTACAAACATATTAGATAATCTGCTGTAATGGACTTTTAGTATATTTACTCGATTGCACTGACAATATTTTCAAACTCCTGTCTTCAGTGAGTCATTTCAAAATAAATAATGTTTTGTTATATTCAGTTTTATGTTCTATTAATCTCTATCCCTGCTGAGTTGTAATAAAAACAGCTTAGTTTCTTCTTGCAGACTTTTCCCTTTAATTTGGGTTTTTCTGGTCTTTGTGTATTAAAATCTTTCTGAACATTGCAGCAGTGTGTTCGGCTGTAGTCTAGGTCATAGGAAACTCACTCTGACTGCTACTGTTGAAACTGCAAATTTGATTTAAAGAATCTAAAATTATAGAGTCAAGGTTTTATCTTATGGTCTGTATATTTACTGCTTAACTACAGTTCTTAATTTACCACAATTTCCCTAACCCAGCTCTAATTTGAAGGATGATAATGAATCTCCCATGGATCCCCCAAGTTTTTGTTTTTAAACCCCTGAGCATATTCTCTTTGGTGATTATTAAAGTTGCAGTAGTTGCAAAGCGCAGCCTAATCAGTGATGAATGTCCTCCTCATTGTTATTGCAACACCCGAACCTCTCCAATCACCTGCACTCTCATTAACCAGCCATTGTGATGAGGCCAGGTTCTGGAGGGGCTCTGATAATTGACAACAGTTCAGTCTAGATTAAAATCCAAGGCGAGAATGGAACCTGATTGTCTTTTTCTCCTCCCCTGCAGCACGATTACAGCTCCATTTATGGCACAACCTTTGTGTGTCACCTTTAGAAATAATGAACTAATTTGACCGGTATGGAGCCGGACATGTGCATAATGTCGGGGAAGGCGTGGGATACTGCTGACAGTACTCTTCAAAATAAAATTACACGCAGCCATGTCTCGGTGGGTTTGAGAGTCAGGATGCAAATACAGGGATGGATGGTGTGGTGAGCCATGCAGAGGCAGAAGGTCATCCTGCGACCTCTGACTTTCTGGCTGCTGTCTGGAAACGTGACAAACTGACCCACACCATCACTCCGTTGCCTCTGTGTTTCATCTAGATTTAGTTTTTTAGAGGATGAGCTAAATTCTCCTCAGAAATCTCTGAAGGTTTAGGAAATGATCACACTTGGATCCTAGACTCTATAAACAAAACAAAATATGTCATTTTCACTTTCACTAAAAGAGTGAATCTAATTCTACAACAGGCAATAGTTCTGTAACAGTTTTAAGTCTTTAGAACATAGTTTCCCATCATAAATACCATACTTTATAAGGTTCTTGCACTTGAAGCAACAGATAACTAGGATGGTCGAGTAGTTAGGCACCACTACCCACAGGGTCTTCTGCACACTGGATTTAAAGTCCTATGCTCTAACCACTCGGCCCCAACCGGCCCCCTGGTTATCTGTAAAAACATGGTGCTACAAAACGATCACAAGTCTGTTTGACTAAACCTAATATTTTCTGGTGACAACTTGTTGCTTTCACTAAGAAGGTGACTCTTTCTCAGCTGGTTTCTCACAGCTTTAATGACTTAATGATTCATGATTCGTGCTTACACTTAATGTAAGCACAACATTAAGTTTGAACACAGCAACCAAGGTTCTCTGTTAGCTTTCAGAGCCAATTTGACTTCATGCCAAATCGCTCCTAAAAAACCTTGTTTAATGATCCTGAGGTGTTTGCGATTTGATTTTCTGTTGTGTATTTTGACCATTTGTTTGCTGTTTATTTTGTTCTTTGGCTTTTACTTTCTTTAGTTTATTCTTCTGTGCTCATTATTTTTAGGTGTTTTCCTTATTAGTTCCTTGTTTTGTGTTTCAGTGTTCTAGAGATATTTCCTGAGATACCTTCCAGGGTGGCTGCACGGTGGAGCAGTTGGTAGCACTGCTGCCTTGGAGCAAGACGGTCCTGGGTTCGACTCCCGGCCGGTGGTCTTTCTGCATGGAGTTTGCATGTTCTCCCGTGCATGCGTGGGTTCTCACCGGGTACTCCGGCTTCCTCCCACAGTCCAAAGACTGGCCTGTTAGGTTAATTGGTCCCTCTAAATTGCCCTTAGGTGTATGAATGAGTGTGTGCCTGGTTGTTTGTGTGTTGCCCTGCGATGGACTGGTGACCTGTCCAGGGTGTACCCCGCCTCTCGCCCGTAGACTGCTGGAGATA
This sequence comes from Crenichthys baileyi, assembly GCA_036173005.1. Lineage (NCBI taxonomy): Eukaryota > Metazoa > Chordata > Actinopteri > Cyprinodontiformes > Goodeidae > Crenichthys > Crenichthys baileyi. Next base: position 1,065,212 of record JAHHUM010002026.1, read on the forward strand.
GACACCAGCTCCCCCACAACCCACTATGGAATAAGCGGTAGAAAATGACTGACTGACCTTCCAGGGTTTCTTTGTGTCTCTGCTCTGCTCTGATTCATTGGTCTCCCTCCTTCAGCTGCTCTGCCTTCTCTCTGCCTCTGCTGCTCCTCATTTCATCTGATCAGTTCTTCTTGTTCCCTTGTCATGTTCCTCCTCCACCTCAAAATATAGTCACTGGCTCACATGCAGCCCAGCTGTAAAGGGCATCTGAAAGGAATCTGGGTTGTAATGAGTTAAGGGATGTTTCCTTTCTGCTGCCGGTTCTGCTGCCTGTTCCTGAACTGTTTGGTTTCACTCTGCAAAACAACATCCTTGTATCCAGCCGGCCCGCTACTCGTTTCTTTCTGGTTTGTCCACGCCTACATCCAGCTGGGGGCCTGAGGTCAGAGATGCTCTCATATCACCATGGTATGTTGAGAAACATCTTCTTTGACTGATGGGATCAGCTGGATAATCTTAAACTAAAATGTACAGTAGCTGAATGTTCTCTGCACAACTTTGTGGGGAATGTGTAGTAATTAATCAGAGCTGAAACAAGTTTTCCCCAATAATAAATGATTTAGTTGTTGTAATGAGCATTAGTGATATTTTCCTGAACATCCCTGAAATGAGACAGCAAATGGAAATAAATCTGTATGACCGATATTCTGAGAGAATTGTTAATACGTATCTTCCCTTTAAATGTTGGTCCTTAGCTCGCTGACACAGCTGCAAACTCACATGAAGTCTGACCCAAATAAACTAACTCACAAGGGGAAAGAAGGAGATTGGAGACACAGATGGCGTTGAAGTGAAGGCATCAGGTGGACCGAAAAGTGAACTTTCAGTTTGTGGAAAATTAACATGAGTGGTTTGTCTTTGCCATATTTGTGTCTACTTTCACAAATGACTGCATAAAGCCTCACTTTCCAGTGTAAAAGAATGAAATGGAGATAAACCTTTAGCCAAGAATGCATTATTTTAAGGAGGCTGATTATGCAAAGCATAGAAAGCAGCAAAACACTTTTTTTATTTCAAAAACAAAAGACAAGATATTTATCAGACATTGGAGAAAATGTAAATCAGTTTTTAACGTGATGAAGCCTGAGAGAAGCAGAACACATGCTCCGTGTTTTTCTGCTCCCCAGAGAACCAAACCTCCGACCCTGACTGTGATAGTGCCTTGCTCTGCCCACGGTTCACTGTGGAAATGGGTCCAACTGATTTTAATAAAAGCTCATAAGTTTAAGCAAACACCCACACTGCTGTAGCACAACAGACACAAACTAAAGGCTAAATGAGACGCCTCTCTGAATGCAAAGGTCACAGTGTTCACATCCGTGTTCACTTGTCAAGTCTTCAAGGAGCTGTCAGCATGACGTTAATAAGGTCTGCAAAATTATCAGCCGCCTGATTATCAGGAGCAAGCAGGACCACCAAATAAAGCCGTCTGTGAGTGTGTGGTCAAAGTTGGCAGCTGAGAGGCCAAAATGGCTTATCCCTGAATATGTGTGTGTGTTTGTGTGTGGGTGTTTGTGTGTGGGTGGGTGGGGGTAAAAGCAGAGGAATGATCAGAGGATGAAGGTGTTTGAGAGAACATAGCTGACAGCAGGAGGGACACACCAGATGTCATGGTGAACAGGTGACAGATCTGTGTGGCGTAAAGTCTTGCAGCAGAGGCATGAACTCAGAAAGTTTCCAAATGAGAGATAAAAGTTGCTTATCTCCCACTGAAGTTAGAAAACAGCTTCAGCTCATAGAATATCTGCAGGGTTTGTGTTGGTTTCAGCCCCTTACAATCTGAATTAGATTGTTTCCATCACCATGGTTACTTTGTACGAAACCCAGGACACATGAAGTTCTCACTCCACACAGAAGGAAAGATGTGCATGTTTGTCTTTCTACCAAGCAGAATAAAATCATGAAACCCTTGAAGGAATCTTGAGGAGTTTCTTGGAGCAGCCAAAGTTGAGCAGTCATGGCCTCTGATCCCTCAAACGGCTCTACATCAAGAACCATAATTCCTCACCAGCCAATGGAACCACATGGAGCAGGGGGAACATTTGTCCAGCTCTACAATACAGAGGTACATTTACAAACTTTACAGTGAAGAAAAGAAACCTGATGTTGACCTCGATTAGCACCTGTGTTCCACTGCAACACATGGACCTCCTGTAGACAGGAGTTAGTGGTAACCCTCTACGTAGCCATGATTTAGACTTTTCTTTTTCTTTTACATGTAGACTAGGAAAAAGGTTCTAGCATTGGTGTTTAATTGAAACATTTAGACCCACAAAACAGTCTGTAGATCCTGCAAAGATGCCAGAAAGCATGACCTAAAACTCAAAGAGAGCCTTATTTGTTTCATAATGAATGAATTTCATCCTTTTATCATCTGTAATATTGCAGTAAAATATCGAGACAACATGTTCTTCTGTCTGAGAGCTAAGAATTGGAAGAACAGAAAATAGTTATACTGGCGAACAAAACCACTCATTCTAATCTAAAGTCCTATTAAACTTTAAGACTATAAAGGCTGTGAGAAGATACTTTGTAGATGCTTAGCTTTCATAAAACAGTTGTTCAGCAAAATTAAGTTAATTTAAACTAGTAGTTTCAGCAGCAGCTCCTCTGTGACTGAGATGATCCTGCTCTGACAGAACATCTCTGAAGCAGGAGAGCAGAGTTTCAATTGGACCTTATTTCTCTGACAACAACAATAAACAAGGATTTTTACACATAGAAGGTCCTGGACCTGTGTATTGTAACATATGATGATTGGTATCTCATTTAGCAAAGACTATTTATGGGTAATCAGGAGTTCCTGATTACTGATTAATAATCAGATGTCACAGAAACCAGTTTTAGCTCAGACAGTTTAGAGGTCATTTAAAATGGGAAATGCACATTGGGGTCAGTTTTCCTTCCATTGTTGTTCGGTATTTTTAGGAATGTGGATCATAAAAATGCTCAAATCCAATATGTAATTTATTACATTTATACAGTGAAAAAAGTATTCCCATGTATTGCAGTTCTGATTCCTTTGTAAGCAAACTGACTCTTTCAGAATATGATAGATTATGACCTCTGATCAAACCCTAATTACTCTAAGTAACCTGCTGCTGGCTGGATATTTATTAGTCATCCAACCACATTTTCTTACAGTAGACTCTCAGCAGAATATGGAAAATGAATTTAAATTATCAGTAGTCAAAGCAAAATATGAAATGTCTTTCTGGCGGGAACAAACTGCAAAGGTGGAAAATGGCAGAGGGGTGAAATGGGATTCTAAAGGGAGGGCTGATGAAGAGGAAGGTACGGCTGCTGGACTGGCCAGTCTGCAGTCAATAGACAACCAAAAATGGGACCATGACCCTGTGGAGTTGGACACTTTAAGACGCGTTCTCATTAAGAATGAGACAAAATAACAGGAACTCTTCATGGCCCGATGTTGTCATTGACAGAATGGCTTCAAGGATTGGAAGAAGGAATTGGAATTTTACAAAGCTGGAACTCCACCTACCGGTGGATGGATTCTATAAAATGGAGCTGATGAGACAAACAGGAAGTGTTTCGGCTCCATACTGTCTGCCATGTGAAGGAAGCACAGTCCATCTGAACCATACTCAGAGTTGCTGATTTGAAGGATCTAAATTAACTTATTATATTAACAACAAGCCTAAATACACAAGCAACCCAAAGACACCTACACACACCCACAGTTTTACTAGGGTCTGAATACTTTGGAAGCTGCAGCACAGTGGAGCAATGGAGCACAGCAATCTAAAATGAACTGACAGCGGTTATCCAGACGAGCTGATTATCTATGTTAAGGCGCCAAAGAGCTCCCAACAAACTTCTCCTGTTCCCAAATTTAGCCGGCCAAACCTGAACCCTGCAAAGTTCCCGGATAACAGCTACCTTTGGGGATTCATTAGGGACTTATCGACCGCATACAGTGTACTGAAAGGCCAAAAGCATTAAGCGTAATAAAGTCAAGGAGATTTAAAGTGGCTCTAGGCCAGCCTTTTATACTGGGAACTATTACAGCTCCCCACATCTAAACTCCATTAGTGATGTGGATAAAGAGGATTTTTCAAGTGAGGTTGAGTCAGCGCTGCTTGTAGCAACGTGTAGTCGCTCTGCAGGCTCCGGTTTCAACTTTAAATCATGACATCATCTCCTGTTTACAGACACATCTCAAAGCTCTGCACCAACGTGAGGATACATCTCTGTTCTCCTGACAAGTGTTTCACCTCAGCTCACAGTGGCAGACACAGGCTGTTACTGCAGGTCAGTCTGTCCCAAACTGTTTGTTTTCACCCTCTGACCTCTGCAGGGTAAAGCAGCACCGAGTGGATGAAGAGGTGCAAAAAAGGGCAGAAGGAAAAGAAAAGAAAAGAAAAGAAAAGAAAAGGTGAGGTGGAGACAGCTAGAAAGTGCATGACTTTGTCCTCAGGAGTTCAGGGTGGTTCTGCCTGGTTACTCTGAGCAAATAGTCTGAATTATTATCCATTTCTGTGTGTGTGTGTGTGAGTGTGTCAGGTGCAGACACCTCTGTCCTAGCGAGAGGGAATACTAGCCGTCACCCAGAGCGCTCGGCAGCAGCTGTTCTAAATTAAAGCCAAATCAGGTCCTCTAATTGAAACTCCCAGGATCCCTGCGGCTCCCTAATTGGTCTACCTGTGCCCTGATTGGTTACCTGATTATAATCGATTAGTTTGCTCAGCTGGCCCGGGACACTGCGACAAAGCATACATTTAGTATTAGCCAACAGGGACCTGGCTGCAGAAACAGAGAACGATGACAAACGTGTGCAGAGTGGTGTTGGTTTTAAAGGGAGAATAATACCACCTGTCTCTATTGACCCAGTCTGTTTCTGAACTGATAACAAGCTGGACGAAAGATTCTTCCAGGGTTCTGCTCACCTTTAAACTACAGAGCCTCACTTCAGTTCAGTTGTTTCAGCCGACCTGCAGAATTGATAATGAGAGATTTGATGAAAAGCTTAAGGTGAAAAAGAAACTGTTAAAGAAAGTTATCATTTTGTACTGTTCCTTAGAGCATAGGGAGTGTACATCTGCCTATTCTAAGATAGTAACAGGGCATAAGACAAGACTTTGATCTGACACAGATCCATTTAACTTTAGAACACGATCAGAACCCTGGTGGAATGATGTTATTTGGCCCACATGAAGAGCGGTTCTGGGTGTGGAAATGATTTCATTTGCAGAGGTCAATTGCAGGTTAAGGAATGTGTTATCAGGCAGTTACTGGAGTTCCTGACAGTCAGAACCGTGGGTGAAGGTCAGCAGGCCTTGATGGTGGAACCATCTGGGTCATGTCTAAGAGTATCATCGGATATGTCATGGGGTCAAGGGTTCCACGAGGAAACTTTATATGTGCTGTAAAGAGTAGGTCTCACCTGCAACCCTAACCCAACCCAACATGATGTTAACCCACCATGTGACCTCATCGAACTCCATGCAGCGCTGACAGTGCCACCTAAAGCATCCAGTAGGCATCCCCTGGATCTGCTGACCTTTAGCCCTGTTCTGACTGATGCTGCAGTAACTGCCTGACTAGACTATCACTCCATTACTGATTCTGCCTCCTAGTATGCCCTCTGGTGCCCGTTCTATATGCGCCAGCTCCAAATCAGTCCTTCACCTTACATCCCCATTACTGGTCTACATGCAGAACAAATTCCACTCAGCTCAGACCATTCCTTCTGGAAGCTGAGCTGCATTCATCAGGGAGTTTACAAATTGGATTCTGCATAATCCGTGGCCTGCATTTCCTTTAGTGTTAATAGCAGAACACATCATCAGTGATAAGTGCATCAAAGATGTGAAAGAGGTACCAGAGACGATTGTTAGAAAACAAACAAAATCAAATTTATGAAAGAATAAAAGATAGAAAAACAGTTGAAGAACAGAAAATCTCTCCCTTCATCAGAACATCTCTGGATGATTCTGTTGTCAGACAGGATTAGAAATCAACACTGATTGTTGCTGATAAATATTGATTCTGCTTTGCTGCACTGATGTTAAATCATTTAAGTGATTACAAACTTGTGACTTCAAATCAAGCCAGCTGTGATCAGCACCGTCTGCAAAGAAAAGTTCCCCGCAGCAACATGGGCCTGCTGGTTCTGACACATCTACTGGGTCATATATGGAACCGGTTGACTTCTAGGGAGGTAAATCACAACTCTTGACTCAATCAGTTCGAACCCAGACTCATTTAATCCCGTTCATATGAGATGAAACAGTATTTTACAATACGTCCATATACATATTCGGTCCACTAACCGAGTCCAGTTTGGTCCAAATCCGTCAGGTTCTACAATGTCTGAAATGTATTGGTTGTCTAAATTTACTACATGCTTTAATGTCGAGAGATTTAGCTGAAGATGTGCATTAAGTGAAGACTTTTATTTGATGTGTTTCCCTACAGCCCAAATATCTGGACCAACAGTAAAATAGGTACAGCAGAACATTTTTAGCTCAGTAGATCCAGAACAGTGCCTTATTCTGCTCTAACAGTCGATCTGTTAAAGTCTTTCTGTTTTCATGTGATGCATAATGACCTTCATCACCTCATCCACACAATGTTCTAGTAAAGTAAGAATAAGTTGCCAAGGCAACCACAGCTTTATATGCTGACCGTACTGGACAGGTCTACCAGGAGAGACGTTAGAACCCACAAGGGCCTCCTGGTCATTGGATCACCTGAACCACTCACCCATCCTGGTTCTGTCCGGTTCCACCAAACCCCTAAAAGAAGAAGCTCTCTGTGGTCCCATGGGTTTATCAGTTAAACTGACTTAGTTTAGAAAACAAGCTAATTTATTGTTTCTGTATCTCCATCTTTCTAGGACATAGAACTGGTTCCCAACAGACCATGAGACATCAAGTTCAAGATCCACCTTCAGCTCCCAGTGCTGGATCACCTCAGTCAACTTTTTCTGCCCAGGAGAGCAGAAAAAGCCTCCAGCTCACCGTGAAAACATCTATATCTGCTGGCCACTTTTTTAGGGACACCTTATTAATTGCTCGGTAACCCAAATAACCACTCATAACAACCACTGCACTGGGGAAACTTCAAAGAAACTGGGCTACAGCAGCAGAAGACCACACCAGGTTTTACATCTGGCAGCTTAGAACTGGAAACTGAGGCTACCAATTGAGACTGGCTGGAAAAAGTTGTCTTTTCCAACCAGTCTCAATTTTTTAACATGTTTTAACATGTAGAATTCATTGTTCTTCAACAGCCTCCACAGCCTTCAGATCTGAATCCAACTGTACAAATTTCTCAAGTTTTAATAGGATGCAGGGCTCAAATCCAGGCAGTAGGCATGCAAAATCATGATAGGACCAAGGGGGAGAGGCAGGTAAAGCGAGATATAAATCAGCGACTGAAACAGCACCACATAGGGAGAAGATCACTGTGACGAAGAGGAAACTAGGTATGACGGGAGTACAGATAGGCGTGGCAACAGGTCAGACAAATACCTAAATGTGACGAAGCTGTGGGATGTCAAGGGCTTACTGATGGAGGATGGCAAGCAATGACACAAGAACATCAAAGGAGAACACAGGAAACAAAGAAACTCTTATTAAGCAAAAGTATACAACTTAAAACACAGACTAGAAACCACCAACTAGAAGCCACCAACAAATAAAGTAGTTCTGAAGGGGTCCATTCCGGTACTATCAAGGTGTACCTAATAAAGTGACCAGTAAGTGCTCTGTGCCACAGTTACATCTGTTTATGACAAGAATGTTGCTTTAAGACAGAAGAGTCATGTGCACCTGCAGGTCTGATCTGCAGGTACCGGTCCAAACCAACGTGGATCATGATTCTTTTTCTTTGATCTGTGATCTTCTCACTCTTATGTTACTGATTCAGCTTCTGTTCAAATAATAAAACACATTGGGGATCTGATGATTTGGTGCAGAAACTAGGAAGCAGATTATTCTGGTTCTGAAGGAAAGGAGGAAAAGGTTCGGTCCACAGTGTCTGAATTATAAGTGCAGCTATTTAAAAATCATGTGAAGAGATCCATAACCTTCTGAAGAAAAGTGGGAATACTGTAGAGATAATTCCCAGCCTGGATCATGAGGATCAAATTTGGATTTAAATTCTCCATGTTCCTGAGCTCTAAAATGTGAAAATGAGTAACGCTAAAAATAAAAATACAAAAGTAACATCATTTAGAGCTTTAACTAGGACATTTAGCTTTATGTGCTGATTTAAGAGGCTGGATTTTGAAAGTTTTTTTTTCAAACTTTGGTGTGAAGAATCATTCAGCTTTTAATTTCGAAGAAAACTGTTTGGTGGAAAATTAGTTTTCCTTAAGAGTTCTTGTGAATGTGATGCACACACCATCTGATATGGAATGTGTGGAATTAGGTATTGGGCTTACTGCCTTTCTAAACATGGTTTCACACCTGCTCGTGTTCACACTGCAGGGGTTTTGCTTGGCTTCGACTTTGTAATCCACTTTACAGCATGACGAGAAACAACTCCTGAAACCAGCGGGACATGCTGAGATTCCGGAGGAATTTTCAGGTAACAGCTGGTCCATAGAAATGTAGCTTGGATTCTCTTGTTGCCTCCTCTGTCACGCTGTCTTATTTTCATTCTGTCACACCTGTTTCTGCCTTCGCCTCCATCTATCTCTATCATGCATTTGTCTCTTGGTACCTTCCTCCTCCTGGTCTTTGTCCCGCTCTTTCCTCTTTCTGCTGCTGTCCTCTTTTAACCCTTCTCTCACCAGAAGCCTAGGTGCTGTGAATTTTCTCTTGGTGGCTCATTAATGCTCAGAGATCCTTGAAGGAGAGCAGACTACAGATTTTAACATGGATTATTTTATGCTGTTCTATTATTGCCAATACACATAAAGCACAACACAACAGTGTTGTGCTTTATGTGTATTGGGTTTGGTAGTATTGGTCTTAAGGTTTGGCATAGCGAGATCCGCTTGTGTCCTGTTGAGTTCCCTCAGTTCCCTGCTCAGATTGTTCCCCAGCTGATCTGCATTGCTCTGATTGGTCACACCTGGTTCTCATGACATGTACCCTCCTCTCCAGTAACTAGAAGCTGCTCGTTTCGCCTCATCACCAGATTCTCCGTTCACTATGGACGTTCTCCATCGTCTGTTTTCCTCCATGTTATTTTTTTTCCCTTTAGATATTAAGATGATGGAGTAAAGCCTCCAACATCATGATTCACCAACCTTGTTCAGCAGCAGGAACTCTTAGTCATCTCACATAGTTGTGGAGGACTCTTGGTCCACTCCTCTTTCCAACGTTGCTTCACTTCGTTGAGACTTCTGCACAGCTCTCTTAATAACCCACCAATAATAATCCCATCACAGGATTCGAATCAGGTTGAGCTCTTGACTTTGACTTGGCCATTGCCGGGCATTGCCTCTTTTCTTTTCCTGTCATTATTTTAAAGATCTGCTGCGGTGTGTGGAATCGATGTTCTGTTGATGACCTAGTTTAGACCAAGCTTCAGCTTCATTTGACTGTAGAATACTTTTGTAAACGGAGGAGATCCTGGTCCACTCAATGACTGCAAGGAGCCCAGGTGCCCCCCGTGTGGCTGCAGAGCAAGTCCAGATCATCAACCCTCCACTGCTGTACTTTACAGTTAGGAAGAGGTATTTGTGCTTATCTGCTGAATTTGATTTTCTCCAAACACAATTTTGGGCATTATGGTCAAACATCTCTACTTTGCTCTCCTCCATCCCAGAAGTATTGTCCTTCATTTAGATGCAGATGTGCAAACCTAAGTCCTGCTGCCATGTTGATTTTAGGAGGAGAAGATTTTTCTTTCCTGCCTTGAGTTTTTCACAGACTGATGTGCTGTTTGGCTCATCTTTAATGTTAACCTCTAATAAATCTTCACATTTCCAAAGGGGTTATCTGGGCCAAAGGTTCTCTGACATTAGTGGTTTATGGACCAGGTCAAACAGATTGCGAATGGACATGATTGTTTCCGGGTTTAATTAAAGTCAGCAGGGGTTTGTTAGACTTTCTTGCCTGTGGGGGCTGAAATCCCCTCTGGCATAGTTTAGTCAAAGTAAATAAGTGGATTTTGAGGTGATGTATGTGGAAGGCTTCAGTTTGGTTTTAGCAGTCATGAACTTGGAATTGAGTTTTACCAGGCTTGGCATACAGATCTATAATTAAAATATGTCGGGAACTGAAAAATATTTGCAGCTTCACTCTCTGCCAGCCTCATCATGTTCAACCTCTTCTACTCTGCCTTTCAGTTTCTTCTCCTGAGTCTCGTTGACCTTTTATTGCCTGTCTCTCCCCCATGTTCCTCCCGTTCTGTCCCTCCCCCTTCTGCTGTCCGTCTAGCTGTGGGCTGGTCCAGTAAAACATCTGCTTCCTGAAGAGCCGACACCTAAACGACCTCTGGTGACCAGGGTCTCTTTTAGCTCTGAACCAACAGGGACAGAACAACTTCTTGACATGTTCCCTTTAACCTCATCTCTGACAAACCAAACAGACAGACAGACTCTGTCAATGGATTTTCAGCCCCCCCCTGGTCTCTCTGGTTTTGCTGCTCTTTGTTTTCTGACTTATTTTATTGCATGGTCCTCCAGCTTCTCCTTCTCTCCCTCCTTCTGCTCTGATGTGCCCTCCTCTCCTCATGCCTCTTTTCACACTTTATTGATTTACAGCTGCTGTGTTCAGAGACCCTCAGACCTCCAGGATGGAGGATGACCAGGTGCTCTCTGGCATATCTGTTGGATACTAAATTTGCTTATCAGTTCATGTCTTTCAGTGGATGATCCTGGATGTCCTTCACTGTTTGGGGACAGATGTCTTCTCCTTGGGTTCAGAGCTGCATCAGAGCTCCTTTATTTAAGGTGGACTAAGCACGGGCTTAATGTCCTGTGTAAACAAGTAAAGAAAATAATCATAGTTTCAGCTCAGAGTTGGAGCTTTATCACCGCTCTGAGTGTTTCTAAAGACCAGCAGGATGGAAACCAGTAGAAATGATTGTGTTTGAACCTCCAGCTCATAGTCTCTTGATGCTTTTCTGCAGCAGTCCACTCCTGATGAATTATCCTGTTTATGTGTTTAAAGCCATTCTGCTGTGGGCTTTATTCTGAACATGAAACAGAGAAAAGAGAGATTCTTCTCAGAAGATGAAACTAGACTCTTGTTTAAGTTTTGAGTTTGAATAAAACAGCTTCTTTTTTTTCTCAGAGCATGATTGTGTTTAATACTTCGGGGACTTGTCTTTGCTTGTAAAACAGATGTTTGGATCAAATGTTTAGCAGCACATTTGGAAACTTACAGTAAAAGTTGTGAAGTGTTTATTTTTTATCAGCAGCTGCAGCTCAAGCTGAAAGAATCTGGAAGAAATTCTTCAGAACTTTTATTCAAACTGTCCTGCAGCCCAATGTAGTTTCAGCTTCACTTTAGGTTGATCCATGTTGCTTAAACAGTTCTGCTTTTTAAAAGTCCCTAAAATATGTTTCCTTATTGTCTCACATACAAATAAAACACTCCACATTATTCACTTTTTGTGGATTTAGTGCAGCTGCAGGAAAGGTTAAAAGCAGACCCTAGTTGTTGGTGGCACCCATGTAGTAAGTTTGTGCACCTCAGCATCCTACCAATCACACTCAGCATTAACAGGTAGGCTGATGGTGTTACAGGGGCCAGGGGTGTTCTGAAGTACAAGCACATTTGATCAGATCTAATGATGCATTCTCTTTCTGTCTGGTCCGAATGTCTTTATCCTAGCTGATGTTGTTCCAGGAGCAACCTACCGCAGGTAAGATACTAACCATTAATGGACTCTCTGTAGAACGCTGCCTACAGACTGAATTAGACGGATGGAAATTAATTTCCTACACAGCTACATCATAGAGGTGATGATGTGTGAGCATTATGCTTCACCAGTCATAAACTGCAGCAGCACAAATCCTTTATAATCACTGATATGTCCTGGTTTGGTTTATTTTAGACCAATATGCTATATTTGGAATGAAAAAGGAGCTTTAAAGCTCCAGGCATCTGAGCAGATGATGGATAAGGACATAGCCTGGAATCATGCTGTGGGAACAAGAGTTTGCTTTGACTACATCCATGGTCCCACCAGGCCATTTGAAGTAACATAGATGAAAATGATTTACTCTTAATCTGCTGTCCTTTCAGTTGTTTAAACAATGTAATGCTCTGCTCTAAGTTCATAGCTTCAATTGTTTGACATTAAAATGTTGGTCACGTTGATGGTTAACACTGATCTCACCAATATTAACAACCAGGTCTCCAGTGAGTTGTCCACACCTGCCTCAGATTGTTCCTAACTACTTGCCTTAGTGCCTTTTTCACTTTGGTCCAGAAGTCCCGTTCTTCATTGAGATGCAGCTTTACAACCACAGTCCTGCTGCCATCTTGTTTTAGAAATGTCATGACCTTCAACCTGCCAACTGAGGCCTGTAGTGTCTGAGATGGAGGTGTTTGTGGTCATTTCTCTGAGCTTCACGCTGACTTTGGGCTGAATCTGCTGGGACACACTTCATATAATATGTGCATTATGTGAAGTGTGTTGCTGTGATGTTGCTGCATATTGTCTAAAAGACATAAAAGCAGGACATGTTAATTGGTACTGAAACCTTGGAGCCCACAAAACAAATCCACAGATTGTCCTTCTGACAGTTTTATGAACTTTTGAGAGGCTCTCTTCCATCCCCGAGTGCAACTAACTGGAATTTATCCTTCATCAAGGAGACTCCACTGAGAATCCTCATGATTTATTGATACCTGGCACAATTTTCACAATAATACAAGATGAAAAATTACACATTTAGTTTGAATCGATGGTTCAGCGGGGGAACATGGTGCACTGAGCCAGAAAGTTGGTGCAGAGCTTCAGACTGTCTCTCAGATTAACAAGCAGCTGTTTGAACGGACCTCAAACATTTATCACCAGATTCTTCTCCCAAACATAGATGTGCTCCTCTTCATCACTGTCTCTGTGCCTCTATCGTCACTTCTTGCACAGATTGTGTCTCACTCCTTCACTCCTTCTCCATGCATCCTATCTCCTCCACCTTCCAATTACATCTAAGGCTGTTTCCATAGTTTCTCCTCCTCCATCCAATCTGGCAACACAGAAAGGAGCAGCAGTGAACTGCCCACACCTTTGCTTGGACTCAAATTGACGGCGAGTGCTACTGGGGTCAAAATCATTACCTGCCGCTCCTCTCTGGTTCTTCTCAGATGAAATGAGGCAGAAAATGATTATTTGTGTTTTCAGAAGTAGCATCCTGTTTTAGGGTCTTGAGGGCATTATTTTCCCTCCTGGCAGTGAAGGGATGGAGGAGGAGAACGAAATAGGAAAGGAATAGACAGAATCCATCCTAAATTGAAATGTTTGATCTGATGATCTCCTGATCCCTGTTCTCCATCTTAGTTCCTCTAGTTATTCTACTCTGTCTCCCCAGCTTTTATATATGTGACTTTTGGACCTTTTTTACAGGATAACTGTCTGGAAGTAAAGTAACTAGTATGTGTATTTTATGCTAAAACTATATACCGACATCTTTGTAATTAATAAGTCCAGCCTTTTAGTCTAAGAGCTGTTACAGTTAATCTTCTGATAAAGAAAAGTTTGACGGAACCAAACAGTGGCCATCACTAAACCAACAGATAATATTTGGTCCGGTTAGAGAAATAAGAAAACAGAATTTGTAATTTTTGGCCCTCTTTCTGTTGAAAGCTCTGTTGAAGCTCCATGTGAGGCTTTCATTGGATCAATAGCTGCAGCTGTACACGTTATGGCCTTGTTTAAGGATTTAGCAACTCTGTATACATGTTAGATGGGTGCACTGTGGTTTAAAACAACATTGTTTGTAGACACATTCACTTTTTTGTGCAAACAGCACCGAGTTATAAAAATGTCCTACATGGAGCGACAGAGCAGATGGGAAAGTCCTTCAGATCCTAAGGTTTGTCTTTCTGCAGCATTTCTACACAGATTCAGGAGAAAAGAAATTCCTGTTTTTCCAGTGATTACACGCAGCCCACCTGAGGGAACCATGATTGTTTCTGAGTTCCATCACAGAAATCACTGTGAACCTCCACCTCAGTCTCAGGTCTTCTGCAGCGTCTAGCAGATTTTCTTCCAGGATCGCTCTGGATTTAGCTCCATCCATCCTTACATCAACCCTGACCAACTTCTCTGCCCCTGTTGAAGAAAAGAGTCCCGTATCATGATGCTGCCACCACTATGTTTCACTCATCAGAGTAGATCAGCTTCTTCCACATGTTTGTCAGTATAGGTGGGCAGCAGTGTCTTGGTAGGTTTGCAGTTGTGTGTGAGATGTTCAAAGCTTCAGATGTTGTTTTATAACCCATCATCTCAGTTCGTCGGATGTAACCTGCTCCAAAGAACAGCTTCCTGATCCCTCCACCCTCTTGTAAGCAGCAGGAAAACGCAGGTTCTTGTGTAACTTAAGTTCACCTATGAGGAAACATTAAATCAGAGATTTGTTATGTTGCCATACTCTCACAGTGAGGACTAGGTGGTAATAAATACATTTGTGCTACACGTGAAAACAGTTGGAAGTTGCACATGTTGACTGTTGCTAGAAAAGCTGCTGAACTGCAGCTGACTGATGGTTTGGTGGTGTTTGATGGAAATGCAAACAGACAGAGTAAACAGGGCTCCTGGCTACAGCTGAGTAAAGTCAGAGCTGCAACACAAAAGCAGAGTGCTGCAAGCCATTTAAAACACTCAGGGAATATTGGCAGGTGCTGCTTCGCTGGCACTACCTTAACAGCTCTAAGTCGATTCAGGGTTGGTTTGGGATCACTGTTTCACATGGAGAAGTTTTCATCTGTTACATGCTGCTGATTCTGAGTCATACTGCACAAGACTGATGATGGGATTCAAAACAAACACGTCTTCATTATAGATATTTACATTATTTTCAGCTGGACCTCAGTCTCACCAGTCTCACTCTGCAGAGTTTCATCTACTCTGAGGTTCTCTTCAGTAAAAACATTCCCAGCATACCGTTCATGCTTCAAACTCACACATACAGTAGCTACTCATGTAAAAAAGAAAGAAGGCATTTTCTCCATCGGAGCCCCTGAGGGCCCAAGTGCCTGGATGTGCCTGGTGGTTGCAGAACAAAGTCTGTCCTCCAGAGGAGAACTCGACCGCGCCATAAAATGAGGTGGAAACAGATTTTACTGAGAGTCAGAAGACTTTACCGGAAAAATGAAAAAAGATTTTTATAAAGGCTTCTATAGAACCAGGACATGAATGACTTCTAACTTCTATGGATCTAGGCTAATTAAATGTTTGTTGTTAAAATAAATGTTTGCAGAAAGAACAAGAGACATACTGTGACACGGAAACCATGACAACAGCATGCTGTCGCTGAAAGAATTCAACAGTTTGCAAACAAAGAAGAAAAACCTCCACCTTAGTGTTGTTCTGTTAGAAACGGACTGCAGCTGTGTTTTCTGAACTCCCCATCTGGGAAATCCTTTGCAGATTTGTTTTAAACAGACAGATACTTTATTACTTTGTTTTGATGTAACCAAGCTGAACCAGCATGAAGCAGTCGGTCGGTGAGTTTTCATCATCAGCTGGTTGAACCCAGCTCAGTCAGATTGTTTAATTTGTCCTCTGGTTCTGGTTTGTAAGAATAGAATGAGAATTGATTTATTGACTGCAGTGCAGTAAGCAATGATGTGCAGCAGCTTTATTTTAGCCAATTGGCTGCAACATCATACCAAATCATTATGTTCTTCTTTAGCCTTCTGGTCATCTGTGTAAAGGTTCTGGATCCAACTGGTCCATTCAAATGAAATATTTTAAGCCTCAGCAACACCATGTGGGTTTGTTTGACTTTACATTAATACATACCCACCAAAAGTATGCACACCCCTTGAACCTTTTCATATCTTGTTACCTGAAAAAAATCAACATGTTTTTTCGATGACAGACCAACACAAAGAAGAGCACAGTTGTAAAGTGGAAGGAGAAAGATCCATTATTTTCATTAGTCTACAAATAAAAATGTGAAAAGTATGGTGTGCATTTCTATTCAGCCCCGCCTGAGTCAGTTCTCTGTAGAACCACCTTTTTTCTGCAGGACCCGCTGCAGGTCCATTGTGAACTCTCCACCAGATTTGAACATCTACAGACTGTAAGTTTTTCCCCGTTCTTCTTTGTAAAACAGCTCAAGTTTAGTCAGTTTGGATGGAGAACATGGAAGCGTTCCCATTTTTCTAAATACTGGAGTAAAATGGAGAATTAAGGATAACAATCATTTCAATTCAAATAAAACTATATTAAACAATTTTGATGGGGTTATGATACGAAAGGCAGCATTTAAAATATGGACACATTTACTGTAGTTTTATATCCCACTGTGCTGTGTGTATATTTCTGAGCAGATTATTAACTCTGATGTTAGAGGATGTTAGATGGATTAACATGAGTTTGAGATATCTGAGTTATTAGAATAAGTCAACAAGCTGAAGCCTGAATTCTGAGTTTTTCTGCTCAGTCGTAACAATGATTCTTGTGAGTGTTACAAATCAATCTCTTTACCTTCCATGTAATTTACGTCCTGCCATGAAGTTGCCAGCAGCCTGGAAATCAGTAAAACATGTAAATTGTGTTGAACACAGTGATTCAGGCCAGGCTGACAGCAGTTTGAGGGGACAGCACTTATCGTGTAGTGAGTGTTTGCTGGTTGCATTTTGCATTTCAACAGAAAATAACAAAGGCGCCACATGTGACATCCTTTGCCTGCAATGATGTTTATTATGCATGAAGCCCCCTACAAGCTCCATTTGCATGGATTACAATTAAAGCCTCTGTCTTTTCTTCCCTACAAACTAACACTTCCTGACCTTCCTTATTTATTCTCTCCTCTTCTGCATCTCCTCTGCTTCCTCTTCATTGCATTAAATTGTCCTCAGTGAGGTCAGTAAGTGGTTCTTCTATCAAGTGCCATCATGCACACTAAGTTTTATGAACACACACACATACTTATACATAGAGGCTAGGGGGCTGACACAGTGTTTCACAGACCACCAAGGAGATGAGACAAGGGAGTTAAGAAGGGAAATCATGGGGTGAGGGGGGAGAGGTGTGTGTCACAGATGACAGAGTGAAATAGAAATGAGAAAGTGTCAACAAAGAAGAGGGAGGGAAGAAAAGAAATAGAGGAACAATATGTGCAAACCAGGGTAGGGGAGTGAAGGAAGGGGGTGAGAGTGGAGAAGAACAGAAGAAGAGAAGAATGACTGGAGGGATGAAGGCAGCAGTTTAGAGATTAGCATGACTATTAAATGCTGTTTGACTGTGGTGCTCATTAAAGTCCACTGCAAAGAGCTTCTTTCTCTCTGCCTGCCCCACACTGCTGCTGCATCTGTCTGCAAGCACACACAACTTTTTTCCATGTGTGCTGTTCCCATACAGAACTTGTGTTTGTCATTGAAGATGTAGAGGGTGAAACCAGTCAGAGATGCATGCAGGTTCTCCTCTGCAGGTTCTGAGGGTCAGGAAACTCTGGGTCAGACATTTATCATCATATTTACACATCATACAACTTGGCCTGATCGTAAGTGTCATCACCATCAACAAAAGACATAAAACCAACTGAATTTGGAAAACAAGGGGGAAAAGAGGCTGCATTTGGAATATTGGAAACTGGTTCAATTTAATCCAGTTTATGTACAGGGGTTGGACATTGAAACTGAAACACCTGGTTTTAGACCACAATAATTTATTAGTATGGTGTAGGACCTCCTTTTGCGGCCAATACAGCGTCAATTCGTCTTGGGAATGACATATACAAGTCCTGCACAGTGGTCAGAGGGATTTTAAGCCATTCTTCTTGCAGGATAGTGGCCAGGTCACTACGTGATACTGGTAGAGGAAAACGTTTCCTGACTCGCTCCTCCAAAACACCCCAAAGTGGCTCAATAATATTTAGATCTGGTGACTGTGCAGGCCATGGGAGATGTTCAACTTCACTTTCATGTTCATCAAACCAATCTTTCACCAGTCTTGCTGTGTGTATTGGTGCATTGTCATCCTGATACATGGCACCGCCTTCAGGATACAATGTTTGAACCATTGAATGCACATGGTCCTCAAGAATGGTTCGGTAGTCCTTGGCAGTGACGCGCCCATCTAGCACAAGTATTGGGCCACGGGAATGCCATGATATGGCAGCCCAAACCATCACTGATCCACCCCCATGCTTCACTCTGGGCATGCAACAGTCTGGGTGGTACGCTTCTTTGGGGCTTCTCCACACCGTAACTCTCCCGGATGTGGGGAAAACAGTAAAGGTGGACTCATCAGAGAACAATACATGTTTCACATTGTCCACAGCCCAAGATTTGCGCTCCTTGCACCATTGAAACCGACGTTTGGCATTGGCATGAGTGACCAAAGGTTTGGCTATAGCAGCCCGGCCATGTATATTGACCCTGTGGAGCTCCCGACGGACAGTTCTGGTGGAAACAGGAGAGTTAAGGCGCACATTTAATTCTGCCGTGATTTGGGCAGCCATGGTTTTATTTTTTTTGGATATAATCCGGGTTAGCACCTGAACATCCCTTTCAGACAGCTTCCTCTTGCGTCCACAGTTAATCCTGTTGGATGTGGTTCGTTCTTCTTGGTGGTATGCTGACATTACCCTGGATACCGTGGCTCTTGATACATCACAAAGACTTGCTGTCTTGGTCACAGATGCGCCAGCAAGACGTGCACCAACAATTTGTCCTCTTTTGAACTCTGGTATGTCACCCATAATGTTGTGTGCATTTCAATATTTTCAGCAAAACTGTTCTCTTACCCTGCTAATTGAACCTTCACACTCTGCTCTTACTGGTGCAATGTGCAATCAATGAAGACTGGCTACCAGGCTGGTCCAATTTAGCCATGAAACCTCCCACACTAAAATGACAGGTGTTTCAGTTTCATTGTCTAACCCCTGTATATTCACAATGAATATGAATATATTATGTAATATTAATATTCTAATATTTTATCAAATAATATTTCGGTCTGTTAAGGGTTGTCCTGTGAATACCAGCCCAGTAAGGCGATGGTATTAGGACAAAATAGAAAGGGATGAGCCAAGCTCTGACATTATTGAACAGCATAACTCTGCACACACATGGAATCAATTCACACAATTTCTTAAAATACAAGAATTTATTAACAAAAATAAGTCAACTCAAAGTCAAACATATTTCAATCAACAAACTCTTTACTATGCTAAAACAATCCAACTAAACTACCAAGCAGAATTAAAGAATAACAAAGACTAATGGGCTATGTACAATATATACAAGTTGATTAAAGATGATTGAAAATCATGACCAAAAGAGTGATGCAACATTACCATGCAATGTTATTTATGTCTGAGAACCAAGGATTATCTTGAAGAATCTCGAAGTGAATCTGGAAATGAAGTTAAGTTAGTCTTGGAACCAACTTAGGCAGTAATCAGCAAACCTTTAGACAACCATTCACAATGCAAGATTAGATAAAATATTATTTTAATAAAATAATGTTTTAAAGAATGATTTGCTAAATAAAATCAACCTTCTGGATGACCAATTCTCAAGGGTCTTTAATTAGCTGCCTTTATTTATTAAAATAATATTTAAATAAATATTAAGGAAATAGTAAAATAATATTAAAAGAAATATTATTTTGAATAAGAACCAAATCTTTCTGGATAAATGGGTCTTAATGGTGTTTAATTAGTTATCAAGTTTAGTAAAATAATATCTAGGAAAATATTATTTCCTAGACTGAAAACTAACAACCTCTTTGGGTAAATGATCTTTAGCAGCAAGCACGTGTTCTTAGCTGTTAGCGGTTACAGCTAACAAAAGAAGCTTATAGCTCATTATCAGAATCAAACACATACCTTTAAAATGCCACTAATGAAAGGGTTAAATTGCATAAGCGTGGACGGCGCGTTATGGTCGATCTTCTGCCAGGCCGGCTGAACTGCACGTTACTGCTGTGGCCATCGTGATACGGTCCAGTTGTTCTTGCTTTAGACCCGGAAAAACTGCCCCACTTGGCATCGTAGAGACAGGGTCTCTTCTTGGAACTCTCTGGAACACAGTTTGCTTCTGTGGACCTCAGAGAGAAAGTCAAGCCACGCTTGTACCTTAATTACCACGTTCATGAATGAATACCGGATACACAAACAGCAATTCATTCCTACTTAACTTAGTGCATATGATCGCGTGATCGTATGACACTCTTGGATCCAGAGTTATGTCTGTTAGCCAGCAAGGAGACATTAGGGCGCTGTGTCCCTCCGTCCAGTTCCTCTGGGGACCTGCGTGGAAGAGGTCAGTTTGTTGCAAAGTGGAGTTTTTATTCAGACAGTGACGTCACGGGAAGTCCGCTGTTACTCCTGTTCCTGGCTGTGCTGAAAGTAGGTTAATGCGATTTATTTTGAAAGTTACAGAGAAGTTCTTACTGGCCTTTAATGTTGTAACCTATGGCTGGGGTCCTAACACAAGTCATCTCAAGGCACTTTACAAACTAAATTCAAGACCATTAAGGCATTTAAAAACCATGGAAAGGATTTTAAAATCAGTTATTTGGCACACTGGCAGCCTGTGGAACGATGAAAGAACAGGAGAGACATGTTTGGGTTTGCGTGTTCCGCTTTAAAGACGAGAAGCAGCATCCTAAACCAGGTGAAGGCGTGACAGACAGGCCTGACTGATCACAGCATGAAGTGAATTGCAATAATTCAGTTGTGATAAAAACAAGGATTATTATCTCAGGATCATTATCTGGATTTAGCATCCCCGGTTTTGGGAGAAGGGTGTGTGATTTATTGTTAGGGCTGAATGAAATCACTTCTGTTTTCTTGCCATTGAAGCTCAAAATTCATTCATGGCCATTGATGGTTTGGCTTAATGGGAGATAAATCTGAGAGTCATCTTCATAACAGGGAAAAGAGATGGCTTTGATTTCTGGGATTTGACCCTAAACGGAGAAGATACAATAAATAAAAAAAAAGGAGAGGGTTGAGAATTGAACCTTGAGGAACTCCACAGGAGAGAGCTTCAGCAATGGACTAACAATTTTTTGTATGAAAACAGAAAATTTTGTCCGACAGGTATGAACAAACCTGGTCTAATGCTATGTTTTTCATCCCCAATCATCCAATGTTCCAAACAGGACATTAGAATACTGCGATCAACAGTATCAAATGCTGCTGTTAGGTCTAAAAGTACCAAAACGCAAAACTTCCAGAATCAGTTGCTAAAGAGATGTCCTTAACTCAACAATGCTGTTTCAGTTCTATGTAGATGTTTAAAACCAAACTGGAAAACCTCCCAGATCCAATCTCTATTCAGAAAGTCATTTAATTGGATAAAAACAATTTTCTCCAATATTTCACAAAGAAACAGGAGTTTTGAGATCGGTCTAAAATTTGAGAACCCTCACTGGTCGAGGGTGGGCTTTTTAGCTGTGGGTTTACCACAACATGTTTGAATCATTGGGAACCACTCAATAAGACAAAGTGCTATTTATGGTGGCAAGAACGGATGGCCCAATTTAAGGGAACAATTGTTGAAAAACACATGTAGGGATGGTATGAGAGGGAGAACCTGCAGGTGTCATTTAGGCAGCTACTCTGTTTAACAATGAAAGTTGAAACTGACTGAAGACAGCCCAGCAGGAAACAAAGGTCATTTGAGAAAAAATATGTTTTTCTCAGTTTTCCAATTAAAAACCAATTGCATTTATGCATCATTTCAGCGAAGAATTTAGAGAAGTCCCGTAAAAAAGTCCTTGTCACTGCACACGGTACCGGCTGGAAACCGCACCCAGTTCAAACATGAGCAGCTCAAAGCTTGAGAAGTTAATCAGTTGATGGAGCTGTTTGTAGTGGAAATGTTCCTTAAAAATAGTTAATATTCCACCTTCTCCACCAGATGACCCCAGAGCATTCCGACATCAGCAGTCAGATGGAAGGAGTTCAGAGACTGGATTTACCAGCGCTGATCCCTCTGTGATGAAGAGGAACTCCAATCCAGTGGAGTAGAAAAGGCCATTTAAAATACATTCAATTCAGTTTTCAATTCAGTTTATTTTTATAGCGCTAATTCACAACACACGTCGTCTCAAGGCACTTCACAAAAGTCAGGTACATACATTCCAATTAATCTTAATCATTGAACAGTACAGTCAGATTCAGTTATTTATTCAAATTGGATAAAAAGTTTTTCTACCTAAAGAAACCCAGCAGATTGCATCCAGTCAGTGACTTGCAGCATTCACTCCTCCTGGATGAACATGTAGAGACAGTGGACAGTCACTGGCGTTGACTTTGCAGCAATCCCTCATACTGAGCATGCATGTAGCGACAGTGGAGAGGAAAAACTCCCTTTTAACAGGAAGAAACCTCCAGCAGAACCAGGCTCAGTGTGAGCGGCCATCTGCCACGACCGACTGGAGGTTAGAGAGAACAGAGCAGAGACACAAAGAGAACAAAGAAGCACTGATCCAGGAGTACTTTCTATGGGAAGGAAAAGTAAATGTTAATGGATGTAGCTCCTTTAGTCGTTTCACCTAGAAAGAAGGAACAGATAAACTCTGAGCCAGTTTTCAAGTTTAGAGTCTGAAAGAGAGCACATAGAGTTAGTTACAGTAAAAGCTCAGTCAATTGCCATGTCTAGGACAGAGAAAGGGTTAAACACTGAAAGACAGGGCCAAGTGGATCATCGGTAGAGGGTGAGCATTAAGTTGTTGCCAGCAGAAGCTCGGAGGATTCCCCTCTACAGAAAGGTGTTACAGGTAGACACAGAGTCAGGCCAGGTGTAGCTTCTAGAAAGAGAAAAGAGAGAGAACAAAGTTAAAAGCTGAAATAACAGCAAATAATACAAAATTGGAGAGTAGTGTGAGAATGTGGCGAAGAGGGTGAAAGTGGTCATTATGTCCTCCAGCAGCCTAAGCCTATAACAGCATAACTACAGAGATAGCTCAGGATAACCTAAGCCACTCTATAACTATAACCTTTATCAAAAAGGAAAGATTCAAGCCTTGCCTTGAAAGTAGACACTTTGTCCATCTAGAGCCCACTGATGGCCATTGTTATACTAAAAACCACAAGGATTGGGATACCTCTCTCTGTCAGATTGACCATAACCATTGGAAAAGTGAGGGGGTCATACAGGTAGCAGAAATGGAGGGTGTGTTTGCACCTCAACCGTAACTGAGCCGGTTTAGGCTAAACCTGACTCCCCCTTACTCCATCCAACAAGGCGAGAAGAAGACGGAGCTAAAATAAGGAAGATAGCTCAGGATAACCTAAGCCACTCTAACTATAAGCTTTATCAAAAAGGAAACTTTTAAGCCTAGCCTTAAAAGTAGACAGGGTGTCCGCCTCACGGACTAAAACTGGGAGGTGGTTCCACAGGAGAGGAGCCTGATAACTAAAGGATCTGCCTCCCATTCTACTTCTAGAGACTCTAGGAACCACCAGTAAACCTGCAGTCTGAGAACGAAGTGCTCTGTTAGGAACATATGGACCAATCAGATCTCTGATGTATGATGGAGCTAGATCATTAAGGGCTTTATATGTGAGGAGGAGAATTTTAAAATTCTATTCTGGATTTAACAGGGAGCCAATGAAGGGAAGCTAAAGTAGGGGAAATATGATCTCTCTTTTTAATTTTCATCAGAACTCTTACTGCAGCATTTTGAATCAGCTGAAGGCTTTTAACTGCATTTTGTGGACATCCTGATAGTAAAGAATTACAATAGTCCAGCCTTGAAGTAACAAATGCATGGACTAGTTTTTCAGCATCAATCCTGGACAGGATATTTCTAATTTTGGCAATGTTCCGTAGATGAAAGAAGGAAATCCTAGAAACCTGTTTAATATGGGATTTAAATGACATGTCCTGGTCAAAAATAACACCAAGGTTTTTTTACTTTATTACCGGAGGTCAATTTAATGCCATCCAGGTTAAGTGATTGACTAAGCAGTTTCTTTTTAAAGACTCCGGTCCAAAGACAACAACTTCTGTCTTGTCTGATTTTAGAAGCAGAAAATGTAAAGTCATCCAAGTTTGTATGTCTTTAAGACATGCTTGTAGTCTATCTAACTGAATAAAGGTTCTGTTCACTACAGAGCAGGGGTTTATCAATGCCATGCCTGGTTGTTGGCCAAAGTACCAGTTTGTTCCAGGACTCCTGAAACAGGAAAAACGCTACTGTTTTAGAATTAATGTGGTGATCGGACCCAACCACAGAAACCAGGCATGAGATGACAGGATCATGATGCCAAGACAGTGTCATGTCCACAAAGCTGTGCACAGGTTGGTGTGTGTTTGTGTGTCTCTCTCATCTTCTTACTGCAGGGTGCGACTGGCAGTTCCAGCTCCGCAGCTGATCCTCTTCTGGACTAACCAGAGGAGGCTTGAAAGGAGCAGCCAAGAGAGAGACGCCAGGTTGTTGGAGCTTCCAGCATGCTAATCAAGCCAGCATTCACAAGTGTTTCCTTAGTCTTGCTAGGCTTAACTTACCTGTCTTGTCCATCTTACCAGGACTCAGTCTGGCTCCAGTAAGAGCTCTGTGGATTTAAAGGGTAACCTCCATGTGGTACCAGCCACACAGTCTCTCTACCTTTTAAAGCAGCCTCCAGAGAACAGTTTCTTCTATCCTTCAACTACCTTTTTCTTGCTTGTTGCGTGTCCACCCTCCAACATCAACCGGTTCATCATAAATTCCTTCCCGGAAAACAAGATCAGTCTTTCTCAACCAAAGCCACCAAACACCACTGCCTGTCAACCTCAGTCACTGTGGACAGATCACCTCGCCTGAGTAACTTTCATCCATCATCAGAAGTAAGACTTTTTTTGCAAGATTCCAATTTCTGCAGCCCCTCAACTGTTAACCTCTTCATGTTGCCCTCTGTACCCAGATGCCCAGGCAGACCCCGATCCCGAGAATCCTGACTTCCAGCCTTGCTCAGTCTTTTACAATAAACTGTTCAACTTCTGTTTCTGTATTTGTAATTGTTGCCAACTCCAGTGTCAAAGCCCACATCATGACTGGTAGATGCCCCCTGGATAAAGTGCAAGGAAGGCTTTCATCCACACCAGTTGACCGACACCTTTGCTGCAGCATCCTGCCCAGTGCCTCTGGGCAGGTGGAGGACGTGCCGCACGAAGCAGGTAAACAGGAGCATCTGCCAGGAGTGGAGGGCATCAGCTCAGCTCACCATAATTAGAAGTTCCAAATTTAACGGCAGAAAATGTAAAACCCAGGGGTGTCTGGTGTTTATAAACTAGTAGAGAGTTGATGTTTTCCACAAGATGATTCAGAAACAGGACAAACACAAACATGGTCCACAGAGACAGAGATGTTCAATACATGCAATGCATGTAACTGTTTCTGAAGATACTAAAGGATCTTCTGATGAGAATCTAGCAGATTCTGACATCCCGGTTCTGAGGTGCAGTAAAAGAAGCCTGATTGCTATTGGAGATAAAGATGGGACATTTAAGGCTTTCGTTACTTCCACCTGAAAAGCCCATTGATTTCTTTGACAGCATCTGTTGGAAGTGGAGACCCAAGCCCACAATCCATGATACCAAAAACCACCACTAACACCCTGTTGCCAGAGGCTGGAGGACACATACAGAGAACATCTGGGTGTTTACTGTAATTCTAATAATGCAATGAAGACTGCTTAAGCAACCAATCTGCTGACAAGTAGATAGACAGCTGCTGGCTGCAGAGTTCATGTTACTGAAGACTGAGAAGATGTAGAAGTAAAAATGAACAGGGAGGAAGACAGGAAGCAACAACAAGAAGCAGGCAGGTAGGGAGGTTGGTGTAGGAGCTGTTAAGAGCAGAGAGAAGACGTATGGCTGAGGCGAGGCGAGCTCACAGATAGAGGTGGATGTATAAAATAGGTGCCCTGAAGAAACAAAGAGCTGCTGTAACATGGACCATGAGATTGACTGTCAGAGGAAATAAGTTTGGCTGTTTTACACTTTGTCCACAAGAGCTTATTGCTGAAGCTAGTATGTGTGTGTGTACGAGTCAGCATCTGAAAGGAGCCAAGACACGTTATGCTTGCTATAAACTTTAGGAAATACTGAAATATATTAAAAACCATTTCAGCACAACTTTATGCTCCCAGTGTTTCAGAGCATTAGAAGGGCCTTCTCTTTGTTTCTGGTCTCCGAACATCAGAAAATGGGCAGCTGAGAAATTATTCAGGATAACAGCTGCTTGTGATCTTAATGGAGCGTGTAGCAGCCTGTAGCGTCAGTGAGAAGAGACTTTCAAATGGTGTGACCTTGTAAAGATCAGGTCGTATGGGGGGATGTGGGGGACAGGTGGGCCCAGGTGGTCTGACTCCGTGTACTGGTTTACTTATGAAGAACTAAAGCATTGAAACAGCCCCAGAACCTTTGCTGCTGTAAAAAGCAGTCAGAGTCATATGGTTTCGTTGAATTAGGAAGGAATGCCTACAGAGGAGTCAAGCTAACAGCTTTTGAAAAGGCATCAGATTGTTACTCAGACTGGTTTCTCCCAATATGACTGGTGTTGTTGCAACAGACTGCAGAACAGGTTCCAACATGAACAGCCCTCAGAGGAGCTGAGTGATGAATACATAACAGAAAGAAGAAGCAAGTTAAAGCATGTCTGTCATTTGTTTGTAGATCATAGACATTCTTGAAAGGTTCCTGCTCTGAGTAGCTGTTAGCTTGAAATCTGCAGGAAAATTCCTCCTGATCCGCCCATTACTCTGGCTCCAGCCTACTGAGGATAGGATGTTTACAACTCACAACTAGACCATATAACCACACCTCAAAAACATAGTCCCTTTTAATTTCTGACAGAGCTAAAGCCAAACGGCAGTGTGTACCTTTGAAAGAGCAGGAGGCAGACAGATGGAGACAGAAATGATTAGTTCATGTGAAACCCTTCAGAAGAAACCAAAGGTACTGCAAAGGTCAAGCAACAAAGCACAAAAATATAAGTCAAGATTTTGCAAACCAACCAAATAAAAGTCTAAACCTAACATGAGGATCTGTACTTAACAAAGGAAAGCCAGAAAATATTGACATGATCATTTCTCTGACGTACATTTCCAAGTCAGAAAAATCCAGCGAGACGCATCCTGAAGCTAGAAGTCAGTTGGATCCAACCTCAAAATCCAGTATGGCGTCCAGAAATAAAAAAGTGTAGTATAACTGCAGGAATAAACTGTTTCTTTGAACTTGATACTCAGTTCTGCCCAACCTGTAAGTGAACATGTTGCTGTAGAGTTTAAACTCCATCAGTAAGCAGATCTAGCTGCTTTTCATCTGAAACATGGATTATTGTTTTGGCTTCATTCAGTGAACTTAAACGGTGATGCTGTGACTGAATAAATTGGCACTGAGTGAACTGAGGGTTGATTGATTGTTTTAATAAATTACAACAGAATACTAAAAATGGACGGAAGTGGAAAACAGACCGGTTAAGATACTGAAGAACTCGTAAAGGAGCAGATCGGTTCTATTTACCGGCAAGAATAAAACTTTGAACCATTTACTGCGAATATTTTTTGTTTCTGCACCTCAGGTTTAGTTTTTCCTGTAAATCTGTATGTTGGTTCTGTTCCTGATCCCAGTTTTCTTCCAGCCACAGAACACACTTCTGGTGTTTGTCTCAATCCACATGTCCATCCTTTATCCATCTAAACTCAGTGTTGGATCCCTGGACCACAGACTTCTCTCATTAGGCTCCACCAAGCTGCAGGGAGCGCCGTTGCCTTTTATCAGAAACAGCATGTTTCAACAGTTTTTTATCCTTCGCAGAACAAAGCTGCCTAATTACTGACCCGAGCGTGCTCCTCAGCTCGTTCTGTTGGAACAGACTCAATATTCGACTTTAATCTCCCTGAAATCACCAGTGAAAGCTGCAGCTGAAGCCAATATTTCTCTTAAAGCCTGCAGCTCTCAGTAAAAGCTCAGATTCAATAGACAGTGAGTGTTGACAGCTGGACGGATTTAGCACTCGGTCAGAATAGTCACTGTCTGGGGAGAGATGTGTCTCTGTGATGAAGCTAGGCAGGCTTCCATTACCATAAAACATGTTAAGTAGCTCTGACCACAAAATAAATGATTTTAGTCGCATCGTTTTGACCTTTAGTTGAATTTAAGTGACGATTACGAGGAGGTCAACAGAGCTCCTGGTAAATGATGACAGACTCCATTAAAGCTTTTAAATAAAGTAATGATCAGGGAGAAGCTTGTGTTTGCTGCTGAACAGATAATGAAAGGGTTCTCAATGGATATTTAGGAACAAATTCTGGTCGGACGCCATATGGAAGCCCACGTCGGATCAGTGAGGTGTCGATTAAAGGCATTTCACCTTCCTCAAACATCGGTTGACCCTGACTGATGTGTCTAAATCAAGTTCAAGTAATTTAATTAATGACATGTGGGCCAGTTCCTATATTGGAAGCTAACCGATGCCCAGTTCAATGTGCTGGTGATGATGATTTTTGCTCTCTGTGTCACTGAATTAGTTTAAATGGTGAAAGGATCTCTGGGAATTTTCATCTGGACTGATTACTCAATGTAAGATTTTTTCAATTAGCATGAAAATGTGTGTGTCTTTTCATAGGTTTTCTAAGCACTGGAGTGGCTGCAGCAGCTCCATTTACTGTTGGTCTGAACACACCATTAGTATCAAATACGGTCTAGATTGAAGGATATTAACAGACCTATTAAAGCAACCATCTCACTGAATTATTCTCTGTTTGAACAGAAAGGTAAGTTCCTCCTCAGGCGAGAAAGATATCCAGTGCCCTCTGTCTCTCCTCCACCCTCCGGTTGTTTATTCACTTGCCTCCAATCACCATTTTAAAGTGATGTAAAGTTTAATGTCTTCCTGTGTCTTTTTTTCCCATTTACATCCTTAATTATCGTTGGTGTGTGCCGGAACTTGTTCCCTGCAGTGTGCTGAGATGCTGGGTCATTACGTTGAGGGAGATGCAGGGTGGCAGAGAGAGGGATGGAAGGAGAAAACCAGAGTGGATGATGCAGAGCAGGATAACTGGGAAAAAGAGATCAGGGAAGGAGAACGCATACACACACACACACACACACACAGGTGGTGAGGGAAAGAGAATGTAATTAATAATCACAGAGGGAAGTGTTTCACAGCTAAATGCTTATATATCCTCCACCCTCTCTGAGTGTGAATGTGTGTATTTGGTTCTCATTTGCATTAATGCACTTGCAGCTGTGCACAGTTCACTATTTCTGTGTGAGGTTTGTGTTTTTTTTTTCAGATATAAAAAACATGCAAACGGACAGGGAAGAGGCTTATTTATAGATTATTACCAACATTCCTCCAGGGAAAGAAATGTATTGTCCTGCAAAATAAATTCACAGTTTGATGTTTTTGTCAGACTTTTCACTGTTGTTACCATTCTAGCAAAATGAGCTGTTAAGTCCTAGCAAGAAAAAGGAGGAGAAACAGTAGAAGACGCATAAAGTCTCCCCCCGCCTGAAGCAGGAGGTTTAGTCTGTGGTTTGATTGTTTTTATGACCTTTTTTGCCAAGAGGTCAAGAACAAAGTGAATGGTCACAGGCAGTCAGTCTCAGCAGAGACAATCTTCAGTTTCATCGTCAATTTTCCTTTTTGTCCTGAAGGAAAAACTCAGAGGAATGTGGGAGACATCAAACAACAGGACCAGATAATTGACCTGGAATCAGTGCTACTTCTAATGTAAAATGTGTTTAAAAAAATGCTGTTGATGTTTTAACAAAGCCAGATCTACATTTGCAGGACAAAGTCAATAACAATCAAATCCATCCAGGCATTGTCCAATGCTGCCAGTCACTTGGTCGCTCTTTCTATAACCAAAATTTAGTTTGACATCATCAGTGTATAAAATATGTATGCAGAGTGTGATGGAGGGATATTGTGTGAACCTTAGCGAGTGCAGTGGGTTGAACAGAGAGACGGATCTTGTGCTACCGAACCTGGAGACTCCATTAAATATCCAGACACAGAGAAGTACAGGGGTTGGACAATGAAACTGAAACACCTGTCATTTTAGTTTGGGAGGATTCATGGCTAAATTGGACCAGCCTGGTAGCCAGTCTTCATTGATTGCACATTGCACCAGTAAGAGCAGAGTGTGAAGGGTTCAATTAGCAGGGTTAAGAGCACAGTTTTTCTCAAAAATTGAAATGCCAAAAACATTAGGGGGTGACATACCAGAATTCAAAAGGGGGACAAATTGTTGGTGCACGTTTTGCTGGTGCATCTGTGACCAAGACAACAAGTCTTTGTGATGTATCAAGAGCCATGGTATCCAGGATATGTCAGCAAAACCACCAAGAAGGAAAAACCACAAAAAAAACGGGTTTAACTGGTGGACCCAAAAAAAGGGGGAAGCTGTCTGAAAGGGATGTTCGGGTGCTAACCCGGATTCTGTACTGTTTCCCCACCCTTTTACCCTATTAAGACAGTGTCCTCCCCCCACGGCCCCAAAATTGAATAGATTAAAAAAATTATCTAAAAAGAGGAAAATCAGGAAAAATCTAAAAAAAAATTTAAAAAAAAAACTCAGACTAAAAAAAAAAAAATTAAAAAAATTAAAAATTGGTTTACTGAACAAAAGATCCCCTCTTTTCAAAGACTTTGCTAGTTAGTAAACCTGATTTGTGACAATCCGATTGATTTTTTTTTCCCCTCACAAAAAAACCTGGCTGCAGCAAGAGGATTATTTACTAAAAAAATTTGAGTCAACTCCTACTAATTTTTTAAAATTTTTCCCCTTTCCCCCGAAATTTTTTCGGGGGCGAGGAGGAAAAAAGTAGCCCCCCCCTTTCCTTTCAGCCCCCCCCCGATTTATTGATTAGCCCAAGCCAATCAATAGCTAAAAACTTTTTTGAAAAATTTAATCCTTAATTTTTCCCTCATCCAAAATTTGGGCAAAGCAACAAAACCCCTTCTGTTTGTTGTTTTTTTACCGTCCACCAGCCCCTTACTTTTAAAATTTATAGATCAGTTTTCGAGACCTTTTATCTGATTTGTTTTTTAAAATACAGAAAAAGTTATTATAGGGGGGGAAATTTTTCCCCCACTTTCATGTTGACACTGAAAGTGATAGTTTTAAATATAGCCTTTTAAAGGGATTTTTAGACTCAATTGGCTTTGCCAAAAAACATTAAAAAAAACCTCCCCCACGTTTTTTTCCTTCATTCTCTGGACCTTGTGCTGAAATATGGCATTGAGTGTAAAGACCAAATATTTTCTCACAACCCTGTGCTGTCTGACCATTTTTTAATAAACCTTTGAGTTTAATTTAACAGAGTACTCCACACCTGAAAAAAAAAATTTTTTTATAGTAGATCATTATCAGGCCGATGCTGTAACAACCTTTATAGAATCTGTTCCATTTTTAATCTCCTTTTAAATCCCCAAAAAAACCCAAAAGGGGAGGGCAAAAATTTTTTTTTCTTCCCTTCACAAAATTGATTCTTTTTTGAAAAAGAGTGGTTACTTCATAAATTGGGTGGGCTTTAAAAATGCAGCCCCCTGAAAAAAAAAGGGTAATTTATTCATAGGAGGCAGGTTTTGGGTTTTAAATTTTTCAGAGCTGCGTTTTTAAAGCACAATGTTGGAAAATTTGGACAAAAAATTGGCACCCCCCCCACCCCCGAGGTTTCCCAACTTACCTTGGAAAAAACCCCCCCCCCCCCTTTTTTTTTTAAAAAACCCCCCCCCCCCCCCCCCCCCCCCCCCCCCCCCCCCCCCCTTCCCCCCCCCAAGCTAGAACAGTTTTATTTCTCATCTTTTAATTAGAAGGGAAAAAAGAATAATCCTGGGTTTCCCCTTTTATTTAATTTTTTGCTAAACTTTCCCCCAAGTAAATCCCCTCTGTTGACCCCCCCCTTTCCCTTTTAGCTCCCAGCAGTCATGACTATATGGGGAACCCTTCTTAAAAAAAATTTTGTTTCTTTTAAAGAAGAAAACCCTTTGACATATTTCCCGAAGATGTTTATTTCTCCCCCAACAAGTGAGGACAACATTGGAAGAAAAACTTTTAAAAACCTGATTGTTTGGACTTTTTTTAAATTCGTGGGTTTCCAAAAGGTTATCAAAAATTTTAGCTTCATCAAAAACCTTCCCAAATTTGTATTTTTAGACCCAACCCCAACCAAATTTTTTAAAAAGGAATTTTTCCCCTTTTGTTTACCAGCCCCTTTTTTAGATATAAATTAACTTCTTTAGTAAAAATGGGAAATTCCCCACAAGTTTTTTTTTTTTTTTTTAAGGTAGCTGTAATTAAACCTTTGCTTAAAAAACCTTCGCTTGATCGAGAGGATTTAATAAATTACAGGAACCTATTTTTCCAATCTTCCTTTTTCTTATCTAAAATTTTTTGAAAAAAATAGTTGCTAACAAATGTGTTAGCATTTACCCCACCCAAGGGCCCCTGTTTGAAGGGAGTTTCAGTCCGGGTTTCAGAGCTCATCTTAGCAATGAAATAGCTCGGGCTGAAAGTCACTAAAAATTTCTTATTGCCTCAGATAATGGACTTGGTGTCTGTACTGGTTCGGGTTAGACTCAGTGCTGAAATTTGTTTAAAACAGCCGATCATAATTTTTCCCTAGAAAGGCGGGAATATGCTGTGGGATCGGGGGAACAGCGTTAGGCTGGTTTAAAATTTCTTATTTGTCTGACAGATTCCAGTTTGTTCATGGTTAAATGAAAAATCATCTTTAAAAACCCCGGGTTTTAATTGTGGAGTACCACAGGGTTCAGTATTTTGGGCCAATTCTCTTTACTATAAAATTTTATGCTTCCCAATAGGTAAAAATTATCAGGGCCAAGAATAAATTTTTCCAAAAGTTTAAAGCGGGTGACCCCCTCAGCTTTACTTTTCCATAATCCTGATGAGCCCAACCAGTTAGATAACCTACAAGCATGTTTGAAGACATAAAAAACTTTGGGTTTACTTTTAAATTTTTTTTGGCTTCTAAAATTCAGAAAAAGACAGAAGTTGTCGTCTTTGGACCGGAGTCTTTTTAAAAAAAAAACGGCTTAGTCAATCACTTAAACCTGGATGGCCCCATTAAAATTGACCTCCGATAATAAAGTAAAAAAACCTTGGGTGTTATTTTTTGACCAGGACATGTCATTTTAAATCCCAAAATTTAAACAAAGGGTTTCCCCCAGGATTTTTCCCCTTTTTCAAACTACCCAAACATTTCCCAAAAATTTGAAAAATTTCCCGTCCAGGATTGACGCCCCGAAAAAAACCCCCCCTCCAAAGATTTTTTACTTTAAGGCTGGACCCATTGTAATTCTTTTCGATCAGGATGTCCACAAAAACAGTTTTTAAAAACCTTCCAGTTTTTTATTCAAAATGCTGCCGGGAAGGGGTTCTGATGAAAAAAAATTAAAAAAAAGAGATCATATTTCCCCCTACTTTTGTTTTCCCTTTATTTTGGGTTTCCCCGGTTTTAAAACCGAAAAGAAATTTTTAAAAATTTTTCCTCACATATAAAGCCCTTAATGGATTTTGCTCCTCATCCCTTTAGAAAATCTGATTTTTTTTTCCCTACGGTTCCCCAAAAAGAGAAACTTCTTTCCAGACCCCAGGTTTTTTTTGGTGGTTCCTAGGTCTCTAGAAGTAGAATGGGAGGAGATCCCCTTTTGTTATCCCCCGCTTTTCCCCTTTCCCGTTTTTGGGAAACCCCGCTCCCATTTTTTGTCCAGTGAGGCGGACACCCCGTTTACTTTTTAAAACTGGCTTAAAAACTTTCCTTTTTTATAAAGCTTTTAGTTTGAGTGGCTTTGGTTTTTAAGAGCTAACCCTTTCCTTTTTTTACCTCCCTTTCTTCCCCCCCTTGTTGGATGGAGTTTTAAAGGGGGAGTCAGGTTTAGCCTAAACCCGGCTTATTTATTTCGGTTGAGGTGCAAACAACACCCCCCATTTCGCTGCCTTTTAGACCCTCTCTCTTTTTTTTCCCAAGTTTATGGGGCAACTGACAAAAGAGAGGTTTTCCCAATCCCTTTTGGGTTTTTTGTATAACAAGGCCATCAGTTGGTCTAGATGGACAAACTGTCTACTTTTTAAAGGGTAGGTTTTAAAAATTTTTTTTTTTTGTTAAGCTTATAGTTTTGAGGGGGCTTAGGTTATCCCGAGGGTATCTCGTAGTTTTGGTGCTATAGGCTTAGGTTTTTTGGGAGGGACCTAAAAGGGCCATTTTACCCTCTTCGTTTTTACTTTTTCACGCTACTTTCCCAAATTTTTGCTTATTTGCTGTTATTTTCAGCTTTTAACCCCTTTGTTCTTTTCTCTTTTCTTTTTCCCAGAAGCTACACCTGGGCCTTGACTTTTGGGGGTTTTACCCCGTGGAAAACCTTCTGGAGAGGGGCCCTCCTCCGGGCTTTGCTGGGGAAAAACTTGGTGCTCGCCCCCTGCCAAAGATCCACGGGCCCTTTCTTTCATGTTTAAAAACCCCTTTCTCCCCTCCTAGCAAGCTCTGACTGAGCTTCACCTTTAAATAACCCCTTTTGTCCCCCTTTCAGGGCTCTAAAATTGAAAACTGGTCCCAAGGGTTTTTTGTTCTTTCTTTCTAGGGTGAAACGGCCCAAGGACACACCATTAACATTTCCCCCTTTCCTTTTCCCATGGAGGGTACTCCTGGGTCAGTGCTTCCTTGTTCTCTTTGTGTCTCTGCTCTGTTCTCTCTAACCCCCAGTCGGTCGTGGCAGATGGCCACTCACACTGAGCCTGGTTCTGCTGGAGGTTTCTTCCTGTTAAAAGGGAGTTTTTCCTCTCCACTGTCGCTACATGCATGCTCAATATGATGGATTGCTGCAAAGTCAACGCCAGTGATTGTCCACTGTCTCTACATGTTCATCCGGGAGGAGTGAATGCTGCAAGTCACTGACTGGATGCAATCTGCTGGGTTTCCTTTCCTTAGATAGAAAAACTTTTTATCCAATTTGAATAAATAACTGAATCTGACTGCACTGTTCAATGATTCGGATTAATTGGAATGTATGTACCTGACTTTTGTGAAGTGCCTTGAGACGACATTTGTTGTGAATTGGCGCTATATAAATAAACTGAATTGAATTGAATGGAAAAAACATAAAACCAGGGCTGCCCAAATCACGCCAGAATTAAATGTGCACCTCAACTCTCCTGTTTCCACCAGAACTGTCCGTCGGGAGCTCCACAGGGTCAATATACACGGCCGGGCTGCTATAGCCAAACCTTTGGTCACTCATGCCAATGCCAAACATCGGTTTCAATGGTGCAAGGAGCGCAAATCTTGGGCTGTGGACATGTGAAACGTATTTTTTCTCTGTGGCCCACCTTCAGTTTTTCCCCACTCGGGAGATTTCGCTGTGGAGAAGCCCCAAAGAAGCGGGGACTTTGCAGCCCGAGTGAAGCAGGGGGGGGGGACATGATGGTTGGGGCTCCCATATCATGGCTTTCCCCTTTGGGCCCCAATATTTGTGCTAGATGGGCGCGTCACTCCCAAGGACACCAAACCCATTCTTGAGGCCCATGTGCATCCAAGGGTTCAAACTTTTGTATCTAACCCCCCGGTCCCGGTATCAGGATGACAATGCACCAATGCACACAGCAAAAATGGTAAAAAGTTGGTTTGGTGAACAAAAAGGAAGTTAAAATCTCCCATGGCCTGACATCACCAGACAAATATTTTGAGCATTTGGGGTTTTTTGGGAGGAGGACCGAGGAAACGTTTTCCTCCCCCAGTATCACGTAGGCCCCGGGGCCACATCCTGCAAGAAAAAATGGCTTAAAAATCCCTCTGACCACTGGCAGGATGTATATGTCTTTCCCCAAGACGAATTGACGCTGTATGGCCGAAAAAAGGGGGCCCCTACCCCATAAAAAATTTTTGGGTCAAAAACCGGGGGTTTTTCAGTTTATTGTCCAACCCCTGAGTCTGAGGTTTTTCCCCCAAACAAACAAACAAGCAATACTTAGGGTCAGTTTAGAGAGACCAAATAACCTAACATTCATGTTTTTGGACTGTAGAAGGAAGTAGGAGTACCCAGAAAAAACCAAGCATGCACAAGAACATGCAAACCCCATGTAGAAAGACTCCAGGCTGGGGATTCAGATTCAGGGCCTTCTTGCTACCAACTGCACCACTCCGTAGCCCCTATTGGCCAAAAATTCCTTTATATTTGATCCTTTTCTTCTCATCATGAAGTTTGAAAGCTGCTCCGAACTCAGAGGCTTTTCTGCTCTTTTATCTTAAGTTTATCTTCAGCCAGTTACTGAAGTATAACTTAGACCTGCATTTTACATCCATTATGTATTTAGGTTATGTCATAATCTGGAGGGGCTGGGTGTGTTACAGGTAATTATTTATACACAAAAACCACAATGTTACTGAGAATTTAGTAGAGTTGTTCTCTGAGATGAGAGGATGTGGAACATTCTGGTTGTTCCCAGTTCAGTGGAGCAAAATCTTGCAGATAACAGAAGGTTAGACTGGGTATCATAGCGTTAGGGTTTTCTGTGAGAAGGTTTTTCCATCACAGTGCTATATTTATATATTTATTTATATTTTCAAGTTTTCTAACTTTTTCCAAATCGATTTTTGAAGCATTTTACTGTCTGTAAATATTTAAATAATTCTGCTCTAAATTGTTTGTAATTTTGTTCACTTTTTACTCATGGTTATTTATTATTGTTTCTATTATTTATTGATCCTTCCTAATATGAACTTACTAGAGGTTGACCTTTAACCTGTCCAGCTGCTGAAACTATTTAATGTCCCCCTAGAGGGATGATAAAGTTAATCTTTATTATCTTTATTAAGTTTATGTGCTCATTTGCTCAACTGTTTAGGGGGGGGATCCCTGCACCTTGGAGCCGGTAGCGTTTTATTTAATTCAATTCAATTCAATTCAGTTTATTTATATAGCGCCAATTGACAACACGTCATCTCAAGGCACTTCACAAAAGTCAGGTACATACGTTCATATTAATCCTAACCATTGAACTGTGCAGTTAGATTTTGTTATTTATTCAAATTGGATAAAAAGTTTTTCTATCTAACGAAAAACTTTTCATTTTCATTTTCAACAGTGAATGAACTATTCATTCACTGTTGTTCATTGTAGGAGAATATCTCTCCTTTCTCCCTGTCTTTCCTCCATCTTCTCTGCTTCAGACTCTTTTAGTGAGCCTAGTGTCTGCAGCAGAGACACTCTTAGACCCTGCTTCAGACACTCAAACTAGAAAATAAGTAATCAATGGCATGAGCCACACTGGGAACGCTAGGAATATGAACAGGAAAATGAAACAACATGAATGAATCTCAAAAACCTCAGGATCCATGCAGTATTTGTGTTGGTGGGGCTGGGGTTGCTCCTACATACAACCACAGTTCACAGTTACAGAAAAAACAATTTTATTGTTATTACCATAAATACCAAAAAATACCATAATTAATATTTTAAGTCCCTATTGCCCACCCCTGCCTCCATGTCCAGAGGTTATGTCTGCATTTATTCAACAACCAACCCTGAGCTTCAGCATGAGTAAGGAGCTAAATTAGTCCTGCAATTAAATGCAGTTGTTCTAATTTCATAAACTCTACTTTTAAAAACTGTCGACTATCGTCATTATCATTATCATGTTTCATATGTTCAGCTGGCGTTCATAAATCCTGCCTGAAGGAGTGTGTGTAACTCCTGTTTGCAGCACGATGTTTAAACCAGTGTTTAGAAATCAGACAAGTTGCTTCTCACCCACCTGTTTGCAGGATTAACGGGACAGAACCAACAGACTAATACCAAACCTGACAAAACTAAAACAGAGAGGCTGTCTCTGGTCCGCAAGATCAGAATCAGAATCAGAAGATTCTGCAAAGATTCTGATTCTGGGGAGATTACACTGGGTCCAAACTAATTTTTAACAGAACCATTGTAGCTGCAGCACCAGCAGGTGATGAAACCAAGCAAGCTGCAGCCTTAAGATAATGTTGTGTTTGTTTCATTGAGAGATTTATTAAACTGTTTCTCTGCTCCTCTTCATACTAGTAAACATCCCTACAGAGCAGTGATGCTGAAACTCTGGTAGGAACAGAGTCCAGTGGAAGTTTCTTAAGGTAAAAGCATCTAAATTACAGAGGAAGCCTCCCAGAGCATGCAGCTCCTGGGCTCTCCTGGGACTGCCCCTCAGCTCAGCAGAACGTGTTCACATCAGGAGCAGTTTGAGGTTTCTCAGGTTTGGAAATTGCTCTGAGCAGCGGAGCTTTTTTTCCTGCTTCCCATAAGCATTTCTAGTGACCGCCATTTAAACAGAAAAATACAGCCAATTTTACAAAAATGGATGATTGTGAATCAACTTGGCTTCAATTCGGATTGTTTTGGAAACCTGGAGAAAAACCGTCCATGAATCCTGCTTCATCAACATGGAGGCATCCTGCTCTAATTCATGTTTGGTTTCCTTCTCACCCAAGGGAGTGGGATGTAAATGTCCAAAAGTAACTCTTTCCAGTGATCCCGAAACAGGATTTGTGGATTTTCCAAGATGAGGAAGCTTCTTGTCTCAAGAACTGAAAAGGCTCCAAGATCGAGGGTCTCATTTATAAACGTTGCGAATGCTCAAAACGGGCCTGAAGCTGGCGTATGTCACCTTCCACACCAAGGTTGTGATCTCTAAATCACAATGAGATCCCAGAACCTGTCATTTTAGTATCTGTTGTCAGGAATCTCTCCAGATCTGGACCCCAGTGAGACCTGTGTGGAAATCTCAAACAACAGGAAGAAGGCAGGGTGGGACTTTGCAAACTAAGGACATTTTGGAAAGGATTTTAGTAATTCTTTACTTTCCAACAGAAAGATGGGAAAAATTGAAGAAAATGCTGACCAAACATGTTTGTCTCACTGCAGAAATGTTGGATCATAACTGCACAGTTACCCTGGAGCTCTGCAGGAGACATACTGTGCATGGGCCTCAAACTTTCTGATTAGCAGCTGATAACTCTGCAGAAAACTGCCCACATGTACTGTACTTAATGCACTCTGGCTCTTAAATAGTTTTTTCCTGAATCTCTGATTAAAAACTTCTGATTACTTTTACCAGCAGGTCTGATTAACTTGGTGTTTTTTTCAGATGACAGATTGTACAATAAAAGAAAGCGTGTGCAATCATGCAGGTGGAGTTTTATGGAAGGAAGGTTTTGGGACAAAAAGAAGAAGTGGTGACAGACAAACTGTTGCTGAGGCTGGATAAAGTTATCAGGATATAAACATTAATCAGTGTGTTGTTCTTTGCAGGGAATGTCAGAGGAGAACATGAGCACGCTTGTGGTGGAATGTGTTTTTTCCCTAGAGGCAGACAGAGCAGTGAAGATCAGGCTGAACCTATATAGCATGTACACAGGTATGGGATGCCTCACTCCAGCTCACACCTCACTGTGTGACATGTACAGCCTCACTGCTTTACATCTCCTCACACACACACACCCATAAACCCATAAAAATAGCAGCAGCCTGGAGCGTGCCGTGCTGCAGGACATCCGGAGGAGCACAGTGGGGATGTCTTTATTGCACAATGACAGGATTTTAAGGATGAGGTTCCCTCACAAAGAACGGTAGAGTCATTAGGGTCACTAAGTTTCCTCTGAGATAGAGACCCGGGAGTCAGAACTAACATTTGCTGAGGTAAATTTCAAGATGCAAATAATGCAGAAAAATGTCCCCATGCAGGTGTTGTTTCAGAGATGCAAAATGACTGCAGGACTGATTGTGGTTGATCAATTAAAAACTAACTTGATGTAAAAGAGGGAAATAAAAAGAGAGGAAATGCGATCATTATTTATTTAGAAGGTTTCAAAAAATTTGGATTCCGTGACAGAGAAAGATATTGACACCCTATAAACCTTTCTACAACTGGATTACATTCCAGCTGTTCTTGTTTATCTCATTGTGATCAAACTGATGAAGGTAAAGTGAATCTATTTTAGCAGCAGATAAAACTGCTGGGTTGGTGAGGCGGCAACACACTTCAGGGATCTCCCCTTGAAACAGGAAGTCAGTGTCAGGATGCTGAAGATGTCTCTGATCCAGAGGAGGAGTTGGTCTTACGTTTCTCATTTTCGTAGGGAACTTTCGTTCAAACTGACTTCTGCTTTCACTGCATGTTTTCACCAACAGCAACAGCAAAATGCTACATGTCAGGAAACTGCAGAACATCTTTCAAACTGGGGGACTTTCTTATTTTATCTTGTATGTTTTTACTCGTACTCGTACTCGTCGTCTTCCCCTTATCCGGAACCGGGTCGCGGGGGCAGCAGACTCAGCAGAGACACCCAGATGTCCCTCTCCCCAGACACCTCCTCCAGCTCCTCCGGGTGTAGCCCAAGGCGTTCCCAGGCCAGCCGAGAGACATAGTCCCTCCAGCGTGTCCTGGGCCGTCCCCTGGGCCTCCTCCCGGTGGGACGTGCCTGGAACACCTCCCGAGGAAGGCGTCCAGGAGGCATCCAGTATAGATGCCCGAGCCACCTCAACTGGCTCCTCTCGATGTGGAGGAGCAGCGGCTCTACTCCGAGCCCCTCCCGAATGGCCGAGTTCCTCACCCTATCTCTAAGGGAGTGCCCGGCCACCCTACGGAGGAAGCTCATTTCAGCCGCTTGTATCCGGGATCTCGTTCTTTCG
The DNA here is from genome assembly GCA_036173005.1 of Crenichthys baileyi. Lineage (NCBI taxonomy): Eukaryota > Metazoa > Chordata > Actinopteri > Cyprinodontiformes > Goodeidae > Crenichthys > Crenichthys baileyi. The sequence goes on from JAHHUM010002026.1 coordinate 1,105,994, forward strand.
GTCATGACCCAAAGTTCATGGCCATAGGTGAGGGTAGGAACGTAGACCGACCGGTAAATCGAGAGCTTCGCTTTTCGGCTCAGCTCTCTCTTCACCACAACGGACCGGCACAGCGCCCCCATTACTGCGGCAGCCGCACCGATCCGTCTGTCGATCTCCCGCTCCATTCTTCCCTCCCTCGTGAACAAGACCCCGAGATACTTGAACTCCTCCACTTGAGGCAGGAACTCCTCTCCAACCTGAAGTGGACAAGCCACCCTTTTCCGGTCGAGTACCATGGCCTCTGACTTGGAGGAGCTGATCTTCATCCCAGCCGCTTCACACTCGGCTGCGAACCGCCCCAGCGCATGCTGTAGGTCTTGGCTAGAGGGGGCCAGCAGGACCACGTCATCTGCAAAATGAAGAGACGAAATCCACTGGTCCCCAAACCAGACCCCCTCCGGCCCTTGGCTGCGTCTAGAAATCCTGTCCATAAAAGTTATGAACAGGACCAGTGACAAAGGGCAGCCATGCCGGAGTCCAACATGCACCGGGAACAGGTCCGACTTAGTGCCGGCAATGCGGACCAAACTCCTGCTCCGCTCGTACAGGGACCGGATGGCCCCTAATAAAGGGCCCCCGGTTCCATACTGAGCACCCCACCACATGGCATCACGAGGGATACAGTCGAATGCCTTCTCCAGGTCCACAAAACACATGTGAACTGGTTGGGCAAACTCCCATGAGCCCTCGAGTACCCTGTAGAGGGTATAGAGCTGATCCAGTGTTCCACGGCCGGGACGAAAACCACACAACTCCTCCTGAAGCCGAGGTTCGACTATCGGGCAGACTCTCCACTCCAATACCCTGGCGTAGGCCTTACCAGGGAGGCTGAGGAGTGTGATCCCCCTGTAGTTGGAACACACCCTCCGGGGGACCACCACCCCGGTCTGCCAGTCCAGAGGCACTGTCCTCGACCGCCATGCAATGTTCAAGAGGCGTGTCAACCATGACAGCCCCACAACATCCAGAGATTTGAGGTACTCAGGGCGAATCTCATCCACCTCTGAAGCCTTGCCACCGCGGAGCTTTTTAACCACCTCGGGACTTCAGCCTGGGTGATGAAAGAGTCCAAAACCGAGTCCACAGCCTCTGTTTCCACCAGGCAATGCGTGATGGCAGGATTGAGGAGATCCTCGAAGTACTCCTTCCACCGCCCAATAATGTCCCCAGTCGAGGTCAGCAGCCTCCCACCCCCACTATAAACAGTGTTGGCGAAGCACTGCTTCCCCCTCCTGAGGCGCCGGACGGTTTGCCAGAATCGCTTCAAGGCCGACCGGTAGTCATGCTCCATGGCCTCAACGAACTCCTTCCAGGCCCGAGTTTTTGCCTCTGTCACAGCTCGGGCCGCAGCACGCTTGGCCTCACGGTACCCGTCAGCCGCCTCAGGAGTCCCACAAGCTAACCATAGCCGATAGGACTCCTTCTTTAGCTTGACAGCATCCCTTACTGCCGGTGTCCACCACCGGGTTCTGGGATTGCCGCCGCGACAGGCACTGCAGACCTTACGGCCGGAGCTACGGGCAGCAGCATCGACAATAGATGCGGAGAACATGGTCCACTCGGACTCTATGTCTCCAACATCCCCCGGAATCTGGTCAAAGCTCTCCCGGAGGTGGGAGTTGAATACATCCCTGGCCGAGGGCTCCACCAGGCTTTCCCAGCAGACCCTCACTATGCGCTTGGGCCTGCCAAGTCTGTCCAGCTTTCTCCTCCTCCAGCCGATCCAACTCACCACCAGGTGGTGATCAGTGGACAGCTCAGCCCCTCTCTTCACCCGAGTGTCCAAAACATGCGGCCGAAGGTCTGATGATACAACAACAAAGTCGATCATTGACCTCCTGCCTAGGGTGTCCTGGTGCCAAATGCACTGATGGACACCCTTATGCTTGAACATATAGTTCATTATGGACAATCTGTGACTAGCACAGAAGTCCAATAACAAAACACCACTCGGATTCAGATCGGGGAGGCCATTCCTCCCGATCACGCCTCTCCAGGTGTCACTGTCGTTTCCCACGTGGGCGTTGAAGTCCCCCAGCAGAATAATGGCGTCCCCGGGAGGGGCACTATCCAGCACCCCCGACAGGGACACCAAGAAGGCCGGGTACTCCGCACTACCGCTCGACCCGTAGGCCGAAACAACAGTCAGAGACCTATCCCCAACTCGAAGGCGCAGGGATGCGACCCTCTCATCCACCGGGGTAAACCCCAACACGAGACGGCTGAGCTGGGGGGCAACAAGCAAACCCAACCCAGCCCGCTACCTCTCCCCGTGGGCCACTCCCGAGTAGAAGAGAGTCCAGCTCCTTTCAAGGAGATGGGTTCCAGAGCCCACGCTGTGTGTGGAAGCGAGCCCGACTATTTCTAGTCGATATCTCTCGACCTCCCGCACAAGCTCAGGCTCCTTCCCCCCAGCGGGGTAACATTCCACGTCCCTAGAGCCAGCCTAAGCATCCGGGGATCAGGCCGCTGAGGTCTCCACCTTCATCCGCCACCCAATCCTCTTTTCACCGGTCCCTCACAGTTCCCCCTGCAGGTGGTGGGCCCACTGGGGGATGGCCTCACGTCTCTCGTTCGGGCTTGGCCCGGCCGGGTCCCACGAGGAGCAACCCGGCCACCAGGCGCTCTCCGGCGAGTCCCGACCCCAGGCCTGGCTCCAGGGTGGGACCCCGGCTCCGCCGTACCGGGCGACGTCACGTGCCTCGATTTAATGGTCCTCATGAAGGATTCTTGAACCGCTCTTTGTCTGACCCATCACCTAGAGCCTGTTTGCCATGGGAGACCCTATCAGGGGCATTTAAGCCCCAGACAACATAGCCTCTAGGATCATTTCAACACTCAAACCCCTCCACTACGTTAAGGTGGCGGTTCTAGGAGGGGTGTATGTTTTTATTCCTTCATTTATTAATTTATAAAGCGCTTAACAACATCTGAACAAGGACACCAAACAATAACAATAAAACCAAATAAACACTTAAAAAGATCAAAGAAAACAAAAAAAATTCAATTAAACGGAAACATGCTAAGAAATATTAAACGCCTTTTTAAACAAACGTGTCTTTAAAAAGGCTCAGTTTCAGTGTTGGCACGAAAATCCAAAGGAAGCTGGTTTCAGTGTGTGGGTTCCACCACCTAGAAAGCCTGGTCACCCCAGCGTTTAGGCTTATAAACTATATCATTATGTACTTTTAATAGAGCCGTATCTGTACTATGTCCTGATCTGAAGCCAACTGAACTTTTTCAAAGATTCTGTTACCTTTTAAAAATATTAAAGTTGAATCAAAACTATTTTTCTAAAACTTTTAAAAGAAAAGATACATTAGAAGTTGGTGCAAAATTAGATAAAACCGAGGGATGAAGATGAGGTTTTTTTTTTAAGAAGGGGCCTGTGTTTAAAAACAACTGGTCTGATTCCTGAGCTAAGAGGAAAACTAATAAAGTCAGGAAAGCAGAGCCAACCTCTTTCACCAATTCAGATGAAAGACGGTCAAGAGGACAATTAGTGGGTCTCATATGTCGCACAATTAAATGAAACAAAGGAAAAGACACTGTCATACTGAGTTTTGGAGGTAGGGCCGAAGTGCATAGAAGTACTCTAGGAAACACGGTGAATGAAGCTAAGTTGAGTTTTAATTGTTGGCCAATGGAATCCAGACAGTTAGGCAGTGTTGCCAGGTGTACGATAATTATCTTATTTGTAAGACAATTTTGCTCTCTGTACGACGTACGATCAACAAGTCCAAAAAAGGCCAAATATACGATAATTTGACCATTCCGTGAATGTGTGGTTGTAATCGGTTGTCATCAGTCTGTCGCAACTGTCTGTCAGAGATTTTTTGTGAACCCTGAAGGCATCTGTGTCCGGATTCGAAAACAGATACTGGAAATTACAGCCAATCGCGCTTTTCTAAATGTGACCTACGAGTGACGTGTATGCGTTTGCCTCAGAACAACGGCTATGACTGGCTGAATAGTCCACTGCGCCTGCCCCATGATTGAGGAAAAGAAAAAAAGAAAAGAAGAAGAAGCAGAGCCGGGCTGGAAGAAAAAGCGATAAAAATGAGTGAACAAATGGAAGGGGGAGAAGAAGGAGGACAAAGTGGAAAGGTTAAGAAGATGGCAGGGCAGAGTCAGAGTAAGCAGCACTGCCCACAAAGCTATCAAAAAGAGTGGGAGAGTCAATTTGTGTGGTTGAGACCTTTTGCTGGCTCCAAGAGCAAAGCTTTCTGCCGGTGCTGTAACACAGAGCTGGTGGCCGAAGTATCGGTATTAAAAAACCACAGCAAATCAAAAAAACACACAGAGAAAGAAAAAAATCTAGTGCCAACACAAAATTCCATAACACAATGCTTGCAAAGAACATCAGAAAAGGAGAAGCTGGAAACAGCGGTAAAGACAGCAGAGGTCAAGCTAGCAGGGTTTTTAGCAGAGGACAACATCACAATGAGGGCCACAGACCATCTAGTGGATGTCATCAAGGACATATTTAGTGACTCAAAAACGGCACAAAACATGTCACTTGGCCGCACAAAGGCAACTGCCATAGCAAAGCATGTTATTGGTGACTGCTATTTTGAGAGTCTATCAGAAATCCTGATGAGAAAAAAAAATTGCATCCTTGTTGATGAATCAACCGACATTGGAAATGTCAAAACGCTTTGTGTTGTGGTTCGTTTTTTTGATGAGGGTACAAGCAGGGTTCAGACCCGCTTTTGGAAGCTGGTGCAGATCTTTTCAGAAGAAAGCAGACATTTTGTTAGAGAAGGAGCCACTGCAGAAAGGCTGTATGTAGAAATAATGAAATCATTCACAGAGGCAGGCGTCCCACTTCAAAACACGTGGGGTTTGGGTCGGATGACTGTAATACCATGATGGGACAACACAACTCTGTCTCCAGTCGTCTAAGAAACAATTTGCCAGGGATCACCATACATCACTGCATCTGTCACTCCCTAAACCTGTGTGCCAGTGAGGCGTGGAAGCAGCTTCCTCGCCAGTGCAAAGATTTAGCCAGAGACATCTATGGATATTTTAAAAGCAGCGCTAAACGTGTGGCTGAACTTCGTGAATTTCCGGATTTTTGCCATGTTGAACCCCACATAATACTGAAGCCTTCCCAAACTCGATGGCTGTCACTGATTGAAGTTGTCACAAGGATATCCGCCCAGTGGGAAGCCCTCCGGCTTTTTTTCACTGACCAGTGGATTGATGCCAGATTGAATGCTGCTGAGAATATTTATGCCATTTATGCACTCAACAGTGAGTCTCTCCGGCTGTATTACTACTTTCTGGTGTGGGTTCTGCCCAAATTCACAGACCTCAATCAATATTTCCAGAGTGAAGGCATGGTTATTACATCACTGAGGAGCAAGAGGTGTGAGACCTACAAAGATCTCCTACTGATCTTCATGCAATGAGACTACGTTTTACACACAGCCCTGAGTAAGACCAATTTCAATGATGACTCAAAGTTATTACCATTCAACACAATGTACCTGGGTATAAAAGTGATGCAGAACGTCCAGCAGGCAAAATTCACACCAGCCACCCTGACAGATTTCTATATGCACTGTCAAAAATTTCTCCGGGTTGCCTGCAGAGAAATAAAGAAATGCTTTTCGGAGTATTTTCCAAGGTAAATCTAATCAGAACAAAGCCACGAAACCAACTTATCACAGGCACCCTTAATGGGCTCATGTACACATCAGAGTGTGTGAAGATGGCAGGTGGGTGTGCCAATTTTAAGCCAACAACCATAATGCTGCGGTCCATAACTACATGGACCGCGGGGGGGGACTGTTGTTCTTTAATTTATTATGAATTTGTTCTTTTGGTAACCAGGTAATTTTACAGGCTATTATATAGCCAGGTTATATATACACTTTATTTTATTTTATTTTAAGTTATAACCTGGTATCAGGTACTTTTAAATTTGCATAAGTGTTGTTTTTTAATTTATTTTATTGATAGTCATTTTTGAGCAAAGAGACATGTTGCTCTTAAAATCAAATGTTAATATGTGAAGCCAGATCTTTATTTTCTTGTCAGTTATACTGAATACTGTTTCTCATTAGCTCATTAGTTCCCACCTGTCATTGCTTATGGAGGACACATTAGCCAAACGCAACTGTGGGGCTGCTGATGAATCCATTTCGTACTCACAGCTGTGAGTGCCTGTTAGACGCTATTCAACACATCAACATTTTGGTTATGACGAGGGTACGATAATTTCCCTCAAAATACGATAATTTTATGTCTCTAGTACGATAATCCTACATTTCTCACCTGGCAACACTGCAGTTAGGTTACATGACCAGGAGACCAGACCAGACATGACAGCAAATCATGGAAGACATGACTTACAGAACATAATACGAACAACCAGCAGGGAACAATGAAAACGAAGGAGATTAACCAAAACGAAAACAAAGTTCAGATGTGCAACCCGGAGGTCATCCTGTGCAGACCCAGAGTTTGGACGGACAGCCAGGAGGTCGTCCCAGCGAGACCCAGAGTTCAGCCATGTCGACCATTAGCAGGTTTACCGGAGGCCGGCAACGAAGAAGCAGGCTTTCAGTAGGCCAGCGGTGGAACCAGAAACACCCACAATGAAGCATGTCAGGAGGCCGGCGTCGGCGTGTAGAGGACCCTCAGAGCCACAAGGAAGCTCATGGTGGAGATCAGAAGAGTGTTGCAGAAACCCCTGGAACCCACGATGAGGCCCTGTAGGAGCCTCGAGGATCTGCGGAGCCGCTGAGGCTCAGCAGATGGAGGCAGTGTGTCCTCGCACCCCTCACGGAACTCAGGAACTGGAAGGAAAGGCGGTTCATCCTCAAACCCCTCTGCAACAGGAAGGAGGTGTGGAGGCAGCTCGCCACCAAGCTCCTCCGGAACAGGAACAGGATTAGGCAGCGGTTTGCAGACAAACCACTCAGAAACGGGATTAGTGGAGTTAGCGGATTCTGCGGAAAAAATTAAATAACACCCTTTGACAATGCTGTTAGAAATTACAACTGACAAAAACTGAGATTTTTCCTCTTTAAGAGATCTCTGGCACCGAGAAAGATTGTCTCTCAATGTCTCCAGAGATCCAGGCAGTTTGTCCTTCTTACATTTTCGTTCTACTTTAAATGGCTGCCTGCATCAACACCAGCATCATTTATCCAGAACTAGGCTTTGGGTTTGGTAAGCTTAAACCTAACAGGGTCAAGTGAGTCCAGAATCTCATGACAAGCCTTATAAAAAGATGAAAGGTAATCATCAGGACCAAACGAGGAGGTCAGTCAATCCGAAGCATACAGCTGTGAGTCCATAAAAGCAGCGGTGAACTGTCCAGCTGCTGCGGCTGTAACAACCTGCCGATAATGGCCTACTGGCTGGAGAAGGAGCATCAGAATCAATGATGAGGGGAAAATGATCTGAGATAGCAGTCTCAGATATCCTACAGAAAGAAATGGCCAACCCATGGAAGATGACAGGATCTAATGTGTGTCCAAGGTGATGTGCTTGTCCACATACTGGTTGTTACCGGCCAAAAGAAGCTCAACGCCTTGAAAACTCAGAGGTCAGGGGGTCAGTATCCCCACAAATTAAAAGGTCGTCATGATAAAGGTTGGAATAAAATCAGCTAAACATTCAAAAAATTGTTGAATTACATCCTTATCATATTTAGGTGGACGGTAAAAAGCAATGCTGTTGTATATTTGATGTTTTAAAGTTTGCAGGACAGTGGTCCAACATTCCCTGTGTTTGCAGGTGAAGTCCAGTTTTATCTAGCAACCACAGTGAGCCGCTGCAGACAGAAACAAGTACAGTTTATGTCCATCTGCACGCTGATGTTCATTAAAAGTTGATTTCACATTTTACCTTTTAATTTTCTCTGTTATTGTTGAACATCCCTGCCTGCCAAAACAAAGATAAGGACAGTTATTAACTATTCTGCAGTCTAAAAACTAAACTTTGGATTCAGGAAACATTCATGCAGCTATTAAATGCATGCTGAAGATTTTGTTTTATTTTTAATGTAGTAAAAAGTTTTAGTATGATGCAAGGTGGATCAAGTTTAGGAGAGAAAATGTGGAAGTCAAGAAAAAAAAAAAGCAGGAAAACTGATTTTATTAAACACCACCTGAAGCTGCAGCTAACTGGGCGGATTGAGTTTAAATGGGTTGTCCTGATGATTTAAAATGTATTAGCATGTTCATGTGATGTACAGGTAGATGCATGAATATAAGATAAGAATGTCTAGGAAAACGTCAGAAAACATCAAAGCCGTCCCCTGATAAATACGGGTTATTAAGTGCTTCCCTGGTAAGGAGCTGAAAATGCTAAAGCAAACCAAGTTCCAGTTTCTTGAGCATTCACCCCAGACATGCCGTCGCCATCGCACGCACACTCAGCTAATCTTCACTGCTCTAATGCGCGTGGGGTCATTAAATCTGATTTGCTTTCACCGTTCTGCTGAGAGCCACTAATTCCTAATTTTCCTCTTCTTGTCCATGCTGGATTTTTTTTTTTTTACATTAATTTAGATTCCCTCCAACATGCCTCACAAACATGTCCACTGATGGCTTTTTAAAATGAAGTTTGCCTCCAGTGGCAGACAGGATGTGTTGTTGGAAACTATCAGAATGAAGAATCCTCCACGATGAAAGTCAACCGCCACACCTGCAGCATTCTGAATACACCTGTTAGGACTTTGAAAAGACCCTGCAAGACCATCCATGTTCTGGCTGATGCTCTATGGCCAAAGCTCCCTCACAAAGCTGTGAGGCGAATGTCTTGTCTAAACGGTGTGATAGAAACTGGATGCATTCGACTTCAGTTAGATACATTAACATTTAAGGTAATAAACACTATATTTTCCCAGCCCTACATGGGCGTACCACACTGGGAGAAGTTCAGTGTTGGCGTTGGCTGTCTGGGAGCTGAAGGTGAGACCAGAGTGGACATCACCAACTGTCTATAGCAAGTGTGTCCAACTCCAGCCCTCAGAGCTACTACCTTGAAACCTTTAGATGCATCCCTTCTCCAACACCTCAATCAGATGGCTTAATTCCCTCAACAGCATTCAGTTGTTCAGCTCTGCAGAGGCCTGGTAAAGCGACATTCATCTGGTTCAGTTGTGTTGGAGAAGGGATGCATCCAGAAGCTGAAGTATAGTAGCTCTCTAGGACTGGACTTGAGTATCCTGTGCTACAGGGATGTGGATTATCTTCTCAGTGGGGGTTAAGAGGCTGTGTTGGTTTGTGAGGATGAGCAGTATCAAGTGGATATAGTTGGACCCATCTTTATACAGTTTAGGTTCTGGTAATAAAGCCCTAAAAGGAGGTGGACTATTGTGTTCTTTGGAGCTGCCAGAAAGCAGTGGCGTGGACTCCAGTCATGTAATGTAGAACTGAGTCAGACTTGAGTCACAAATTGAATGGCTTTAGACTTGACTTGATGAACCCATAAAAAACTTTAGAATTGAGTTGGCTTTTCACACCAGTAACTCCTGACTTAATTTCCACTTGAACCATTTGTGTCAAAAAGACTCAAATGGTTCAAAGGAAAAGTTCTTAACACCCAACAATGGAACTGAGTCAGGAGTGTAATCCAGCCCGCTGCGCCCCTTCTGCCATTAGTCAATATTTCCTCCCCTTGCTGCTACAACCTGTTTCTACATTTTTGTTTACCTGTTTGTCTTCTGTTGGCGACCCTGATGATGGTAGAGGTCGTGTCATCCAGCACCATCAGGGAGGTGTGTGCTAAGTTGGAAAAAGTAAAAATAAAAGCTGTGTACACCATCACCAACAACACTTTTTAGTGAGTGTCACTTAGGCTACTTTCACACTGCAGGCAGATTTGACCCATGTCCCAATTTTTCATGGCAGTCAGAACGGCCCAATTCTGATCTTTTCCCCTCCAAACAAATCTGAGTTGTGCGACTTCCATATGTAAAACTGAATCAGAAGAGTCCGCAGTCAGAACGGTCGTGTCGCATTTTGTTCGTCATCATCTCGGTTCTGACCAGGAACCACTTCTCTACAGCAGCAGCATCTCTGCTCCACTAAAGGCCGTTGTTAATAGCTGAGCTGTCTGTTTTCTGACCTTTCTTCTTCGTGATGTGATCAGACTACTGTCGGCTTTTACCCTTTACAACTTAATAACAGATATGCCATTTTTACTTCTGTAAACAGTGTGCTGCTGTGTGACGTCTACATTCTCCTTCTGCACATGCGGGTCGCATTGGGGTCGTGACCCATTCAGACTGAAGTCTGAGGGCGGTCGCATTTATTTAGTAGTTTGAACGCTACTAATTCTCATAATTCCATTTGCTTGCATGAACTACCAGATGATCAAAAACATATGAATTAGAGTTAGGAAAACATGTAGACTGAAAGTAAAGTAGAGAGGCGACAACATCAAATATTCTTCAAACATTTAATCTGACACAGATAATGATGAATCAAAGCTAATAAAATAACTAATGTTTGCTTAATGTTGTCTTAAAAACATAGGACCTGATCTTCCAAGATTCCAAAAAAGGAGCACTAAATTGCTTGTGCAAAAAAAACCATTTGCTTGTGCAAGAAGTGGGCATGTTGCAAGTGATCTACAAAGATTGCGTGTGTAATGAACAACAGGTGGAACAGAAGTGCAGACCGCCTTATTTAAAAGAGGAAATCACGTGAGATACTGGCTATCATCATGGAGAGTGTCGGAGAGCAGAGCAGCCGTAAAAAAAACGATGAAGTCCAAAACCATGGAAACCATCATGATTTACCTCTTGTACTCAACCAAAGTCGCTCTATCGGATCAAGATCCAGTGACTGTTGAGGTCATTGGAGGCCAGTGCCACTTTCAGGAACCAAGGAGAGAACATCCCTTTCCACTGATTGGTTCTTTGAGTAATTTTTTTTTTCTATCATCTCTAACCAGTCAGTCCATTCCCTGTAAAGGTGACAGATGGTTGTGTGAGGAGATCCCAGCAGGTCAGGAGGTTCTGAAACACCAATCTGTTCGGCACCAACGACCAAGTTACATTTAAGTCCTCATTCTTGCATTGAGATACTGTAAAGTAATTGGCTGATATTTGTGTGAACAAGCAAATGAACAGATGTACCTAATAAAGTGGACAGTGAGTGTATATATCTGAGGAAATGTATATTCATGTCAAGGTGTTGCTGTTTAGTGTTCTAATTTTCCATCTATAATCCCACAGGTATTGAATATTCTTGTATTTGTTAAAAATTCTGTTGGCAAAGCTGAAAGTCAGCACCGACATGACTTCCTGTGTTTTTCTATTTTCATCCTTTGTCCCTCGCTGTCGTCACTCAAAGCAATGAGTCAGCACAGAAGCGTCAATCAGTCTGCTTCCTCTGCTGCTCCCAGAACACACAAACACCAGGCCGGTCCGAACCAGACAACACAATAACAACATGTGGTCTGAGCTCCAGTCCATGGAAAGCCATTTCATTCAAAATTAAATAAACAAATGAATACTGCTATTGATAAATTATTAATAAATATTCCATGAAATAAATAAATATCCCCATGAAATAAAACTAAATAATTATGTTAAAAGTAATTTTAATCTTATTTTATTTCATTCATTTCAAGATTTATTTAATTCAATTCAGTTTATTTATATAGCGCCAATTCACAACACATGTCGTCTCAAGGCTCTTCACAAAGGGTTTGAATGGTGCGGGTTGTTGGGGAGGTTAGGTTAAACTACTGAGTGTTAGAGTTTGGACATTTTAGAATGGGCTATGTGTAGGGGTACTAAGTAAAATAATAAACTGATAAAGTTTGTCCATCTACAGCCCACTGATGGTTATTGTTATACTAAAAACCACAAGGATTGAGGGTACCCATCTCTGTCAGACTAATTATAACCATTGGAAAAGAGAGGGGGTCATACAGGTAGCAGAAATGGGGGGTGTGTTTGCACCTCAACCATAACTGAGCCGGTTTAGGCTAAACCTGACTCCCCCTTACTCCATCCAACAGGGAGGGAAGAAGGCAGAGGTCAAAATAATTAGATAATGTTGTTTCCTGTTGCATTGTGTGAAAGGTGGGTAACTTTAAAATGGGCTAAGTCAATTCAATCGAATCTTACAGATTTCAAGTCAGGTTCATACATTCCAATTAATCCTAACCATCAAACAGTCAGATTCAGTTATGTATTCAAATTGTTTAAAAGTTTTTCTATCTAAGGAAACCCAGCAGATTGCATCCAGTCAGTGACTTGCAGCATTGACTCCTCTTGGATGAGCATGTAGAGACAGTGGACAGTCACTGGCGTTGACTTGGCAGCAATCCCTCATACTGAGCATGCATGTAGCGACAGTGGAGAGGAAAAACTCCCTTTTAACAGGAAGAAACCTCCAGCAGAACCAGAACCAGGCTCAGTGTGAGCGTCCATCTGCCACGACCGACTGGGGGTTAGAGAGAACAGAGCAGAGACACAAAGAGAACAAAGAAGCACTGATCCAGGAGTACTTTCTATGGGAAGGAAAAGGTAAATGTTAATGGATGTAGCTCCTTTAGTCGTTTCACCTAGAAAGAAAGAACAGATAAACTCTGAGCCAGTTTTTAACTTTAGAGTCTGAAAGAGAGCACATAGAGTTAGTTACAGCAAAAGCTCAGTCAGTAGCTATGTCTAGGAGAGGGAAAGGGTTAAACACTGAAAGACAGGGCCATGTGGATCATCGGTAGAGGGTGAGCATTAAGTTGTTGCCAGCAGAAGCTCGGACGATGCTTGTACTGTTATCACTACGTGTTGGATACGCTGTGTGTGTTAATGCAGATTAACAGCAAGCCAAACTCAATTTTCATGAGCCAGGAAACCGAGCGTCTTGCTCCTTTCTTACGGTCTTCTTGACAGTTTACAATTCTTTAAAATTGTTGCTTAAAGAGCTCCGTGAAAAGGGTAGAGTGAAACTACAAAGTAAACAGAAAGCAAAATATGCATTAGTTCTTTGTTATGTAGAATAAATGCACCAAATAAACAGCTGGTAAAAGAAAACATGCATAAAATTTAATCCTAGCTTTCATTTTAGCGATCTTTTATATGCTAATTAGATCGTTAACCTCATTGCTTACCGAAATGAAGCAAACCTAGCGCTTGGGATAAGGCTAATTCCTGGTACAAACATATTCACAAACGATCTCTAAATTAGCTCTAATAAAACATATAATGTTAAACAGAACATAGAGTCAACTTACAGCCATTGCTTTCAAAGGTGTAAATAAAGATTTATGGCACAGTAGGCGAAGTTTGCTTGTTGATAGTGTTATGGATGTATGATTCTGCGGCCTTTTCTAATCATCTCTTCGCTGCGTAATTAAATATATCTGTCCTTGTTGCTTATCTGCCGCACCGCTCACTGCTACAGCTACACAACATAACTGCTGATATCACATAAGATGCAACACATAGTCAAGGATAAACTGATACTAGAGGATGACACCCTTCAGGAGGGTTAAGAACAGGCATGGATAAAAGCAGGACACACACTCCATTCTTTGCTCCTCTTGGTTCATCCCTAAGAAGGTCCAAGGGGCCCGGTACCGAAGGTGAATGTCACTCTGTATCTGTTCAATTGTATACTCTGTACACTGATCATTTTGGCATTAAATCTTGATTTTATACTTAACAATTTCTCATTATTTCACAAGGTAAATACTTTGCTGGTTTTACTGGTTGGGTCTCGGAACTGGAGAGAAACGGACCCGGTGGTGCACAGGGAGGAAAGAGAGTAAAACTCCCATTTTACAACAGTGGGGGCTCGTCTGACTGTCCAGGTTCCAGACAAGACCAACCCTGCAAGGAGGACCCCAGACGACGGCGACGGGGGGACCGAGCCTTCAGTACAGACCGCGGTCATCTCAGGTAGGCAGAAATACCTGGTAGATGGACGCTTTTGCTGCAAGGCTCGGCTCTCACATCTCTTTTTTCTGGACTTCCACTGATACAAATTTAAGTACGGAGTGACATTCACTTAGTCTATATTGTTGTGGAAAATGGTGAAAAAGATGAAGAGGTAAAAAGACGTCAGAGGTATAGAACTCATGCACGAGATAGAAAAAACTAATCAGTGATTTAACGAAGAAAGGTTTGAATAAGATAGTGGATCCGGCCCGATTGATTGATTGAATTGAATTAATTGGTGAATTGATCTATATGGATTTAATCTGTGGATTGGTTGATTAATTGATTGATGACACCTGTTTTACAGGCACGCCTCACGTAAACAGTAGTCTTGATGTTGATTGAGAGTAATCAGGAAATTTCTCACAATAAAAAGAATAAGATAGAGCATTGACTTTGGAGGATCAAAGATCGGTTGAAACTCCGGCGTAGCAAAAGATAGTCTCCACCTGTTTTTACAGGCTCGCCTCGGTAAACAGTAGTATTGTAAATGATGATGTTTTTACATAACTTGTTGTGCTGTGTGAAAGAGATCAATGGATTGAGGAAGTGTGTAGTCTGGAAACCTAGCGGTGATAACAAGGACTGCACGCTGAATCCATCCTCAGGTGGAGTGAATGTGTTCTGGTGTCTTGGAAGCCGATTAGAGCGCTTTCAACTGGACCGGGAGCTCGGAACATAACGTGTCATATGACCCGGTTGGTCAGAACTGAGTGTTGTGAATAAAAAGCAAGTCATGGGGGCGGCCCTATGAGAAACTGAGTGAGTATGAATGAGAGTAAAAGCCTTTATCCACCAGCGTCCTTTGGGGCACTGCTGGAAAACAGCAAACAGCGAATCATAAATCCAGCTGAAACCACAAAACAACAATTGGACTCTTAACAGCCTGTGCAAATACATGCAGGTTGTGGGAATGTTTTGGAAATTCATGGAGATTTTATAGGTAAATCATTTTCTCCCACTCTGTCATACAGCAGCCGTGGTACTGTGATTCATAAATAACAGGCTAAGAAAATAGTTTATAACTCAGTGTGCCCCTCCCCTGCTTTCTGTTAAAACTCATGGGTTAGGGTTTGAAAATAAAAATTGCTCTGACAGAGAAGTAAGTAAATAAAAATGTATTTCTATAGCACATTTCAGCAGCAGGGCAATTCAAAGTGCTTTACATTATAAAAACATAAAATCCTAAAAACCATCAAGTGGATCTGCATGACAGCCATGGGGGAAAAGTTGTCAGTGTGTGAATGGGAATGACTGATTTCATTGTAGAGCGTATTTGAGGGACCTTAAAAGCACTAATAAAGGTCTGATGTTCTGATGATCATTGCCAAACTTCTATCTCAATAAGGTTTCCAGAATTTTTCCAAAATCATATAAAGATAGCAACAGTTATACCTGTATTGAAAATATTGATAAAAATAAGAAAGCTCATAGACCAGTCTTCAATTTTTTACAATTCTTTTACAAACAGGGTAATCAAACATTTATGTGGCCAAATGTCTGTCCATTTTGTCTGTCTGTTTTTGTGAAATGAATGTCTGTTTCATGTTGTGTAAAAATTAGGGGATATGTGGCAGGATACATTTGATTTAAATTGTTTTCTGATATGAAACTAATTGAAATTTTGAGTTTTTAGGTCTGGAAAAGCAGTCCTGACCATGGACCGCCTGCTTGAAAGGTAAAAACATTTTAAACTATCTGATGCTCAGTGTTATTTATTAAATAAGGTATTACGATAATAATTAGAGGCTACAAGAGCAGGTCTGATCCAGCAGTACCATAATAATATTAGGTCAGTTCTTTATGAAAACACGAAAGGAAGTGCCAGAATGGGACAATCTCTCCCCTCAAAACATTATTTTAATAGATGGTTTGACTTTTTCCAGTCAGAATGATCAAATTAGACTCAAATTTAACACAAGATGAAATGCACCTTAACAGAATTACTGGACTGGACTAAATGGAGAAAACTTTAGCTAAATGAAACAATCTTTAGTTACTTGAAATAAATACAAAGTGTAATTAAAAGGGGTGTGTTTATAAAACTGGGCAAGACAAACTAAGATTATAAGACATAACATGACCTTCATTTTGTGTTCATCAATTTCATTAATTTCATTAATTTCATTACATCCATTGACATTTGCCTTTTCCTTCCCATAGAAAGTACTCCTGGATCAGTGCTTCTTTGTTCTTTCTGTGTCTCTGCTCTGTTCTCTCTAACCCCCAGTCGGTCGTGGCAGATGGCCGCTCACACTGAGCCTGGGTCTGCTGGAGGTTTCTTCCTGTTAAAAGGGAGTTTTTCCTCTCCACTGTCTCTACATGCATGCTCAGTATGAGGGATTGCTGCAAAGTCAACGCCAGTGACTGTCCACTGTCTCTACATGCTCATCCAGGAGGAGTGAATGCTGCAAGTCACTGACTGGATGCAATCTGCTGGGTTTCCTTAGATAGAAAAACTTTTTATCCAATTTGAATAAATAACTGAATCTGGCTGCACTGTTCAATGATTCGGATTAATTGGAATGCATGTACCTGACTTTTGTGAAGTGCCTTGAGATGACCAGCGGTTTATTTGGTGCATTTATTCTACATAACAAAGAACTAATGCATATTTTGCTTTCTGTTTACTTTGTAGTTTCACTCTACCCTTTTCATGGAGCTCTTTAAGCAACAATTTTAAAGAATTGTAAACTGTCAAGAAGACCATAAGAAAGGAGCAAGACGCTCGGTTTCCTGGCTCATGAAAATTGAGTTTGGCTTGCTGTTAATCTGCGTTAACACACACAGCGTATCCAACACGTAGTGATAACAGTACAGGCATCGTCCGAGCTTCTGCTGGCAACAACTTAATGCTCACCCTCTACTAATGATCCACATGGCCCTATCTTTCAGTGTTTAACCCTTTCTCTCTCCTAGAATTATCAATTGACTGAGCTTCTACTGTGACTAACTCTATGTGCTCTCTTTCAGACTCTAAACTTGAAAACTGGCTCAGAGTTTATCTGTTCTTTCTTTCTAGATGAAACGACTAAAGGAGCTACATCCATTAACATTTACTTTTCCTTCCCATAGAAAGTACTCCTGGATCAATGCTTCTTTGTTCTCTTTGTGTCTCTGCTCTGTTCTCTCTAACCCCCAGTCGGTTGTGGCAGATGGCCGCTCACACTGAGCCTGGTTCTGGTTCTGCTGGAGGTTTCTTCCTGTTAAAAGGGCGTTTTTCCTCTCCACTGTCGCTACATGCATGCTCAGTATGAGGGATTGCTGCAAAGTCAACGCCAGTGACTGTCCACTGTCTCTACATGCTCATCCAAGAGGAGTGAATGCTGCAAGTCACTGACTGGATGCAATCTGCTGGGTTTCCTTAGATAGAAAAACTTTTTATCCAATTTGAATAAATAACAGAATCTGACTGCACTGTTCAATGATTCGGATTAATTGGAATGTATGTACCTGACTTTTGTGAAGTGACTTGAGACGACATGTGTTGTGAATTGGCGCTATATAAATAAACTGAATTGAATTGAATTGAATTAAGCCTTCTAAACGGATGAGGAGTGAGTTTTTTCACAGCACTCAGTTACAGTTAAATGTAATTGAACCAGATTTTAAAAATGGTATCTATAGTTGAGATTTAATACTTATATTCACAATTTCATGAACACAATACTCTTCTTGAATCCTACACATAAGAAGAGACCAATCAAGGTATGAAAAGACAGTAAAACAAGCACTAGAACTAATGAAATTAGCACTTTGCATTATTAGAATTATAGCAACTACTAAAAACTAGTGACCCCATTCCTAAATATAATAAGGACTTACTGCATTAGAAAATATAGATAGATCTAAATAAGGCTAGATTAGAATAGAACATTCAGAGCTGTTATAATCTTGCTGATGAAAACCACAAATATTGTTATGGAACCAGATGATTACGAGACAGCAGCTTTATCAGGGCCGAACAGAAACATTTCCAGGGAAGATCCAAAGTCCTTTAACCTGATTTTGACTTTATTTAACCCTATCATGACACATATTATGTATGGAAAGAAGTAAAAGGTATAATAGGCAGCACTGACAACTGATTATTTCAAGGGTAACCCCTTGAGATGCACCATCTCATTTTTGACAGGGTTCTTGCAGAACAGAAGATAAACAACAGTAAAACGTATCAAACAAATATGAAAAAATCACACAGAAATACCCACAATATTCTCAAGGACCCACAAATACACACTCTCACAACCACATAGTCACACACACTCTCATAAACACCAGCATAGCAACTGCATGACACACATCACAAGACACAAAATAAGACAACATACACATACAGAGTTCATGCGCACATCTCTGTGAAGATTAAGTCCAGAATAAATGAACCTTTATTTCTACTGAAAGCAAGAGCAAGATGTTTTACAATAAAGTAATTAAAGACAGCTTGGATCTATGAATAACAGTAATACAGCAAGTAAGTGAGCCAAAGTATCCCAAGCTGATGAAGCTTTAAATTGAAATGCAAAACGTCTAATTTTTCCTTATTCTTGGTGTAAAACACAAAAAGATAACTGATCAGTATTTCTCAGGCCATATTGTGAATTAAATTGGATTAAGTATTTCTAAATACGCAGTATTTAAAAGTTTGAGGGGATGAAGATTAGTTTCTGTGGCATGGCCATAAATAACATCAGCGTGTTCTAGACTGGCAGCACCAATTATGTGAAAACTCATTTACGAGCTTGAAGGAAAAAACATTCTCAGAAAGATAATGTGACAATTTTAAGGCAACAGGCTTTCAAACAATTTTAAATTTAGGATTTTAACTCGACCAGTTAGACTCAGATTTTATCTGACTCCAAAGGATGATTTGTCAAAAACTTTACAACAAATAATTGCAGTGATTAAACTTGGAAAAACTTTCACTCATTTAAGACTTACAGCAGGAGGAAAAATGCTGTTAACTTTATAAAATTTGAACAGAATAAATCTACCATCGCCTTCTGACAAGATTAAAATGAATGTCCTATATTAAAACTTGGTTTTCACCAAAAGTGGTAGTTGCATTAAATGATACAGTTGATTTAATTGATGGAATTAAAAACAACAAAATCCCTGGCGGATTATAGATACCGATTTATGTCAAGTCAAGTTTATTTATATAAGAGCTTTCCAGCAACAAGACACTCAGGAAAATTCACATAAAGAGGGGCATTGCAGTGGTACGGAAAATCAAACAACAGAGGTAAGAATAGAATGAAGGATAAGAAAATGAACGGGATGTTCGACTGAAAACTTAACTAAAACTTAACTAATAATGTTTAGATGTCACAGTTATTATTTACACATGAATAGGTTTATTGTGGTAGGCAGAAGTACAAATTAATTTTCAACTTTCACTACTTGATGCTGTAAAAGGGTAACGAGAGGCCAAGTATCCATAGTTTTTGTGTCAGACCACCAGGTGCTACGAAGGTAGGCTATACTTTCCTTTTTCTCAACAGAATGATTCTGTTTATAACTAATCTATTTACTTTTTATTTTCTTTTACTCCTTAATAAGCTGGTACACAGCAAGACTGCAATAATGTTTATTTTTGTCTTCTTTGTATATAATAATAATGGAAATAAAAATGTACAAATATGATTAAGCGTTGTGAAATGAAGATGGTGAAACAAAGAAAAATGCTGATTTCACTACCCAAATTTGTGATTTCTTGTTCGTGTTAATTTGTTGTACTGGGATGACTGTATGATTAAACTGGTTATTTTCAGGCATTGCCGGTCACAATACTCATAATTTCTCTGGAAAGGTTGATGAAGAGTCGTCCCACTATATTGCCTGATGATGTGAGTGATAACCCTAAACATGTATTTTTCTCCTAGGTGAAGAAGGCCTGAAAAGGTGGCTGGGACCAGCTTGACAAATGGGTCCATTGACACATTATTAATAAGAACATGAGATCTCTGGGGTTCAGGAACAATAGAATCCAAAGATTGTGTTTGAGGGTTGAAAACGTGTAGTTGAGAAGAGTGTGACAGGAATGAATGAAGGCCCAAGGTATGAATGATGAATGATGTGGGCCACATGAGTGGAAGGTTCATGGATTAAATGGTATGTTTTAGTTTCTGTGAGCTCATTTTTGTTCTGGGTTTTGATTCATAGTTGTGTTCAGACAACTAATGAACGTTTTAGAGGGCACCAGGTTTTGTTTTAATGTGTTTTTCTCTAAGGTCGGTGTTCCCTATATGTGTTCAGATGCTCGCAAGTTGGAACAATTTTCTGGGTTTTCGTTTCAGAGGGTGAAAACTTTAATTTCCTATCCTATCCTTAAAGATTTAGCCGCCCAAACTTCCTTAAGAGGGGAGGCAGAAGCCAGCATGTGTTGTGTGTCTTAAGTGTTTGTCTAAATTTCTGTTTTAATGTTTGTCTCAAATGTTTGTCTGACTAACCTTTAGACTTCAGAGAAAACAACAAGAAATCATAATCATAGGATGGAAAATTGGAAATGGATATATCGGGGGAAAAAATTGTGACACGCCACGGCAAAACCAGGAACAAGTCGGCAGAGCACAAACGGAGAAAATGAGGAAAAACCGTCAATTTCTGAGAAAATGGTTATTTTCGTTTTATTGCAAAATGTGCAAGTTGAAATTATGAAGTATCCACTCAATTCTTTAAATAACAGTTTTGGAGGTTTTAAAATGGTAAATTTTATATTTAAACTCGGCTTGTTTTGGAGTCAGGCCAGGTGTAGCTTCTAGGAAGAGAGAAGAGAGAGAACAAAGTTAAAAGCTGAAATAACAGCAAATAATACAAAATTGAAGAGTAGTGTGAGAAAGTAGCGAAGAGGGTGAAAGTGGTCATTATGTCCTCCAGCAGCCTAAGCCTATAGCAGCATAACTACAGAGATAGCTCAGGATAACCTAAGCCACTCTAACTATAAGCTTTATCAAAAAGGAAAGTTTTAAGCCTAAGCCTTAAAGTAGACAGGGTGTCTGCCTCACGGACTAAAACTGGGAGCTGGTTCCACAGGAGAGAGCCTGATAACTAAAGGATCTGCCTCCCATTCTACTTCTAGAGACTCTAGGAACCACCAGTAAACCTGCAGTCTGAGAACGAAGTGCTCTGTTAGAACATATGGAACAATCAGATCTCTGATGTATGATGGAGCTAAATCATTAAGGACTTTATATGTGAGGAGGAGAATTTTAAAATTCTATTCTGGATTTAACAGGGAGCCAATGAAGGGAAGCTAAAATAGGAGAAATATGATCTCTCTTTTAATTTTCATCAGAACTCTTGCTGCAGCATTTTGAATCAGCTGAAGGCTTTTAACTGCATTTTGTGGACATCCTGATAGTAAAGAATTACAATAGTCCAGCCTTGAAGTAACAAATGCATGGACTAGTTTTTCAGCGTCACTCCTGGACAGGTATTTCTAATTTTGGCAATGTTCCGGAGATGAAGAAGGAAATCCTAGAAACCTGTTTAATATGGGGAATTTAAATGACATGTCCTGGTCAAAAATAACACCAAGGTTTTTTTACTTTATTATCGGAGGTCAATTTAATGCCATCCAGGTTAGGTGATTGACTAAGCAGTTTCTTTTTTAAAGATTCCGGTCCAAAGACGACAACTTCTGTCTTGTCTGAATTTAGAAGCAGAAAATTTAAAGTCATCCAAGTTTTTATGTCTTCAAGATATGCTTTTGTAGTCTATCTAACAGGATTTAGGGAAAGTAAAGCTGAGTATCATCAGCGTAACAGGAAAATGTATCTGCCTGATAAATTGGAACCCTATTGGAACCATATATATAGTACGAGAATTGGCCCAAAGTACTGAACCCTGTGGTACTCCACAATTAACCCTGGAGTTTAAAGGACGATTTTATCATTTACATGAACAAACTGGAATCTGTTAGACAAATAAGTTTTAAACCAGCCTAGCGCTGCTTCCCCTGATCCCTACAGCATATTCCAGCCTTTCTTAGAGAATATTATGATCCACTGTATCAAATGCAGCACTGAGATCTAACAGAAACAGGTCCAGACACAAGTCCATTATCTGAGGCAATAAGAATATCATTATAGTGACTTTCAGCAGAGCTGTTTCAGTGCTATGATGAGCTCTGAAGCCTGACTGAACACTCTTCAAAACAGGTCATTATGCTGTGTAAATGCTCACCACATTTGATTAGCAACTATTTTCTCAATAATTTTAGATAAGAATGGAAGATTGGAAATCGGTTTATAATTTATTAAGTCATCTCGATCAAGCGGAAGGTTTCTTAAGCAAAAGCTAATTACCAGCTACCTAAAAGCTTGTGGTACATATCCATTTACTATAAGATAAATTAATTCATATCTAAAAATGGGGCTGGTAATCAGAGGGAACACTGCCCTTAAATAATTTGGTTGGGATTGGGTCTAACATACAAGTTGAAGGTTTAGATGAAGCTAAATATTTCTGATAACTCAGGAAGCTCCACAGGATCAAAAACAGTCCAAACCACAGGTCAGGTTCTACAGTTACTTCCAATGTTGTCTCACTTGTTTGAGGATGAAGTTATCATCTTCGCGGAGTATGGTCAAAAGATATTATTTGTAATAGAATCAATTTTATTTAAGAAGAATCCCATAAAAAGTCATGACTGCTGAGAGCTAAGGGAATGGATGGCTCAACAGAGCTATGACTCTGCGTAAGTTTCGGCAATTACTAAAAAGAGAAACCTAGGATTATTCTTGTTCTCTTCTATTAAGGATGAGAAATAAGCTGTTCTAGCTTGGTGAAGTGTCTTTTTGTTATACAACAGTAGGCTATTTTTCAGATTAAGTAGGAATCCTCTAGGTGTGTAGAGCGCCATTTTTACTCAAATTTTCTAACATTGTGCTTTAAAGTACGCAGCTCTGAATTAAAACCAGGGAGCTAGCCTCCTATGAATAATTTCCTCTTTTTCAAGGGGCTGCATTGTCTAATGCACCACGCAATGATGAAGTAACAACTCTGAACAAGAGAATCAATTTGTGAAGGGGAAGAAGAAACAGAATATTGCCTCCACTGTGTTTCTGTGATAATGAGGAAATTAAAAGTGGAACAGGGGGATTCTTTAAGGTTGTTTAAGCATTGTCTGATAATAATCCTACTATAATGAAAATTTTCTTTCAGGTGTGGAGTACTCTGTTAAATTAAACTCAAAGGGTTATTAAAAAAATGGTCAGACAGCACAGGGTTGTGAGAAAAAAAAATATTGTTAGTATGCTTTACACTCAATGCCATGTCAGCAAGAGGTCCAGAGAATGAAGAAAAATGTGGGTAGGTTTGTTAAATGTTTGAGTAAAGCCAATTGAGTCTAAGATACCATTAAAGGCTATATTTAAGCTATCACTTTCAGTGTCAACATGAATGTAAAATCCCCCACTATAATAACTTTATCTGTATTTAACACTAAATCAGAATAAAAAGTCTGAAAACTGATCTAAAAAATTGAGAGTTAGGGGCCTGGTGGACGGTACAAAACAACAAACAGGAAGTGGTTTTAGTGCTTTTGCAATTTTGGATGAGGGAAAAACTAAAGGATTTAAATTATCAAAAAGAGTTGTAGCTATTGATTGGTCTGGGACTAGTCAATAAATCGGACGAAAGATGGTTGCTACTCCTCCTCCTCGTCCAGTATTTCGAGGAATGTGAAAATTTAAATAATTAGTAGGAGTTGACTCATTTATAGTAACATAATCCTCCTGCTGCAGCCAGGTTTCTGTGAGGCAAAATAAATCAATCTGATTGTTACAAATCAGGTCACTAACTAGTAAAGTCTTTGAAGAGAGAGATCTTTTGTTCAGTAAGCCACATTTAATTGTTTTATTTTTATTTTTAGTCTGAGTTATGTTTATTTTTATTAGAGTTAGAGTTAAGTTGTTTGAGGTCTTTTTCTTCGGATAAATGATCGTACATAGCCAGTTATTGCACTGTGGATGCCTTGTACCGATTTCAGTTCATATAAAACCGTCCCAGCAATCGTTTTCACTCTGAAGTCTTCTGCTTGTATGCGTCGAAGTATCAGAAGATTCTGAATAGCAGGAATGAGTTTGGGGGACGTCAGTGTTTTTTTCACTGACATGACATCGATCCAACTGCGTGGGTTGTGGAAAAGGTTGGAAAGACGGTGTCCAATTTCACCCATCTTCTGTGCCCAACTTCAAATGGCAGAGCCAGCATTGTCTTGAATATGCCACAGTCCTGATTGAACGTCTCCAGCACAAACAGATCTGAGGGGTTCGTCCGGTTGTTCTTGCGTCTGCTTGCCCGAAGAGACCAGCGACCATTTTCTGTGGTTTTTGACCCCCACACTGCACTAATGAGAGGTTCTCTCTCAGCTATTTCAACATCGTATAGCATATAAGACATTCTCGCCCGTTTTGCAGGTCGAGGAGACAGTTCATTTTCTTCTTCCATCCTCCCTGTTCCTGCATTGAGACTGTTTCAGGGCCATCATTAAGGTGGGGGATTGCAAGCCTCTAACACAGGCCCAATCGTTGTGGGTAAGAGTACACAGAGGCCAATGATCCATTAAATACCTCGTCTTGATTCCAATTGATACAGGCAGAGTTCTCCTATTTCATACATGAAAAATATACCCCAGCTACCCCTCAGGCCATATGGCTCCAAAGACCACTTTCCTGCAGAGTATTCAACGAGGGTCTTTGTACCTTGCAAAGGTAGTATGTTGATTTCTTAGGAGCTTTCGATTTCACGGGATGAATGCTGGTAGACGGTCACTGGGGGTTTCGCACAGAACTGACGTACCTCTTGGCCGAACCGAGATCTTATTTTCAAACGTCGTTTTTGAAGTTGAAGTTGGATCCTCATCATCGGTAGAGTATGTTATGACGGGGAATTCCGATAGGTGTCTCAGATGAGGAAGTAGATGATCCAGTTACTTGTTCAACATCATCATCTTGGACACGCATTGCGTTTCTCCTCCGCTTGACGATTAACTCTCTTAACTCTAACCATTGCTGAACAGGTGTTCTTTTCTAACGAATGCTGCATGTAAAGTGCAGAGTTTTATGCCTGTATTTAAAACAAACACTAAAACACGCCCTATTGGTCTCATTGGGTTATTCAAGGTTTAACGAGGCTTACAAACACACCCCCTCTATTTTAATTGGTGTTGATACCATACAGTTTCTGATAATACCATATTTGTCTTGTTTTATTCAAATGTTACACGCCACGGCAAAACCAGGAACAAGTCGGCAGAGCACAAACGGAGAAAATGAGGAAAAACCGTCAATTTCTGAGAAAATGGTTATTTTTGTTTTATTGCAAAATGCGCAAGTTGAAATTATGAAGTATCCACTCAATTCTTTAAATAACAGTTTTGGAGGTTTTTAAAATGGTAAAATTTTATATTTAAACTCGGCTTGTTTTTGAGCCTAAAACTCAGCCAGTTCATATTTTACATTTGGGGAGGGGAAAAATCCTGAGCTTATTTCTGTAGCGGCTTTGATTGGCTCCCTGCTGGCTTTTGTTTCTGCCTTTGGACCAATAAAATAAACCAGCGTTCTTCAAGAAACACATGGGCTACTTAAACAGCTCCTATGAAAAAATAATGTATTTCTTCACGATGGACAAGCTCAAAGTGTGGCAAACGAACTGAAAATCGGGCTGCTGTTACAGCGCTTCGCTGTGGGAGTACATGTTCAGCAGTACCGTCGCCGGGATCTCTCTTTCAGATTCTGAATCAGAAGGAGATGAAAACGGAAGATGATAGCGACTGCATTACTTTGGGAGAACATTCCTAGTTTGCAGCTGTCTTCAAACAAGACGATGGATGACGGAGAAAGCTTTGGACTGGCGGCTGAGGAGCTAGAATGTAAGATATCAGAAGCTATTGCTATCACAACCATTGAGGAAAAAAACAGAGACAGTGAGATGGAGAAGATACGTAACTTTGACTGTAAATGTTATGGAAGAAGAAGGAGAAAACTCTTCACCTTGGGAACCAGTCCTGTAGCCGCAAACTTTCTCCAGAGATCATGTACAACATAAGGATGGATTCTTTAGCAGCAGAAAGGGAGTGGCAGGACATGAGAATAATCGGACATCTTGAAGCAAACCGGCGTACGCTAGAAACTTCAGCAATGACCCCACATCCACCAAGAAGGACACAACGGAAAAGAAAAAAACACGCCAGGACAACGTAGGCATCGGAGGCATCGAAGTCTGCCGGAAAATACTTTCAGTTTCTTAGGGGGTGACTTTGATAACTTTTAAAAAAAACTATTTTACATCATGTACTGAAGCGGGGTTCAAATCACATAAACCTGACCAGCCAAATATTAAAATCGGCTTCAGTGAGGTTTGTGTTTGTATTTTTTAATCTAAGCTTGAGGTAGTGTTTTTTTCTTTCCCCCCTGCGCTGGGGGATCGGTGGTCCACAACAAACAGTTTTTTGGCCAGCGTAGATACACGAGTTTAGCTGGACAATCACTGTATCCCATGTGAAAAATTAACTTGAGAGGGGGTTGTATTTTCAATCTAAGCTTGAGATTGGTTTTTGTTCCCCTGCACTGGGTGATCAGTGTTCACAACGAAAGTTTTTTGTCTAGCGTAGCTACATGAGGTTTTAGCATCTACTGTATCCCATTCGCAATGTGAAAATCGACTTGAGTGGGGGGGGGGGTTGTTATTTTAATCAAAGTTTGAGGTTGAAAAAATAGAAAAAAAAACAAAATACTTGTTTCTCTTTTTGTGTTAGGAGTTTATTTCTATAAACACACCTATATGCAGAAAAAAAGTGGTGTGTTGTCATACTAATTTGTCAGCACTCGTCGATGTAAAACCATAAGCTGAATATTTCCTTTGGTTTCCCCCGCTCAGAATCTGTAAAGCCATGTTGGACTGACATCATCAGACACTTTGATGAAAACACGGTGCAAGGACCCCGCTTGAGGAAAAAGCCAGCGCCACAGGATCCCCATTTCATCAGCAGTGAGCAAACTTCGCAGAGTTTTTGGAGTTCCATAAAGAACTACGCAGAGGATCACGCCATCATGCTGCCTGGTCGACATCCTGGCCACAGGGATTGGCATGTGAAGCTACTGCCAACACATGTCTTAAAGGCCTCAGTTTGGCGTCTCTATATGAACTCTGCTAAGGAGCTCGTATGTATAAAAAAAAAAAATATTTTCTATAGAACAGTGAATTTTTTTTCTAATGGACAGTGGATGTAAAACTTAATCACAAATGTATAACCCTGTGAAAATTTTCTTTCAGGTGAGCGGGCAGTTTTGCAAATCAAGCTTCAAGGCGCTTGGACCCAGCTACTCCCCACATATGAAAAGCTGTAGGCCCCCGCCACCGACCTCTGCTGGCAGTGCAACAAGATAATGACCTTCTTATAAGAACTGCAAACTTCCAGAGGAGAGGAAGACTGCAGCAATCAAGAAGCAACAGGATCATCTTCAGCTTGTTAAAAAGAGAGGGGCCGTCTACAACGAGATGACTGCTGCCTGCAAAAAGACCTGCGACGACTATCAGCGTGCTCCCATCGGCCCCTCCCCACCTTCAAGTAAAAAGATCAGGATGCACTACAGCTTTGACTTTGCACCTTTTGTTCTTATAAAGTATAAACATAAGACTGCTTTAACGATACACAGGCTTTTGGTTTAATCTAATCCCTGTTTTTTTTGTCCTCTGTCTTCATCAGATGCACTTCTCCTCGAACCCACTGCAGCCTGGGCCAATGTACTTCCTGACACCACGGAAATGTGGACTTTTTGGTGTCTCTTGTGAAGGGGCCTGCAGAAACAGGTGAATTTCCTTATTGATGAAGGCATGTCATCAGGGAAGGGGAGCAATGAAGTCATCAGCTATATGAACCACTTCTTCACTCAATTTCGGAGTTGGAGAAAACTGATGTGGATCTTCATTGTGACATCTGCACTGGGCAAAACAAAAACTATTTTTATGCTGTGGTATGGCGCCTGGCGGGTTGCACACAAGCTTCACTCCACACTAAACATCCACTTCCTGATTGCTGGCCCACACAAGTTTGCAACAGACAGTGGCTTTGGGGCTTATCAAAAAAAAGCATACAAGAGGACCAGGGTCAGCACATTGGCAGATATCGCCAAAGTAAGTCTATTCCATCTGATAGAAAATCGAAGAGGAAAAAGTCAGTCATATGCATGAACAACTAAAATGCTTATTTCTATTATGGTCCTTTCTGTGTACAGGTAGTGGAAAAAAACAGCTCGCCAGAAAGTCGCCTCAACATCCTACAGCTGGTCGGACTGGAAAGATGGCACGGTGTTTAGTCAAACCACGTTTGAAAATGCAGGCACACCTGAGTCCCTACGTCCGAAAGTTCCCACAGATCAAGAGTTACCAGCACTTCAGTATCTATTATGCCAAGACTTTCACAGTCTGTATTTTCTCAATGACAAAGGAGGACATGCAATATTTTAATTGTCTTTTGTGTGCTTTTATTAAACAGCCTTGATGCCAAAAGACCTGGTGTGGTCCTAGCTAGGACTCACAACGACGCAGAGCTGGTTAGCTTTCAGCTCCTGTTTGGAACCGGGAGGTTTTACCCCCTGTCGTCTGTGTTCCTTCCCTGCCTGCTCCTGGGACTGGCCACGGACATGTAAAACCCAGGGTTAAATAGCCTTCAACCAAATATAAAACTTTTCATGTAAATAGAAATAAATAAATAGGAGAAATAAATAGATAATAAATAAGTCTTTAAAATAGTTAGAAAGGTAATTATATAAAAAAGGTAATAATTACAAACACTAAAATGCTGTGTGAGGAAAAATCTCTTATTCTGAAGGGCGTCACATTGGATTGTAGCCATGTGGACTAGACCAGCCAATTGGGTTTGAAACGTTCTCTGGCGCTAGAAGAAGGCTGAGCAGAGAGACGAAGAAGCTAAAAGAGTTGTGCTGTGAAAGAGAGAAAAGATAAGAGAAAATTGATGATTAAAAAGTCTTCTCTCTATGTCTGTAAATCTTTCCCATTTTTTCTGGAAGAGGAGCTTTCCGTAATTCATTTTTTTCTGACTGCGTTTGGGGAGTTATATGTACAGAACTGAACTTGGTGAGTTAAAAGTGTATTTTATTTACTGTGAAAGATGTTATTTGTAAGATAGTTTTATTTCATTGAAACGGAAAGCTAAAGTAGCACATTTATGTTATGTTATAAAAAGAAAGCAAAACTGTGGAGGTAATGAATGAGCTAGTATGGGTGAAGCATGTTTCCCCCACACATACGATGTTCAGCCGCCAAATTGGCGATTATATTATTTTATTCAGTACAAAGCAAAGTTAAAAGAGCTTTTGTTATGCTTGTTGGTTATTAAACCAGGCCTTTAAGGTTCTGCTGGAAATTAGACTGAGAAACTCCGAGTGGATTGCTGAGTTGGATCCGCTAGTGCGAAACAAGTAACCCAGGAACCCTGTAACCGTCTCTAGCAGGAGCTACGCATCTGTTGGACATTTCGAATCATCCAAACTGGTATGATCTACCCTTGCTCTCCGAGAAGGAAGCAGTGGATTCAGAAGAACAGGATTAAACCCTCAGGGGCATAAGAGAGAAAGACACTGAATTGAAGCACAAGCTTTAAGGTTTTTGCTGGATTATTTCCGCTGTGTTGTATTGTTTTTCCTCTTTTTGAACCACATCCATATCCATTGTTGAGGTGTGGAATGTACAATTGTCCGTTTGGGTATAATAGAGAAAGAAATGGTTAAAACAGGAAATTAAAACCCTTGACTTCTTAAAAAAAGAACACCAAATAACTAAAAACAGATTAAAAAACCACAACACACTGTAAATTAAATAAAATTACAGTATCAACTTGAACTTTAAATAGAAAACTATAACCTAGGTTTAAATAAATGGTATCCTTTCAATACCTGGCATTAGGTTAAAATTCTCAATGGGATTAGATAAAATATTCCAAAGGAAGTAGGGAAAACCATTTTGAACTGAACTTTGTATTGTTGTATGTCAATTGTTGTAATTATTTTTTCCTTTCAACAAATAAGAAAAGCCGGCAGTTTTGAAAACTTTTATTTTTGGGGTCTGTGGTCATTAATAATTACTTGAGCTTCTTTCTACTCCCGTAGCCCCGAACCTAGCACCTGGTCTATTATTTGTTTTATTAACTGTTAGCACACAGGAGGTTTACAGACAGACAGACTTATTTTTATTCAAAAGTTAGGCCTTTCTGTTCCGATGAAGCTAAGGACATTACATGGCCAGCACCACAAAGCACTGCACAGAATAGCACACAGAAGAGGATGATGGTGTGACACTGTGACACTGTGTCTGTGACAACTGTAATGTGTATAAAGTTGTAAATAAAAATTACATTTGTGACATGATCAAAGTCAAGTTATTGCCCATTTCTCTTCCTTGGTCCTTTAAAGTCAAGAGGTTTGCAGACATAAAATGTGACGGGTACATACAGATTAAATAGCTGTAGCACCAGCCTGTTCTAGATTAACTCGTATTCAAAAGGTGTAAACTATTAACACATAGCTCTATTCATACCTGCACACATAAAATGAAGACTGATAAACAATATTTCTGCATGCTACAATAATCTTTGGACATTTCATATTACATATTAAGAAGAACACATCCACATTATTATGATATTTTGCTAATTGCTCTGAGATAGGATTTCAAACTCGGCCTGAGGCAGAACATTTAATAGACTGGAACTTTAAGTGAGACTGATCTAAAAACAAGAGGAAACTAAACCAATCACCAGGATGCAGACATTAGGTTGTAGTCATGATGCAATTTGCAGACATAAATACTATAAAAAATAGATTGGAATGCAGTGTTGTAAATTATCTTTACATACTACTAAGAGTTCAGTGACAGAAGTCTTGCAGTCAGTTGCAGCTTCTGTTGACAAACAGTTGGGGGAGGTGGGCTATTCAAAGTCATTTAAATTAGCAGCTTTTGTCACTGCCCTGCTTTCAGGGAGAGAAAACAATGAATCTTTCAAGGCTGATTTCTCAGAAAAGTAGTCTGGTGAGTGCAGACATTCAGATGGTCATATCTTCTTCAATTCTTTTTCGATTTCCACAAGTTTGACATCATTGGAAAGCTTAGACTCCACTCTTTCAGGATCTGTAAATTACTCAAAACGACCCCAGGTAGACTTGTTCCTGGTTTTGCCACGGCCAGTCACAATTACTGGTTATATTGATCACATATTTAACAAGAATAAATAACTAAATGATGGTATGATTAAGGGTGTACAGAATATGCAAATTACTTTTATCTAGTATTGGGGGTAGAGGTTACGGGGAAGGACCCTAAAGGTCTAATTTAGGTAGATATAATCAAATTATCAACGCGCTTGAAAAATAGGTTGTCCTAAACACTGGACACCTTCATGGTAAATGATGCGAATACTTTGTTCTGGGGATGATTTAAAAAAAATTATTTTGGAAAATAATGGTTTGAACAAATCTAACTTTGGCTGCTAGTTAACAAACAATAAATTAGCAACTAACTGGGTTACAATATAAATATGATTTTGGGGTTAAAGGTGAGAAGATGACTCTGTTATATTATCCACATATAAGATTTTCATGAAAACAGGTATTGGAGCATTTCCTGTTCCCAACAAGCCCTAAAGGAAACTGTAATTGATTTTATGGGTTCTGACAACAGAGTGAAAGGATGTAGAGATGTGCTTGACACTTTCACCAGGTCGGCTGAGAGAGCTAATCACACAATCAAAAAACGATTGGCTTAAGTTTGTGCTGATACAAAAATGAAGTGTCTGGATGTGCTGCCCTTGGTGATGTTTTACATCAGATCTTCACCCACTGAGCTCATGGGTTTAACTCCCCATGAGCTGCTGACAGGAAGAACCATGCCCTGACCTTTCACCTCCTCTTTCCAATCGGGGTGTGAATCCAGTCTGGATTCAGAGAGAGCAACTGACATGTTCAAAGATTTTAATCTGCTGTGAAGTTTTTGTCTCATAACACAGGAGGCTTTAACCAAAGAACCAACAGGAGAAACAAACTCTGGATGAGGGCAAAACTAAGGTAAGCAGATTATATTGGAGGAAGGTAGAGTCATCCTCCGAAGGAAACCTCAGAGAAATCAGAAAGAACCTGAGGAAGAACATATGAATAGGTTCGATTGGATATCTTTTGACTTAACATTTCATTTCCAGCTAACACATCAAAAAATGTGCTTGTGAAACTAAATTAATTTATTCCAGTAACCACAACGTCAAAAGGTAAGATTAACTCATCTTTTTGATTTCAACTAACCAAATACAATTATGTGGAATCTGTTTCATACCTTTTGAGTGGGCTGGGTTACTTCAACAGAGGGAACGTGCTAAAGATTAAACAATAAAAATTCTATTTGTTGGGTTAAAGCTTGAAGGAGTATTTCCTGGTAAATTTGAAATAAGGTCACAAAATCAAAAATCATAGAGGGGATTAAAACTGTGTGAATAATCAACAAACAAATGTTTACTTTTGTGAATGTGGGAAATTGTGGAATAAATTGCATGAAGGGTTAAATGAGTGTTCAACTATTTAATCAATTCAAATAACTTCATGAATAGAAATTATAACTTCCAATGTGCTTCTGAGTTATTTATTTATAGATGATGTTTTTTACAACTTAGATAGTAAATTAACTTGATACAAGACCTTGAACTTTTACTTGCTGCTGAACAGAACTGATTTATGGGGAATAATTGCTTTACTAATTAATAATAATTGCTATTGACTGGACAGGAAAGACGTTCCCTGGTTACCATCTCCATCCAGGATGCCCTGACACCGATTGGCCTACTTCGTCAGGGGGAACCTTTCAGAAAATGTGTTTTTGAATTTGATATGTCTGCTAGAATACAAACTGCTTCCTGTTAGAACCGATTCTAATCTTTTAAATGACACCAAGGCAAAACAGGAGCGACAGCTGAAGGCTGTGTAAACAGGATGTTGAAATTATTTCTTGTCAAATTAGAATAGCTTTGGATATGATCCTAGCAAAAGAAGAAGGTTGTGTAAACAGGATGTTGAAATTATTTCTTGTCAAATTAGAATAGCTTTGGATATGATCCTAGCAAAAGAAGAAGGTTGTGTGGTGTTTTTGTAGAGGTTTGTTGTTCTTTTATTCCCAACAATTACAGCACCTGATGGATCTCTAACGAAGGCCCTAAATGAATCGCAATCATTATCCATTGAATTAAAATCGCACTCAGGAATGGATGAACAATTTATAAAAAAAAATGTTTGAGCAGTGGTCTGGAAAATGGTGAAACCTACTGGTGAGTATATTCACGTCATTAACTGTTGTGGTGATCGCAGGTTGTGTTTGCTGTTGT
This sequence comes from Crenichthys baileyi, assembly GCA_036173005.1. Classification (NCBI taxonomy): domain Eukaryota; kingdom Metazoa; phylum Chordata; class Actinopteri; order Cyprinodontiformes; family Goodeidae; genus Crenichthys; species Crenichthys baileyi. Next base: position 1,139,344 of record JAHHUM010002026.1, read on the forward strand.
GCAACGTGTATTCCAGCTCTCATCCTCAGGTGTATTGATCGTGTGATTGGTTCCAGTGATACCAGAGGTTTAAGATTACCAGAATATTAAATGGATGTGGTGCCAGAGCACACTGATGTTGTCCACTGAATATTTAAGCACAAGTGATGATGTGGATCCCATGGAACCAAACCAAAGTGAGAAATTATGACACTGTGCTGTGAGGAGGTCGAAACCCATTGTTCAGAGCCAGCCTGAAAATGGGAGCAAAATCAAATCACAACCATAAACCAAGGATGCCACACCAGGAGGATGACCAACCTTTTCCTGCAGCCTGGAGAGGGACCGGACCAGACGACTGCAATAGATAATTGAACAGGGTCTACGATTCAGGGTCTACAATATACTGACACACATTGTGCTGCTCATTTCCGCTGTGCTTCTAGATTTTTATTATTTTAGTTGTTTTCAATTTTTCAACAGGGCATCATTATCTATTTGCAATGTTTCAATCATTTAAATTTCAGACACATCAGCATAGGTCTGTTCTATGGGAAACAGAGGGGGTGCACACACTGAGGGCTGCAGGCAGTTACCGGAAAGATGGCACTCTGTTCGGGGGGCCGGAGTTACGCGACGGACGGAAGGAACTGCCTCCCATATTCTAGCTTAGGTCCATATGCACTAGACACATTGGCCCTGTCCCAATACCCACACTACACCCTACGCCCCTCTATGAAGTGTGTACTTTGTACAAGTGCATGTAAGTGTTGAAGTGCGCAGGTTACAATCGTGCAAAATTGGAGAATTGGGACAGTAGGGGTTACGTCATCGACTTGCACCTCTGCACCGTAACTGCAACATCAAAAAGGGCGGGAACCGGCGCTGTTTTCACAGTCTTGCTGCTAAAAATACTATTTAAAACTGCAACAAGCAATAGTTTTGAGGAGAAGAAAGTGCAGGAAGCCAAAGAGGCTTATACACCAGACTCTCGCCACACCAGTGTTTGTTTGAAAGGTAACTTCAGTGTTCTGGCCTACTGACTGCCCAGACTCACTCTGAACCCAGTGGTATCTTACAATGTTGAGCCTGGAAAACCAGTAAAAAAAATATTTGTCGGCTTGCTGTCTAAAGTTTACGCAGTTCTTATTATTCTGATTTGATGGTTGATTACGTTGATGGTTGTGATTGGTTTTTGCTTAGAACATCATCTGCAGCAGTGAATTGTGGGTAATATACTTTGGCGAAGTCCGCCTAGATGCGGGCTTCGCCAAAGTGTGGATTGAGGGCACAGGGGGGGGGGGGGCCCTCTGGAGAATTGGGACACACTACGCACTCGAACCCATCAACTGGAACGCGCAATTCAGGGACACAAGGGTGGAAGTGCGAGTATTGGGACAGGGCCGATTGATGTGAGGTGGGTTTTTCCCACCTCAACAGGGGGATTGTTATGGATGAATGATTCTGTTGCCTTTTCTAATCATCTCTTTGCTGCCCTAGTTGAATATATCTGCCCTTGTTGCTTATCAGCCGCACCTCTCACTGCTACAGCTACACAACATAACTGTTGATATCACATAAGATGCAACACATAGTCAAGGATAAACTGATACTAGAGGATGACCTTCAGGAGGGTTAAGAACAGGCATGGATAAAAGCAAGACTCACGCTAAGTCCCTAAGATGGGCTGAGGGGGGCCTGGTACCGAAGGTGAATGTCACTCTGTATCTGTTCAATTGTATACTCTGTACACTGATCGTTTTGGCATTAAATCTTGATATTATGTTTAACCATCTCTCATTATTTCACAAGGTAAATACTTTGCTGGTTTTAATGGTTGGGTCTCGGAACTGGAGAGAAACGGACCCGGTGGTGCACAGGGAGGAAAGAGAGTAAAACTCCCATTTTACAACAAAAAGCTGGTATTTTCTCCGTAAAGCGTCTTTCCAACTAACTACTGCTTCTGCTACCCATAATGCATTGAAATCTAAGAATTCACCTTCAAAATAAAATACATGACACTGGCTGCATAGACATCCTTTTTCTTTTTACATGAATTATTACAAATTAACCATTAAATTTTTTATCACTAAATTATTAACTATTTCCAACTTTTATCCCTGGGCAGAACAATGCCCCTCTCCAGAAAGGTGTCACAGGTAGACACAGAGTCAGGCCAGGTGTAGCTTCTAGGAAGAGAAAAGAGAGAGAACAAAGTTAAAAGCTGAAATAACAGCAAATAATGTAAAATTGGAGAGTAGTAGGAGAATGTAGCAGAGAGAGTGAAAGTGGTCATTATGTCCTCCAGCAGCCTAAGCCTATAGCAGCATAACTACAGAGATAGCTCAGTATAACCTAAGCCACTCTAACTATAAGCTTTATCAAAAAGGAAAGTTTGAAGCCTAGCCTTAAAAGTAGACAGGGTGTCCGCCTCACGGACTAAAACTGGGAGCTGGTTCCACAGGAGAGGAGCCTGATAACTAAAGGATCTGCCTCCCATTCTACTTCTAGAGACTCTAGGAACCACCAGTAAACCTGCAGTCTGAGAACGAAGTGCTCTGTTAGGAACGTATGGAACAATCAGATCTCTGATGTATGATGGAGCTAGATCATTAAGGGCTTTATATGTGAGGAGGAGAATTTTAAATTCTATTCTGGATTTAACAGGGAGCCAATGAAGGGAAGCTAAAATAGGAGAAATATGATCTCTCTTTTTAATTTTCATCAGAACTCTTACTGCAGCATTTTGGATCAGCTGAAGGTTTTTAACTGCATTTTGTGGACATCCTGATAGTAAAGAATTACAATAGTCCAGCCTTGAAGTAACAAATGCATGGACTAGTTTTTCAGCGTCACTCCTGGATAGGATATTTCTAATTTTGGCAATGTTCCGGAGGTGAAAGAAGGAAATCCTAGAAACCTGTTTAATATGGGATTTAAATGACATGTCCTGGTCAAAAATAACACCAAGGTTTTTTACTTTATTACCGGAGGTCAATTTAATGCCATCCAGGTTAAGTGATTGAATAAGCTGTTTCTTTTTTAAGGACTCTGGTCCAAAGACGACAACTTCTGTCTAGTCTGAATTTAGAAGCAGAAAATTTAAAGTCATCCAAGTTTTTAAGTCTTCAAGACATGCTTGTAGTCTATCTAACTGGTTGGGTTCATCAGGATTTATGGATAAGTAAAGCTGAGTGTCATCAGCTTAACAGTGAAAATTTATCCTAAGCTGCCTGATAAATTGACCTATTGGAAGCATATATGTAGTTAAGAGAATTGGCCCAAGTGCTGAAGCCAATCTGTCAGACAAATAAGATTTAAACCAGCCTAGCGCTGTTCCCCTGATCCTTACAGCATATTCCAGCCTTTCTAAGAGAATATTATGATCGACTGGATCAAATGCAGCACTGAGATCTAACAGAAACAAGTCCATTATCTGAGGCCATAAGAATATCATTAGTGACTTTCAGCAGAGCTGTTTCAGTGCTATGATGAGCTCTGAAACCTGACTGAAACTCTTCAAATAAGTCATTGCTGTGTAATTGCTCACACATTTGATTAGCAACTATTTTCTCAAGAATTTTAGATAAGAATGGAAGATTGGATATAGGTCTGTAATTTTTCAAGTCATCTCGATCAAGCGAAGGTTTCTGAAGTAAAGGTTTAATTACAGCTACCTTAAAAGCTTGTGGTACATATCCATTTACTAAGGATAGATTAATCATATCTAAAATGGGGCTGGTAATCAGAGGGAACACTTCCTTAAATAATTTGGTTGGGATTGGGTCTAACATACAAGTTGAAGGTTTAGATGAAGCTAATATTTTTGATAACTCAGGAAGCTCCACAGGATCAAAACAGTCCAAACACAGATCAGGTTCTACAGTTACTTCCAATGTTGTCTCACTTGTTGAGGATGAAGTAATCATATTCAGGAGAATGTCAAAGATTTTATTTTTAATAGAATCAATTTTATTTAAGAAGTATCCCATATAGTTATGACTGCTAAGAGCTAAGGGAATGGATGGCTCAACAGAGCTATGACTCTGTGTAAGTTTAGCAACTGTACTAAAGAGAAACCTATGATTATTCTTGTTCTCTTCTATTAATGATGGGAAATAAGCTGATCTAGCTTGGTGAAGTGTCTTTTTATACAACAGTAGGCTATTTTTCCAGATTAAGTAAGAATCCTCTAGGTGTGTAGAGCGCCATTTTCTCTCCAATTTTCTAACATTGGGCTTTAAAGTACGCAGCTCTGAATTAAACCAGGGAGCCAGCCTCCTATGAATAATTTCCTTCTTTTTCAAGGGGGCTGCATTGTCTAATGCATCACGCAATGATGAAGTAACACTATGAACAAGAGAATCAATTTGTGAAGGGGCAGAAACAAAATTATTGCCCTCCACTGTGTTTTTCTGTGATAATGATGGAATTAAAAGTGGAACAGATTCTATAAAGGTTGTTACAGCATCGTCTGATAATGATCTACTATAATGAAATTTTCTTTCAGGTGTAGAGTACTAGGTTAAATTAAACTCAAAGGTTATTAAAAAATGGTCAGAGAGGACTGGGTTATGAGGAAATATTGTCATGTCTTTACACTCAATGCCATATGTCAGCACAAGGTCCAGAGAATGAAGACAAACGTGGGTAGGTTTGTTAATGTTTTGAGCAAACCCAATTGAGTCTAAGATAGCATTAAAGGCTATATTTAAGCTATCACTTTCAGTGTCAACATGAATGTTAAAATCCCCCACTATAATAACCTTATCTGTATTTAACACTAAATCAGATAAAAGGTCTGAAAACTGATCTAAAAATTTTGAGTAAGGGCCTGGTGGACGGTACAAAACAAAAAACAGAAGAGGTTTTAGTGCTTTGCAATTTGAATGAGGAAAACTAAAGATTAAATATTCAAAAGAGTTGTAGCTATTGATTGGTATGGGACTAGTCAAGAAATCGGACTGAAAGATGGTTGCTACTCCTCCTCCTCGCCCAGTATATCGAGGAATGTGGAAATTCAAATGATTAGTAGGAGTTGACTCATTTAATGTAACATAATCCTCTTGCTGTAGCCAGGTTTCTGTGAGACAAAATAAATCAATCTGATTGTCACAAATCAGGTCACTAACTAGCAAAGTCTTTGAAGAAGGAGATCTTATGTTCAGTAAGCCACATTTAACTATTTTATTTTTATTTTCAGTCTGAGTTGTGTTTATTTTTATGAGATTTTCCTGATTTCCTCCTTTTAGATTATTTTTTAATCTATTCAATTTTGGCCTTGGGTGAGACACTGTCTTAATAGGGTAATGGGTGGGTAGCAGTACAGAAGCTGCAGAGAGGAGTATTAAACTACGACCCTGCTTCCTGGTCTGAACCCTGGGTTGTCAGAGTTTTGGAGAACTAATAAATACGGCCAGATTCCTAGAAAGAAGAGCTGCTCCATCCAAAGTGGGATGGATGCCGTCTCTCCGGATCAGACCAGGTTTTCCCCAAAATGTTCTCCAATTATCAATTAATTTACTTAAAGATTTATTTATTTATTTATTTTATAATGCAGTTTTATTTTGTGACACTTTTATTGTGTAAAGCTACTTTACGTATTTCAGTGACTTTTACTTTTTAACCCCGTTTTTCATTTTAAGCTCTTTTTATTTCATGTTCTTATATTCAAATGAGGGGGCGGAGTTTAATCTGTGGGGCGCCGCTGGGACAGCAGGGCCGAGCTGAATTCGTGGCTGTGGCAGGCAGAAGCATGCTGCTGCCTGCCAGAAGACAGCATGCCGGAGGGAGCCAGGGGGATTCCTCGCAGAATCCCCCTGGCTCCCTCTCCTGGCTCCTGCCGTAAAAGCCTGCCACGGCGGTTGCTGCTGTTTTTGTGGAAACCAATGCTGATTATCGGCAAATGGGATGTCATTATTGTTATAGCCTGTTACTTTTAAATGATGATGTCTTTATTGGTTTTTATTTAATAAACAGTGTTAGACCCATAAGGTGGCTGTATTTACTTGAGATGGGAAATAAATAGCACTATGTGTGTATATGACGTGCTGAAAGAATTGCAAAGACTTATTGCACAAACAGCTTCGACAACAGTCCGTCATCTTGGCGCTAGTGCTGCTGCTGCTTCTTCTTCTGCTGGCGGTATGCAACAAATTCAGAGGTGCATACCGCCACCTACGGTACATCATTGTATATCTCCACCCACTATATTCTATGTTTTAGTTTTGTATTTCATAAAAATAAGAACAATGCTTTATTTATAATACTCTTGATTTCCTCTCTACCACCCTGTGTTCCTAATATTCCTTTTAGACTGAATTATCTCCCATTGCCTTTTGCCGTCATCCAATCCCCGCACTACGTTTACTGGCGGTGAGGAGTGTGACAGCGCATGCGCAACGCGAATCGACTAACTCTGTGCTCCACTAACCAGCCTGATATCACGTGATGCCAAGTCGCTGATGTAAATTCGTATTCTCATAGAAAAGAAATAGTATTTACAAACTGTTATAGCATATTGTATTCACAAAGAATAAACCACAACTGTAAACTTGAACTTTGTGTTTGTAATTTCTTGAAGCTGTAACATTTTATTTTGTATTCTTATAGAGAAATATAGAATACCTCTTTTGGATTTTACTGGTACAACTATTGACTAATATGCACACATTTCCGCCTTTACAAACACATTGTTTTTGACAGCGTTCTTACCCAATAGATATTAACTTGCTTGGTTTGTCACCAAGGCAGAGACTGTGGAGGATGATAATGCCGTAAGAAGGAGCAGAAAGCAGCACATGATAACTCAAAGTTTGTTTTTCAGAGATGTACCACAAGGATCAAACTGCTGCAGCTCCATGTAAGGTAGAATGAAAGTGAACGATCAAACATGCAGAGAAATAAATCCCAACAAGCAAAATGAGAGAGAGGTTGTCAAAGATAATAATCTGGACCTGAACAAAGAAAACCAGGCTGAACAGATACTGAGAGAGAAGGGAAGCAGATAGAAAGATGGTGAGATGATTTCTACATGTGATACAAACACACAGACCAAGAAATGGGGATAAAATTAGGGCGACGGGACAAGACAGGAAATTAAAACACTAAGAAAACCGTAAGGATCTAAATAAAACCAACATATAGAATCTACATGCCAAGACTTCACCTAGCTTAAGTGATCCAACTAAATGCTCTGCTGCTCTGCTGGAGTTGGAATAAGACAAAGACAAAGTTCTCAGTTGTTATTCAATCTAGAATCAGTACCGTAGAAGAGCACATAAACGGAGCCATGAATCAAACTTTCAGCTGGTCTGAGCTCTCAGGCTCCTGCTGCCGGCTCTCTCCTACCAGATTCAGGGTTATTTATAGGAATTTATGCCCAACATTATGTTTATATGTCTGCTTAAAGCTCCTGGATTGATTTCAAAAGGAAGATTATAGGAGGAAGTTGGATGTGAGTTGGTACTTTGAACAGAGCTGCAAAGACTGGGCTGAAAGCAGAGCTGTTGGACTGGATCTCTGTGGGTTATTTGGACCTCAGGAAACATCAGCTTGTGAAAAATGGCAGAATTTGTTTCCTTTAAACAGGAATACACTGAAGTACAAAGCATGACAGTGATACCATTAACCCACTAGTTATTACTGGTTGTGAGACATTTCATGATCCTCTCACATGTAAGAAAAAGATTGAAGATCTGACATTTTGAGAAGCTCCTCTGTTGACAGAAGTGCTTCATTCCTGCAGAGGCTGTGATCTTTTCTCTGAAAGGTTTCCTCTCCAGACCTCATCTGTATGCAGCTTTCATTCCAGGACCTTCTGCAGCATACATGCATATTGCACAGCAAGCAATACTGGAACAAAATGAATATGTTTGCCGATAATTCTGAAATGTTATTACATTTTCGGAGGCGTACTAATACCACGCCTTTCTCATTCTCCCACTCGCGCCTGCCTCACATTAATCAGGGCAGATATGCAAATGGATCTGGATCTGTGCCTGATCATCGAGTGGTTTCTCAGCTACATATGAAATGAAGGAAACTTGGAAAAACAACTTTAGGTCAAAACATTAAATAAAAAAGCTGAATCTAAAGCACTGTATTGTTTACACTGATTATTACATCACTGGAACAGATTTGGACACAGCAAATTTCTGACATGTTAACTTACAAAAACCCGTAAGATGAGACCTCATACTGTGTTCCTCATTTTATACTGAATATACTGAACTGAAATATATAAAAACACTCTGATGTATATTTCGAATCTTCTGACTTGGAAGTCATAAAAAATGAACTATATAGATAGATTGGTGTTAAAATTTGAGATGAAATGTGATTAATGTTTATTGATGGAAAACTGTTCATACTTTGTTTTCCGTTACTCAACATTAACCAGGTTGAGGAGATAACTGCTTGCAACATCTCCATCTTCTCCAGCGAGAAATTTCCAGAATGACCTTAGTTTAGATCTGATGCTGAGCCTCTCTGATACGACTAAATTCCTTACAATATCCCTGGGCTTAGGGCTAGGTACATTCAAAAGAAGCTAATTTATTTCAATATTCTGGCAATCCATCCATAGAACTTAAATGATCAAGATCTTTGTCACAATAAATCACCACAATAAATCAGTACCTGATCTAAGAGGACTAAGATATGCTATATCTTCTGCACAGTTAAGCCAACAGAATACAACATCATCTGCAAAAAAAGCAAACCGAGCTGATGAGGATCTTAAGCCCTTTTCACAAAACACATTTAGACCTGGGCTGAGATACGTTCTTCAAACCTCAGAATGATTTTATGTAATGATGTAGGAGGTGTAGAGGGTCTGGAATACAAGCTGCTACCTGTTGAGTTGCCAAGAACGTTTATTACTTATAGATGAGCTTTTACACATACATACATACACACACACACACACACACACACACTCTAGTTTTGCTATATGTAGTGAGGACCATGTATTGACTCCCATTGACTTCCATTGATTTTCAGTCATTTTCAACCCTTTCTATGCCCTAACACTGACAATAACCCTAAACCTAACCATTACCAGTGCATGCCTAACCCTAACCTTAACTTAAACTTAATTCACACCTTAGTCCTAAACCTAACTGTTAGCAAAATAGGTCGTGAGGACCAGCAAAATGTCCTCACGTTGGTACCAACGGTCCTCAATTTGATGGTGAAATCGGTAAAATGGTTCTCCCTGTGATGCCAAGACAGGAACGCACACCCACACCCACACACACACACAGACAACATAATAATACAGAATAAATGCTAATGTTTTCACTTTTGTTAGGATATGGACAAGACTCATCACTGTGTACTTCAAGAGGAATTGTTGTAAACAATGGTGCCGTTTCTGGGGAAAAAGGTTCGGGGAAGATCCAAAGCATCTAACTGCCAACAGGGTGCGTTACCTCGGACACAGTCAAACTGATGGTGTGCATTGGTGAGGATCATGTACAGTGCCCCAGCATAATATAAAGTGTATCGTAGTATATAATAATGACCAGCCAGATTTTAGGAAGAAATAATAGAGAGGGATGTGACCAACAACCGGTTTTAGAGACCAGTTTTAGGAAAGACCATGTGATAAAAGGCAGGAAGCCTCTCTGTCAGAAAGGACCATTCACTGGACTTCAGATTAGTAACGATTATTTAAATAAGAGAAAACAGTCATGCTGCTCTGTGATAAACCTGGGCAGATGTAATGGGACTAGAGTGATGACAGCTCTCTTTGTTACCATTCTTCTGTGTAGCTGTGAAGCTTTGGACAACTTATAGCTGTAACATCAGTGCCCTGAAACATTTGCAATTGAAATGTATTTATTACATCCTGACATTGCTTGGTGTGATCACATACCTCACTCTGAGAGACTCATGAAATTATACAGCAAAATAGTTGATCACCAAGCACCTCCTGCACTGGAAGGGACAAGGGTGAGCTTATTATCGGCTTCCATGCAGAGTGCTGTATGACCAAACCCTGGACTGTTGGTTGGAACACCTGGCAACAGGACTTGTAAGTCCAGGACAGGTTGTCATCATCAGACTCTATGGACACTGACCGGCATAAAGCTGTATGTTAATGTCCATTAAAAGCTTGGACACCTGGCTCTCACTCTTCTTCCATGCTGCACAGTCAGCTGACAGTCAGGATGGTGGTGGTCAGTTCATCTACACAGATGAAGAATAAAAACCAACTGCAAAAGCTTTGCACCAGCTTAGCCATCTAGAGAGGTTCTAAACAGATACAGAGACCCACATTTTCCAAGTTTAAATCCCACTGCTGTTTATTTTTTTGGCTTCCTCTCTCTGTTCAGTAAAACTGCAGCAATCTCTGTGTTACTGAACCGGAGTCACTCAGTTTCACTCACTCGTCATCCCCCATAGTGGCACTGCTGCGACTCCTGCTGCCGGTGGTGCATTCGACTCTTCTAGACAGGAGGAAATAGGGCAGGCAGCTCCTTAATTACTTCATTAATTTTAATCTGATCCAATTAATTACATTTTTTCAGGCTCTCCCAGCTCTTCATCTGAGCAGGTTGGAAGTTCTTTTGGAAGCCAACTGCCACTGTGGGAGACCTTGCCTGTCCTCTGCGGCGTCAAAAAAAATCTAACCCGCCCCTCCCTCCTAAATCAATTATTCCTCACCGCTGACCAAATAAAGACCCCCTTCTCTGTTGTTATTCTGCAATTATGCAGCTTTTTTTTCTCGCTTTGACAGCACTTAAGTAGCTCAAACTGCAGCTTGTTAGTTTAACCCCTCTCAACCCCCAACAGGTCCCGCCAGCAGCCAGGCGAGTCGGTGCTGCTGCATGGCTCTGCCTTTTGTCAGAACACACTGGGGGGTGTGGGGGTTGCTTTGTGGGCAAAATATTTTCAGAACATCAGCATGAAATGACTCAAACATTGTTGCTCGAAAGAAACTGCTGTGTAACTTTCTGTCATTTTCCTAATCAGCTCAGATTTATTGGTTTTATGGGTTATATTTGCACTTAAAGCATATGTATATATGAATACTGGTGTGATGTGATTAGGCTTTTTAGTTATTATACAGGCTGATGCGGTGCTGTACAGGATTTAACTTGCAGGTTATACAGGTAAACACACCTTTGATATGTGCTGAGACCACATATTTACATACACTGTATAAAATTAAGCAACATTTCATTGTCACTGACATTAAATCCGATTTTCTATTTTCTGATTTCAAAAGTAAATTTTTACTGATATTTTAATTCATCTTTAAATTTACTTCACTTCCTTTGTCTTTAGTTACATTCATTGAATTTAAAACTGTATAACTTGGGTCAAAGATTTTGGATTTCCTTCCTTGAGCTTCTCACAATAATTTGTTGGAATTTTGGTCTGTTCCTCCTGAAAGAATTGGTGTAACTGGGCCAGGTTTGCAGGTTGCCTTGCACACACTCTGTTCAGACCACAAAGCTTTTCTGGGACTAAGATGAGGCCTTTGTTATGGTCACTGACTTTGTTGTCCTTAAGCCACTTTGTAACTCATTTGGCACCATGCCGAGGGACTTGGCTAATAAGAACACATTTCAGAATCAGAATCAGAATCAGCTTTATTGCCAAGTTTGTACATACAAACAAGGAATTTGACTCCGGTACACTTTGCTCTTTGGTTTTTGTTTTTGCATTACAGAATATACATATTTACAATGTACAATATACACATATATAAATAAAAAGGTGCATTTGCAACATCTGTATGCTGTTGTTTTGTATTTTATTGAATGTTCAACAGAGAAACAGCCTGGGGGAAGAAACTGTCTCTGTGGCGGCTGGTTTTAGTGAACAGCGCTCTGTAGCGTCGGCCTGAAGGCAGAACTCTAAACAGTTTATGTTCAGGGTGTGTGGGGTCTGCAGAGATTTTAGCAGCTCTTTTCCTGACCCTTGACCTGTATAAGTCCTGGATAGAGGGAAGGTCAGCCCTGATGATTCTCTCTGCAGTCCTGATTATTTGTTGTTTTATACCCAAACTCACACTTCCCACCTGATGGGTTGAGATGTTGCTTCAATCTTCCCATATAGTGGTATTTCCTCAAGATGGTATCTATTTTGAGAATAGCTCGACTCCCTCCTGTAACAAAACATGATCCTGCCACCCCCGTACTTTCAATTCAATTCAGTTTTACTTCTTTATCACCAGTTCACAACACATGTCATCTCAAGGCACTTTACAAAGTCAGTTCAATTAATCATACAGATTCCAAGTCAGGTTTATACATTCCAAATAAGCCAACAGTGCAGTCAGTTTCTGTTTATTATTGAAATTGGTTAAAAGTTTTTCTGTCTAAATAAAACCAGCAGATTGCATCCAGTCAGTGACTTGCAGCATTCACTCCTCCTGGATGAGCATGTAGAGACAGTGGACAGTCACTGGCGTTGAGTTTGCAGCAATCCCTCATACTGAGCATGCATGTAGCGACAGTGGAGAGGAAAAACTCCCTTTTAACAGGAAGAAACCTCCAGCAGAACCAGGCTCAGTGTGAGCGGCCATCTGCCACGACCGACTGGGGGTTAGAGAGAACAGAGCCGAAACACAGAAAGAACACAGAAGCGCTGTGTTGTGATTATGAATATGAATATATTATTTAATATGTAATATTCATACTTTAATATTGTTAAGGTCTGTGCTACGGAGGAACCCAGAACGCAGACAAGCAGGCAGCATGACGGTAGTTGACTTAAGGCTTTAATTAAACAAAGACTCACTCTTAACAGAGGCAGGAACAAAACAGAAGCAGGCTGGCTTGACAGGCATGGCATGGTCCACAAAACAAGACATGAGTAGAGATACAATGATTCCGCCATGACTAACTGAACAGGTGTGTATATATGGAGTGAAAACCAGGTGGAGCAAGAAGACAGATTGACAAGGTGCAGGTGAACCGGATAAAGATGATTAACAGAACAGAACGTGGCTGGAGCAAAAACAGAAACTCTTGAATACAAACAAAAACTAAAGCATGACCAGAACCAAAAACCAAACATGAACAAGACTAAAACATAACCAGAAAAATAATAAAGCATGATTCAAAAACTGTGAGAAATATAAGAAAAAAAACTGAAATCAAAAACCAAACAACCCCAAATCATAACAAATATTTTATTAAATAATTTTATTAACTAATTTAATAACATTTTAAAGAATGATTTGCCTTCTGGATGACTAATTTTCAACAGTGTTTAATTAGCTCCCTTTATTTATTAAAATATAAGAACCAAACCTTTTGGATGAATGGTGTTTAATTAGTTATCACGTTTAGTAAAATAATATTTATGGAAATATTATTTTATAGACTGGAAAATAACAACCTCTTTGGGTAAATGATCTTCAGCTGACTCATATAGTGGGCGAGCACGTGTTCTTAGCCGTTAGCGGTTGGAGCTAATAAAAGAAACTCATAGCTGGTTGCCAGAATCAAACACATACCTTTAAAAGGGTTAAAATGCATAAGAGTGGACGGCGCGTTATGGCCGATCTTCTGTGTTTAAAAACCACCCTTTAACTAAAGTTTGTCTTGACTTTAAAAACACAAACACAGAACATATCCTTAGCTGAGTGCTAGTCTGCTAGCGCTTACTGTAGCTGAGTTTCTCAACAAAAACAAAAACAAACGTCATTAAAAAAACATTATTTAGCTTAAACTAATCTTCTCTGCCCAAACACAACCTCTTACGTGAACCGTGCTGAAGATAAGTTATCCTGGTTGTTGAGGAAACATCCACATTTGGGTAAACACAGGGTTAACTGCAGCTAACCTCCGTAGCTATGGGGTGGGGCGGCTCGTTCAGCCGGCACGGCCAAACCGTACGACAAAGGCACGTTCGGCTCCTATCAAATTTTCAGCGTCACTCCTTTTTTTCACCTATATTTCTAATTTTGGCAATGTTCTGGAGGTGAAAGAAGGAAATCCTAGAAACCTGTTGAATATGGGATTTAAATCACATGTCCTGGTCAAAGATAACACTAAGGTTTTGTACTTTATTTCTATTTTATTTTTTTAATTTTATCTTTTATTTTTTTACTTTATTGTCCAAAGACGACAACTTCCGTCTTGTCTGGATTTAGAAGCAGAAAATTTCAATTCATCCAAGTTTTTGTGTCTTCAAGACATGCTTGTAGTCTGTCTAACTGGTTGGGCTCATCAGGATTTATAAATAAATAAAGCTAAATATCATCAGCATAACAGTGGAAATTTGTCCCATGCTGCCTGATAATTTGATCCAGATTTATTCAGTTTAGTGCAATTTATTTCAAAACTGTCAAAGATCCACAATCCAGTAATTTGAAACTATAGAATAACACAGGTGGTTTCAGCTGATCATAGCCTTTTAATTAAAATGCATCTGGGGAGGCAAACAGATTGCATTATATTGTTGATTTTGGATTAATCCCTCCTGTTGAGCAAGCAGGTAGCAACAGTGGACAGGAACAACTCCTTTTTAACGGGAAGAGACCTCAGGCACACAATCAGACTCAGTATGATTTGTTGTCTCTTGTGGCTGGCTTCAGGTGAGATAGAAAAAACAGACACAAACAACTGTGGTGCACTGAGTCTTTTTATAAACTGGTCCACAGTCATTAGTCATTTCTCTTTTAATTCACTCTGATGTTCTTTGGAAAAGGAAACCTCAACAGCAGATTTCTATCTGTGGAGCAAAACATTCAGCAAGTCGAGTTAAATACCAGCATTAACATTTAGTTTTCATCATTGTGGCATTCAGCTGTTACTAGAAGCTTACAATGGGATTATGGTAAATAATTACAAACGTCTTCACAATAATGGAGTACTGGAGATAATGCAAATGTAAGTATGGCACAGCAGAAAGATAAGAGCAGGTCGAGCCTGCCGAGACGACCCTATGCTGTCATTTGTAAAACTGTTTGTGATAAACGTGCAGAAAACAGACAAGGGTCAGTCAGGCAAAACTGAATTTCATTAGCTGCAGCGTGAGGAGCAGAATACCAGCAGAAGGTCAGAATAGCAACCAGAGATGGACACAGAGAGAGAGACAGGGAGAAAATATTTCATGGGATTGCCCTTGCTCTTATCAGTGGAGTCCATGCAGGCAGAAAAGCAAGACTCAATAAAGCAGACAAACTGTCTCCTCAGACACACACCTGCTTGCTGTTAAAACAAAATGCCAAATTGAAAAACGACTGCTCTTAAAAAATAGGGTTGGAAATTGGTTTTCTTTAAGGGTCCCTGAGCATGTTTCTCACTGCTATCAGTCTATCAATTTGTCCATCTATCCTGGTTGGGATTACAGTCAATGTTGGGTCTTTCCCTGAGCTGCAGGCTTGGGATGGGTGCATGACAAAAACAAGAAATGAAAGCTAACAGGAACAGGTAGAAGGAGACACAGAGGAGCCTTGCTTATTGGTCAAAATACAGGGAAATGCATCATAAAGAAAAATAACACAAAAATCTCTTCATAAAAAAGAAACAAAACCAAAAGAAAGAAAAAGAACAATTATGATCAGGTTAAGTTTTAAGCTGTTTTCCAGCATAAATTCTGCATTCAGTCAGTCAGCTTATGTACAAACTGAGAGCAACATGTCAAGCCTTACAGGAGGTCATTCAATGCCTGATAGTTGACCTAGTGTCTAACTTATCTCTCAAGTGTCTGTGGTCTTTGCTTTGCCTCGTGACTCACTGGTTACTCTCTATGCTCTCCAAAGTTTCAGCCCTCTGCTGAGAAACTTCCTGGATCCAGTTCTCTGATTTCCTCATGCAATAACCCTCTGGCTTACTTTCCCACACCACCAGTAATTGGCAGCTCGTTATCCTGGACTCTCCATGCCCTTACCTGTCTGTTCTCCAATGCTCCACCGGAACCTTCCTCAGTTACACCGCTTGTGGACGGACGCATCCTGGGCTCTGCTCATTCCTCCCAGGTGTCAAGCCTCAACCTCTGAAGATTAAATCAGGCATCTGCATTCTGATGATTCTATCCAGCCAAATCACACCAATCACCTCTCCTTGCAGGGAGCCACTGGCCAGAGTTTAAGGAACCAAGAAATATTCTGAGACATTGTACTCAATAAATTTGCTAAACATTCAGAGTTTCTTGCAGGTCAGTCAGAAGATCATCCCAAAACATGACATTGGGATTAACAAAGGATTGTTGAATTGAAACTGAGTGGAATAAAACCGGCAACTATTGGGTAACGACTCAAGATTTCATGATAAATCTACAATCTACAATAAGGTGCACGTCTGCCTGTTACTTGTTTCTTACCACAGCTGGTTTATGAAGAGGTGAGTTATCTGCTGTTCTGCATGATGTTAAAAACACCAACACTGCTGTCCTTACATTTCTTTAACATCCCACTTCCTGTTTTATTCTATTCGGGTGTCAAGCTCCAGTCAGTCAGCTCCTCTATGTGCCAACAACAGATAATGAATGTGTAAATGTCCAGGTAGTTCTGGGATCCCTGCATTCCTTCACAAACTGTGACATTTTTAATGATATTCATGCAGTTGTTGGGGGGGAAATTATTAAATAATTCAGAGCAAGTGGGAGAGGGATTATGCATTTCAAATCATCCTCAGCACACCATAATAAGTGTATCCGACACCTTGAGGAGGAAACTGATTGCTTCTGTTCATGTGGGTAATATTTTCCATGTCGACCAAAGCACAAGGAAATAATTACAGAAAGTTATCTTACTTCACGCTGGCCTTGTTGAGTGTGTGTCCATAAGCAGCAGATTTCTGCCTGCAGCGTTCAGAGAAAACTTCTTCTGTTTACTCACATTCACTGGTGTGAAAGTAAAGCTGTTAAAATGCTTGATAGGTTCCTGTCATCAGTGGTAGAATAATTAAATCGAGACTGAAAAGGTTCTACTCAGACCTGCTGAATTACTGATTAACTTCAAACTTTAAGGACCTTTGTCCTGTGTTCCTCTCTGTGAGGTGATCAGTCTCACTGATTTGTTCTACAGAACTCAACATATTTTAACAGGAAATATTGAAAACTGCAGCATCATCACTTTGGATCAAAGCTGCATCATATACAGGTGACATCTGCTGAGAACACTGTAACTGTAGGATCAGAAGAAGCTTCAGGATTTCCCAGATGTTTCTATAAGGTGAAGACTATTAGATTAGTGTGAAATTCCACAGCAGGACGTTAGATCGGCAACAGGAGACTGGAGTTTCTCTGATGAGTCCTCTGTGGTAACAGTAAACAGTCCTCATCCAATCCAGGTGTGGGATTGCTTCTTCTCCGCGGCTGTGGGCTTCCTCTCAATTTTTCCCAGGAGAACTACCATGGATAAAAGGACATTTGTCAGTACGTTGTTGTCCAAGAGGAACTTTTTCCAACAATTCAGGAAGAGTTTGGAGATGATCTGTGGATTTTCCAGCCCAATGGAGCACCGTGTCACAAGGTTAGAGAATCGAACAACTTCATCTCTGTATCTTTGACCTTTTACTTCAGCTCCTCCTGAAAAGACCTAATGTATTTTCAAACCTTCCAAGTTTTAAGTCTCCTTTGAATGACCAAGTTCTGCGTTAGAGATCAGTTGAGGAACTCCATCACCTGAGGGGAAATCCATATTCGCATGGTGGTTTTCCATGTCAATAGGACTGTTTAGATGTTCATCTGATCAGGATGACCGAAACCCCTCCAATTAGAGGTTTTCCAGGTACATCCAGGGAAAGAAACAGAACTCAGTGGAAGGACTACAAATCCCTTTTAGGAATGTTTGGAGATGCTCCAAGAGCAGCTTCACCTCTGCTGATCGTACAGAAAAAGGATGAAAAAGGGCAGTTTTTTCTTCTCTGCCTTACATGTAAATGCAGGTAAAACTGAAAGCTGCAGAACTGAAGCAAATCAAGCAGCTGAAGAGACTTTTAAACATTTCAAATGTTTTTTTTGTGTCTTTGTGAATTGTTTCATGTTATTTTCGAATAACAGTTAAAATGTATGATTACGGATCACCTCCCTACACTGTAGGTAATATTATAGTGTTATAATTTACAATATGATCACAGCTAATTTTCACTTTAGTTCTGCTTTACCGAGTCGTTTGTATTAAAGTCATCAATCACTGGGAACGTTTGCCGCATGTTCTCGGACACACAGGACACCGCATGTCATTTCTCGTTAAAGGCACCCAGCATGTGTGTGTGTGTGTGTGTGTGTGTGTGTGTGTGTGCAATCTCTGGGTGGATGAAGTTCTGCCTCTACTGTCAGCATTCTGGCCAAATCAATACAAATCAGTAAAGTTCTGTCATCATAAGGCTCCACACTCCAGAACTCTTCCTCCTGAGAACATCTCAGTCAGCTAAGAACCTAAAGCAGAGAGTAATTTCAACACGACACCTCTGTCTGTCATGCACAGACAGAGGAGAAAAAGGTGGAGGTTTGCATGTTTCTTCCTGTGGTGCTTAATTAGACAGAGCCGGTTGGTTAATTGTTTGGCTGATATGAGTATAGTAGGAGGAAGAGGAGGCGGAAGGGGTGCTTGATTCATGACAAGGAACCACAAGTTTGAAGGGTGTCGACAGATAAGAGTGCAAGGGTAATTAACAAAAGAGAGAGGGACGACAGGACAAAAGTGCCAAGAAGAATAAATGTCATAAAAACTGTCTTCGGAAGCTGTAATGACTTCAGAGAGAAAGGAAAAAATGAGGAGCTGGCGAGGAAGCAAGGAGATAAAGGGAGGAAGTGAATGAGAGTAATAGTGGCAGAGAGGACGATGATTAGGAGCATAATTCCATTTTATTACATAAAGGTGCTGCAGCCCTGCATGGAGCAGGCCTGAGGACATGGACAATTAACTTTTATTAAAATAAAAACCCAAAATAGAGAATCTGATGTTTCTCAAAGTCAACAAACGTCAAAATTGATGAGGTGTCCATAAAGACTCCCACAGTAACAACAGCATTTTGCAATAAAGGGAAAAGGGAACGGGATTAAGGAAGGTGGAGAACAGAGGGGTGAAGGAGTATTTGAGGAACTTTAATACATGAGGGGTAAAAAACACCACTGATGCTAAATATGAACACCACACATCACAACTTTGTTGTTTCATCTTTAATGTATATTCATATGTAGCTACTGCATCCGAATTTCCTTCATGAAACTATTAAAACGTTTTAGAAATGCTGAGATCTGCTTCGTTGATCAGACAATTATTTCCCTTCATTCCTACTTTGGTCTAAAGCTGAGGCGTCAAGCTACGGTCCTCCAGGGCCGGTGTCCTGCAACTTTCAGATGTGTCTTCACTTCAATCACTCTTCAATCACATAATTGGTTCATTAGCAGCACTCTGGACAACCTGAATGATGAGGTAACTTGCCAAGGTAACTTGGCTATTTGATTCAGGGAAGTTGTTCCCAAATGGCTCAGTCTACTCCAATTGGACAACAACAATAAACATCAGACAGCCACATGTTTCCTGATTGGAGGAGATGTGTATAGCTGTGTAAGCTAAAACTGATTTGGTTTTCTCAGCATGAAATGCAGTATGTAACATGAAATCATCTTTAGATAGTGGCTCTGTAATATGTCCAGACTTGTGAAGTGATGATTAGACAATAACACATTATTTCAAACGATTTGTTTCTTTAATGTGCCACAGATCATGAACATGAACCAAGCTACAGTGAGCTGACTGAACCTGTGAGCTCAGCTTTACCTGATAAAGAACCTTTGAAGCAGATGTTTTATAGATGCTAAACTTGTATTTCAGAGTAAATTAAAGTGAGCCGTGCTGTTTCCATTGACTGGACCTTAAAACATTATATTAAACAAAACAAAATTTTAAATCCTCAGATGGGGATTAACACAGACACACACAGAGCTTTAGATGTTGTTCTAGGTTCTTCTGGGACCTTCTGGATCCGTGGTTAATGGTTCTGTAAAATGGCTCTGTAATCCTTTCCAGACTAATACATGCCTGCGACTTTGTTTCTTGTCTGTTTTTGGATTTCTTTATTGATCTTTTAGCCTACTTCATGTTGCCAATCAGGATCTATTTAAGTGAATTCTTAATTCTACAGGTCATGTAGGAATCGGGTCTGGTAATCAGGTATTAAGCCAAGCTAAACTTAGCTTAAAATTACCATTAAATAAATCCTTCATGTGACCTTGTTGTGGTGTGCAGAATCTGTTTCCTTTTCATGAGAAACGTCATCACTGCTGGTGGTGCATCAGGATCTATGCCTTTATTTCTAGGTAATTATAATGAGTAATTGAAGGGAGCTGTTTTAGTTATTTTCTCTTCATCTCCACAGTAAAAATGTTTCAGTTTGGAAAGGTTTCCATCTTCAGTCAATATATTTATTTGTTAATGTGGCTTTAGACACGTTTGTGTCCATAAGTGTTGTCCCACCTTACAAATGTCCTGTGCTCCTTTTCTCACCAGTTAAACATCCCATTAATGCCAGATTGTCCAGCTTGGCTGCAGTAGTCCAGTCCTCCTAGTTATTATGTTTCTGTGTTTTCTGCTACTTAGTTTCTCTTTGTGCCACAGATCCAACACTTTTGATCTTAACATGAACTTTATGACACTTCCTGGTTCAGACTACAGCGGTAATACTTACCTTGCACGTTCACCTCAATCCACTGGAGGCCACTTCTCATCCAACATCTTTCATCAACTCGCCATACCTCTCCTGTATGACCAGCAAGCCAGTCAGAGGATCAATGACCTGTCACACCTTCATCATTCAGCCACTCTGGCCTCTATGGTCCTTCACCTGTGCAGGAAACCATCATCAGACTGGACCAAAAGAAGATTTGTAATATCAGGAATTCATTTTTAGAGTTTAGTATCAGTTGCTGTTTGTAAAATATCTGCCCCATAGCTATATAGAATTCTCAGTTCATACTGTTATAGGTTTATACTAAAGTAATGTTGGACTTGTGTGTTCTGGCTGTAAGTAAGCTCAGGTTTTCATGCTGACTGGTGGAGAAGAAGCTGTGTGCAGGGAGTGACAGGGTCATGTCTTCCCCAGTATTCCGAAGAAAATGTGGTTGGAAGCAGCTCAGTTTGTTTTTTCCTGGTTTTCATCTTGTATCTTTATCCATAGACTTTTTCAGCAGACAGTTTAAACTTATCAACAATTTTTAACAAAATGCACAACTAAGAGCGATGATGAGATGATGTTCTCTTGCCTCAAAGGCAAAACATTGATACCTCTCCACTAGCAAGGGATCCACTGTCTTCAGATGGAAACTGACCTTTGACACTGAATTAAAAACAGGGGCCGGATTGCACATTCCACAGCCAATTTCAGATTGGCTGTGGAATCGCCCTGTTTGTGAGTCTCTCTATAAACTCAACGCATTAGACGGACTGACCTTGTACTTTTCAGCAGCTTGTTATCACAACATGAAAAATTTCAAAACCTGAAATCTCTCATTACTCCAGGCTTTCCCTTTAACCGCTTACCTTTCTTTTTTTTAAATATGTTGTTCTTTTCCTCTTTCTTATGTGGCATCTTCTGAACAGCCACCGTTCCTTCTCCCTTCCACCACAGATTCTCCTGGGAATGTTTGAGATGCAGCCACCAGGTGCTGCACAGACGAGGCCACATGTGCCTCAGTGAGCATGGGAATAACTGTGGGGTGAGCGTTGTTTTATGCAACAAAGTGGTGGGAGATATTCTGAGTGTGGCAGAGATGGAGAGGAGCGCTGTTTGTGTACGCTATCTGCTAGCCTTCTACTTCTGGATGCCAGGAGTTTAAAATTAGTAAAAATATTTTTAGATTTAAAGTGTGGTCATTTAATCAATACAGATTTGCTCTGATAAAAAAGTTTTTTTTTACTGTGAGCTGAATTTGTATGAGAATGTTTCTGACCACCTTCAGTTTTTAATGCTATTTTTCTGCTGAGGAACCAGTAAAGGATTCTTCTGCCCTGTCCTCCTCAGGGAGTCAAACAGATTACATTAAACCTGAGGTCCTTCTCAAGAAGGGTTCTGCCAGCAGAAGTCCTCCAGGTGTGGTGGAGTTTTCCATTGTTGCTCTATGCTCAGAAATTCCAGAAGAACGTCTGATATTCAAAAGTGATGAAGGAAAATAAAGCAATGGAATTCTAGGAAGTCTCCGAAATCCCAACATCATAAGTAAAGATGAAATTCAATTCAATTCAGTTTATTTATATAGCGCCAATTCACAACACATGTCGTCTCAAGGCACTTCACAAAAGTTAGGTACATACACTCCAATTAATCCTAATCATTGAACAGTGCAGCCAGATTCTATTATTTATTCAAATTGGATAAAAAGTTTTTCTATCTAAGGAAACCCAGCAGATTGCATCCAGTCAGTGACTTGCAGCATTCACTCCTCCTGGATGAGCATGTAGAGACAGTGGACAGTCACTGGCGTTGACTTTGCAGCAATCCCTCATACTGAGCATGCATGTAGCAACAGTGGAGAGGAAAAACTCCCTTTTAACAGGAAGAAACCTCCAGCAGAACCAGAACCAGGCTCAGTGTGAGCGGCCATCTGCCACGACCGACTGGGGGTTTGAGAGAACAGAGCAGAGACACAAAAAAAACCAGAAGCACTGATCCAGGAGTACTTTCTATGCAAAGAAAAGTAAAAAGTGGTCATTTTGTCCTCCAGCAGTCTAAGCCTATAGTAGCATAACTACAGAGATAGCTGTAGTTCAGGATAACCTAAGCCACTCTAACTATAAGCTTTATCAAAAAGGAAAGTTTTAAGCCTAGCCTTAAAAGTAGACAGGGTGTCCGCCTCACGGACTAAAACTGGGAGCTGGTTCCACAGGAGAGGAGCCTGATAACTAAAGGATCTGCCTCCCATTCTACTTCTAGAGACTCTAGGAACCACCAGGAAAAATGTTCCGGAGGACGCTGCCAATCTTCCCAGGAGTGGATGTTCCAGGGGATTCAACAGAAGGTCAGCGCATGAAGCTCAGAGAAATGACCAAAAACCCATGAGCCCCATTTCAGCCTCTAGAGGCCTCAGTTAGCAGATTAGGTTAAAGTTCATGGCCAGACAGTTAGAAAAAGACTGAGCCAGTCTGGCTGTTTGAAATGGTTGAAGGAAAAGGCCTCTTCTCTTTAAAAAACAAGATGGCAGCAGGACTTTGGTTTACAAAGCTGCATCTAGATGAAGAACAGGCTTCCTGGAACAATCTCACTTTGACAGAGGAAACCACAGTGGAGATGTTTGTCCATGATGCACAGAAACCCAAACACAGCAAATCAGCTGAAACAGCTCATTTAAACTGTCAAGTATGGTGGTGGAGGTCTGATGAATTGGGCTTTCTGCAGCAACAGGTCTTTAACACCTTGCAGTCATTGAAAAGACGTTGAACTCCTCTGTGTACCAAAGTACTCCAAAGTACACAGAGTACTCCGAGATATTTTTGAGTCAAATATGAGTTCCACCTGGGTCGCTAACAGAACAATAATCTCAAACAGCTTGAAAAGAGCTAAGGTGTTCTTATGTCCTAAAGTCCAGACCTCAACCTGTGTGAAATGCTAATGTACACCGGAGGTTAAATAAAAACACCTGTAGAACCTCGTGAGGACCAGATAAGTTTTACTGTGTCCATGATGACAGATGGACAGAGCAGAGCAAATGTTCTGAAATGTTTATGAAAGTTTGTCCTGTAGATCTGTTGGCAGTCAGCAGTTTCTGCACAGTTAGAGGACAGACTTGAAAGCTCAGGTTATAGCTGAGAGTGGAGGAAATCTGAGTGCAAAGAACAGGTTCTGATAGAGGCAGATGTGTGTGAATTACACATTAAATCTAAGCAGAAATTTGGTTTTCTGGGGGAGAAGTTCAATATATGGTTTCAGCTCAAAAGTGCAGTCTTACATTTTGACAGAATCCTGCTGTCCTAATTTTACTACAGTTGTCTCACTACCACAGTAGCAACAGCTCAGATATCAGTACAACAGAAAAACATGTCCAACTGCTTGTGTACCAACACAGTGACTGTAGACGGTAGCTGCTTCTCAGATCTGGACTTAAATGCAGGCCCATCTATCTCCCATAGTTCAGAGCACCCTGACACTGTACACATGAGAGCGGGGGACTTCAATCATGCAGACTTAAAGACAGAGCCAAACAAAAGTGTTCTACCAGATGAGCTAACACACTGGACAAGGTCTACAGCAACATCAAGCTGGGTTACAAGGCTACGCCACTACCACACCTGATTCAGTCTGACTATGTGTCCCTGTTATTAATTCCTGCGTATGTCCCCTTTAGGAAACCTGCTCTTACCGTCACAAAAACTGTTCAGACTTGGCCCAATGACGCCTTCCAGCCACAGGGCTGAACTGGGAGATTTCTAAAGACCCAGACCTGGAGGTGTTCACAGACAGAGTTCTGTTATATGAAGACATCCATAGAAACTGTCACCGTGGAACAACGCCCCTAGGTCTACCCAGGGGTGAAAGTAGTTTTAAATTCTCGCCGGTACTTAGGGGCAGAACTAGAGGGGGACTGGGCAGGTACTGGGGGCATATATTATATATGTAATATATACTATATATATTATATATATATATATATATTATATATATATATATATATATATATTAATATATATATAGCATATATACATAATGTGTGTGTGTTGTGTTAATTGTTAGTCTCATCTGGCGACTGTGGCTCACTAGGTTGTTTTTGCGGTTTTTATTGAAAAGTCTGTAGATGGTAAGTGATTTATTGTTCGTCCTGTCCTAATGCAAGCGGCGGTTTTTTATGTCTGTGCACCACCTGTGTAAAATCTCCCAGTCCATTAAATTAAACGCGTTGATCTCCTTGGCAACCGCTCTGTTTTGTGTAGTGTAGTGTAGTGTATGTGTAATCTCTGGGCATAAGCGGTGTTTTCGAGCTGTACTGTGTTGTTGTAATTCAGCAAAATAACATTAAATATGTTGGGATTATGATTATTGATTAATTAATGTTCATCAAGAATTATAATTTAAAATCATAATTTGAGAAAATTAATTTCTTAACCAGAAATCCTTATTTATGAATCGAAGCCAGAGATGTTCTCTGGTGTTGTGATTGTAGCCTAAAGCCCTTGATAATTACAACCGTTAAATACTCAGTAATAATTGATTACTATTACTAGATGTCACTGTTTAATCAACCGTTTCTGCCGAAACGTGGGGAACTTTGACCTTATTTTGACTGACAAATCAGTCTTGCACAAAATAAACACAAACGCCTTCTCTTTATCTACGTGACATTTATTAAATCAACAGCCTGATACAATCCGCTATCCAATTCAATAATCTTCACCTAATCAAACAGGCAAAGTTCTACACAAAAGGGCAAAATATGTAACTAAACAAAATAAAACAGCAGTGAGTGTGTATGAGATCAAACCAGCAGTTATGGCCGTTATGGCAAAATACAAAGGGAATATGGTTGAACGAAACTTTGGGAGCACTCCTCTCAAAGTGTAGCTCAGCGGGACACGGGCGGTCATAAAACCCCCAAGCAAAGTTTTAAACTCAGCCCACACAAAGGATCATAAACCTTTTTGGCGGCAAACCAGTAAAACATGAAGTTAACCCAAAGAAAATGGTTGATTTTCACCATAAGGTTATTATAGCAGTCAAGTTTCACAGTGCACCTGTGCAAAAATTATGACAGTCCGTCATGAGTCGACTGGTACAAAAAAAACGAGGAAAAATTGCGTCTCCTAGAAACTCCGTGGTGTTTTGGTTACGTGTTGAACTCACGTCTTCGATCTGTAAAGTTGAAAACTTACAAGCCTTCTTATTCCTGTAAGCTTAATTGGCTTAGCTTTCTCATTGGCCAACGAAGGAGAATGGATAAAAGCCACGTGGGACTTTCCTCCAGAGGGATGCGCTTCAGTTGCTGGTCCGGTCTCCAACGTGAAAAGCAAATGGTGGGCCGTCTCATACTCTGTTATATAGTGGACTGTGGCCTCAGAGCTGCGACGCCCCGTCCTATCAACCGCAGTGGCCGCTGGTATTTGTAGTAAGGGACTGTCCTGGGATAAAAAATGGCCGAAAACGCCGGAAGGCCTGGTAGGGTCCAGCAACGTGCAAATGGTCCAATATTCAGCAAACAAGTGGTCCAACAAACACAACTAGTTACTCTCCCTTTGCTTTTAACTGGGGTATTTTGCAGCGAGCAGACAGACATTAAACGTAGCGGTGCTCGTTTTAAAGGCTGGCCGTTCACAACAGCCTCGAGCTCCGAGGGGAGAGAAGCAAAGCAAGAGCATTGAGGCTCCAGCATAGCAGAACAGTTCTATTTGGAATAAGGGGAAAATAATTACATTTATAAACAGATTAAGTCGTGTTTTAGACTGCCTTTTGGTAGCAGATCTGATCTTCTTTGTGTGCTCATGAATTTTTGCAGCCGTAACTGGTTCTGGATGACGGCTTCATCGCAGACAGCTGTTCTTCCCTCTTCCCGGTACTGTGTACCGGCGCAGAATCTTTTAGAGATACG
Source organism: Crenichthys baileyi (assembly GCA_036173005.1). NCBI lineage: Eukaryota > Metazoa > Chordata > Actinopteri > Cyprinodontiformes > Goodeidae > Crenichthys > Crenichthys baileyi. The sequence goes on from JAHHUM010002026.1 coordinate 1,165,810, forward strand.
CAATACTGGACCGTACCGACTCACTTTCACCCCTGGGTCAACCCCAACAAGAAGCCCTGGATGACCAGGGAGGTTCAGCAGCTGCTGAAGGAGAGAAACTATGCCTTCAGGTCAGGTAATAATGGTCTCTACAGCACAGCCAGAACAAACCTGAAGAGAGGCATCAGAAAGGCGGACAACAGGAGGAGCCAAATCACCAACTACAAGACTAACCTCTGTTCTGGTGACGGTGACGCCTCTCTGGCAGAGGAGCTGAACCTCTTTTTTGCCCAGTTTGAGGTGGTGCGACCACATGCAGCTTCACTATAGCCTACAGTCTACAGGAGCTTCACCCTCACTGTGGAGGAGCACGCTGCAGGCTGTCAAGTTGAGGAAGGCTGCTGGACCCGAACAGGTGCTAAGGGACTGCGGATACTAGCTGGCAGGAGTCCTCACCAGGATGTCCAATCTTTCCCTGTCCCAATCCACTGGACCTCCATGTTTGAGATCCTCCAGCATCGTCCCCCTGCCCAAGAAACCCCACATTTCCAACCTTAATGACTACCAGCCAGTTGCTCTGACATCAGTGGTCATGAAATGCTTTGAATATCTGGTCAGGGCTCACAGCACATCACTCCTCCCTAAAGGTTTCGACCCCATCCAGTTTGCCTATGGAGCCAATAGATCCAGTGAGGATGCAGCAGCCACAGCCCTCCATGCTGCACTGTCTCATCTGAAGCAGCAGGGGGAGCCACGTCCAGCTGCTTTACAGGATAATAATTTTACGGTGCATGAAAGGTGCTACACTAATAAAGTTGCCTAAAAGTTAATCCCCTCAAATATAATTTGCTCTGAACAAACATATTTGTTGTTCTCTCTGCTTGTAGCCTGAAGAGTTTATCCCTTCTCCTCAGAGAACACCAGACAGCTGCTGTGATCATGACAAAGATGGTGTCTTCTGTGTGAATCTAGATATTTGTCCCTATAAGACTTAATGATATTGATCCTTTTTACATCATTTAGTTGCTTGAAATTATGTTTTCATTTTGTTTTCATAGAAAATACTCCTCATGCTGAAGTCTGAGTCTGGTTTTGGTTCTGCTGAAGGTTTTTTCCTGCCAAAGCGAGTCATTGCTCTCCACTGTCACCACTTGCTGAAACAGGATGAGGGATTGCTGCAATGACTGAATTCAATCATCTGGCATTTCCTTGAATATATGACGCTTTACCAACTGGCATTATATATGATCAACTGATTTAGCTGTTAGAATTAGGATTCAGCTGGAGTGTATCCAACTGGATCTGACCATATGATTCTATTGGTTGAACTGGAATGGGTTGACTAGATTTGAATTGCACCCGCTTGTCTTGAAAAGTCAAATTACACAAACTGGTGGGGAGAGTCAGAAGGAGCCAAACACAGGCAGGATCTTAGAAAGCCGTGTTCAGAGTGGAGGACTAAATCAACTGAATTGCATCAAGAATGGTGGTTCTCAATGGAGTACGTCTTTACGCTCCAACAACTGAGGCAGAACCAGAACTCACTGGACAGATTACATGTCCTTCTGACCTGGGAGGAGCTAGAGAGGAACCCTGGAGAAGGATGTTTCAGTTTCCCTCTTGAACCTGCTGACTGGGATCTCAAAAATGATGGATTTATTTTCATTTAACTTTTTTAATTCCTCGAATTAATATGCTAAATAAAAATAATTGTAACATTATTAGACTCTAAAGGTTCCAGATTTTCTGCTTATGATACTAAATTTGATGAAAATTGTTGTAAACATAAGGTTCATATGGACATATATTTATTCATACATGCACTGGTGTTAAACAGCTCTGCACTCTTTGCTTCATCATCTTCATTATCATCCATAATCTTTAAGTATCTCTCACTGTGTGATGCCACTTTGTGTGGAAATTAGCTTTATCTGCTCCGCTTCGATCCCAATTATCCCTTTAAGTTCTTGGAATAATTTATTCTCCTGCAAATGAGGCATTAATACACATCATTGTTGAGAAATGTTACATGAAATTAAAATAAAATGTGTCATGCTTCACCCAGGCCAGCACGCTTTCACCCTAAAATCTGTACATGGAGCTAAAAACTGCTCCTGATGCTGGACTGAAACCAGCTGCTGTATTGAACAGCAAACTGTTCTGCTCCACCAGTTTCCTGAGCTGAGAGCTCAGATTGGAACAGAAAAACTAAAGTCTGGAGGGAGAATAGACGGCGTCGTGCTGAGATTGAGGCTTATGTCTAAGTGATGTGAAGTGATTTGGAGAATGTTGCCGTGTGTAAAGCCCTCATCTCACAGACTAAAATTTATTCTCCTTTGGTTCTCGCTCATCGAGCGCAGCATTACCGAGGAGTAATCTTTCCTTTTCAATGAGTTCTGGTACTGGCTCAGAGCTCAGCACTTACTGCCCATCTTCTTCTCTTTTCTTCAGTTTCCTTCCAAACATCTGCTGTTATAAACAGATTTTTAGTTGATGATGTTATCGTCTTTGTAACACATTTTTGAAATCGTTCTGCTCCAGTTTTCTGCTTCTGTGGGGTAAAGATATTTAAGATACATCAACTGAAGCAGATTGTTTGGTTGCTTTTGGATTTTTTCAGAACTTTTTGCCACAAACCTGTTAAAAAGTCATAGATTGGAATTTCTCTTACTTTACTTTTCTTTCACAGCTGTTTGGAGTATTTTGTCACGAGATCTTCACTGCTAGCTTATGTCCTTACTGATCCTCCAGCTCCTGTCTTGACTCTGTTATCTGAAGCTCCAGTTTCCATCACCATCTCAGTTTCTCTTACTTTAGTAATATTGCTCTTAATATTATCATTTTATATTTCCCATTATCAGATGAGCACTTATAGAGGTAAAAGGATAAAGGTATCTTGAAAACAGCAGACATTTAATCAACCTTTGTTTAAAACGCAAGTTATGAACCTTGTGGATTTGGTACAATTTAAAACTGCACAGGTGAATAGAGAGGGAAGGTGGGACCTGTGTTTGCAGCACTATTAAAAGGATGTATATATCAGAATCAGAATCAGCTTTATTGGGAAGTTTGTACAGACAAACAAGAATAAATCATCATATAAAAATAATATAAAAAAATAGATGTGCTATTGTATATAATGGCAATATCAATATGTACGTGATATAAGAGAGTACTTGCCTGTAGCTATACAGATGCATGTGTATGTGCATATGGAGGTACGCTTTGTATATGTATGTGTATACATTATTTATAATGCTTTTATTGGTCTGATGTAATATTCTAATAGTAAATGTTTTCATTGGCTGAAAGCAGAAAATTTTCATAATTACAAGAAATGAAGCCATTCTATTTAATGTATTTCACTCTGTGATGGCGTTACTAAAATAAATGAAATTCTCAACAATATTCTCATTTATTGAATATGACTGTATGTTGGAAGTCACAACAGTTCATTATTAATTGGGCCGCAGGACAAACAGGAGACTGAAAGATTTACCAAAAAGGAAACTATGTTGTGAATTCAACTGTTTTTAAAGGTCAAGTCATTTAAAATGATTATCATAAATTCGACACAGTTGGTTTCTTGATAATTTATTCTTTAATATGTGTGTTATGATCCATGTTTCTTTGAGTTTAGGTTCTTACTTTTTTATTTGGATTATTTTGTGTTGTTATTCTGTATTCCAGGGATTCCAGGGGACTCCTAGGTGATTCATATAATAGCACAAAGTTTAAAAGCTTCGAAGTAAACTTACACTGAAAGGCACTTCCAGGTCCTTTGGGGACGTTTTTATACGCAGTGACACTGAGGACTTCTGTATAAATGTTTCTGGACTCAGCAGAGTTCTGCTGGTACCTCATGTTCTGCTGTGAGACAGAGCTGGACATAAACAGGTGAAGGAGATGATCAGCTCAGATTTTTCCTAGCAGAGACTCTCAGCTTTAGACTGAAACAAAAGGCAACCTCTCCCATCCACAGACTCTCTGATCCCTTTTTTCTCCTCCAGGTCTCATCCCTCTCTTTCTCCAAATCCTGCACCGCCTCAGGTAGATGAGCGGAGCTCCTCTGTGGTTATAATGAGCTGAAGAAAGGGGCTCTGTCGGTGATCACTTCTACCTCTGTTTCCATTTAGGGGTCAGGTCTCACCTCACCGGACACACAGTAGGGAAAGAGCAGAAGCAATTTTAACAGCACAAAAGTACCACCACCCAGCTGCTGGCCTGTCCAGCGGACTGGCTCTCCTCCCCAATCATCATCGTCCAGCTCCAATCACAGTCACCATATCTGTTTTCTTATGAAGCTCTCCAGGACTAAACAAGCACCATTAGCTCCTTTTTAATGTTTTTTCTTTCATTTTTCATTTCTCTCCTCCTCTCCCCGTCTGTCCATGGTGTACCCTTCCACTCGCCCGTAGACTGCTGGAGATAGGCACCAGTTCCCCCGCGACCCACTATGGAATAAGCGGTATAGAAGATGAATGAATTATGGTCAAGTCTGACTGGACCAGTGTTAAATGTCCATATGAGAAAATGCACAAAATCTATCAAAAGATTGGCTGTGCTCGACCATTTCTGACCCAGCTTGTCACGATCTGTAGATGTTTAGGTTTGTTTTTCGTTTGGTTACGATTTGGGCCTCTGCCTAGGATTATTATATTCTCCAGGTTGTGTTTTATTAGTTTATATTCCTTTTGCCTTGGTCAGGTTGTGTCCTTGTATTTCTGTTTAGTTCCAGTCATGTTGTGGTTCTCGCTCTCAGCCTTCGCCACCATATCACCTTCATTCAGTCCACATGTGTCATGCAAGTCAGTCTTCCTGTTTCACCTGGTAATTACATTATGTGATATTATGATACAGTATTCTCCAGCAGCGAGCAGGCCCCCAGATGTCCGACTGGTGAGACTGAATAAAGCCTTCAACACTAAAACTGAAAGGTCGGTGCTGTTGTGTCCTTAGACCCGGTTCTGCATGCAGCCAATAGGTTCTGTACATCCTCTTCTGATTTCAGTTCAAAATGAGCCCAAAATAAGAGTGCTGCTTTTTCTTTTTAGACCGTCATACATAAATATTACACAAATTACAGTTACGTGAAAAGTATTTACACCCTTAAAGATTGTTACTGTTTTATCCTTTTTCTTTGACTTAGATGCTTCTACCAAAGCATTTTAATCACAAAGAAAACCTGAACCCTTCCTTGAACCGCAACCTTAACGTGGTGAAGGGGTTTGATTACTCGAATGATCCTAGAGGCTATGTTGTCTGGGACCAATAGCACAATATTAAAATCTATTCTTTGTTAAACAGAGATCCATTGCAGTGATTTAGGAGCTGGTTCTGATATGATCCATTTTCCTGGTGTTGGTCAGGACTCTGGCAGCAGCATTTTGGACGAGCTGCAGCTGCCTGGTTGATTTTTCCAGAGAACAGTAGAGACGCCGTTGCAGTGATCTGATGCTGGAGATAAAGGTATGCAGTTTTTTCTGTTTCCTGTTTAAACAGGAAACGCTTTATTCTGGTGATGTTTCTAAGATGACAGTAAACTGATTCAGTGACAGATCAGCATTCATGATGACACCAAGGTTTCCTGCTTCATCTTTAGACCCATGAAGTTAAGTTCAGTTTTTATTTCTAACCCTGACTTTTTGGGGTCAAAAACACAAACAAAATGAAGTTTAGTGAATAAATCAAACTGCACCCGAAGACTCTGCACAAACAAAACTGAACAATGAGCATACAGAGATTTACCTAAACTCATCTGTGTCAGTGCGAAAAGCTTTGGCCACTTCTGTATACTCCATAGTAGAAGAACACATGGAGCTTTTACTTCACCTGCTGCAGCCACACTGGTGGTGTTAGATGCAGCAGAAGCTGCTCTGGCACCAGTTCCTCTGCTCATATGGTTATAAAATGAGACAACCAGGGGCTCTTTCTTAATGATCTCACATCAGCACTTTTGATCCTGACAAATACTGGTCATTATGCTTCCACCAGTGATGGAGACAGAGAAGAGACTTTCCTGAGGAAAGAGGAAATGCTTACATTTATGCTAAAAGTGAAAAGTAGCAGATTTACTACAGAAGCTATGAATAAAATATTTCTGATGTGCTCATGAAAATAGATTTAAACAATTTCCTTTAACATTCCTAGGCTTTTTATTAAATATTCCATGTTCCCAGCAGAATGTAGGCTGTAATAGCACCGTAGGTAAAAAAGAGAATGGGATAACATATCTTTTATCTGAATATAATCTGCAGAAGCAGTAATAAAGGCTCAGAGAGAAGAGCACACTTCAGTTTCCTCACCTGTTCCCCTCCACAGCAGAATAATGAGACTTCAGGGACAATGAGCGGAGAAACCAGAACGTTCATGAATGGAAAGTTGTTCCCTGAATGGACAAATCTGGCACTTTATTGGTACAAGCTGATGGTTGGTTAATGGCATGAATACAGATGGATACCAGGTTGTTATTGTCACAGGATCACAGAAAAAAGTTTTGGACAGAAGTGAAGAGAGGCACCAGAAATGTGCTTCAGAGCACTGGATCATCTCACCCTGTAACAATGTCACATTTAAACCTTCCACCATCCTGCTAATGAGCAGAAAAATGGGCAGGTAAAAAGCAACAGTTCTTTGTTCTATTAAGACCAAAAACATATTTTCTGTGGCTTGTTGAAAGAACCTGGATCCTGATATCATATATGGAAATGCTGCATCATTTACATTATGGGCTGCAATACAACCATAACCTTTCAGAAATCTGACATCAAAAGCCACACAAACTGTGTTCAAATTACATTTTGTGTCCTATTTTTCATCATTTTTTTCCTTATGTTGTTTCTGAAATAGGGACATCTGTGCTTACAAATGAGTTACCATGTAAAAAACACTTTTTTTCATTTTAATAACTATTAATATTTGGTCCAAGACATAAAAATATAAACAAAAAGATGCCACGTGGTTGATGCCCTGAAGAAATGTTGTTCATACATTATTTTTTTCACTGAGGAAAAAAATGTCAGATTTGCATAGATTTTGGAAAAATGTTCTGAAATAATTTTGTGTTAGTGGCAATGTTGTGCATGCAACAACAGCCGTGCAGTTTCATGCACGTCTGTTGAACACGAGTGCTCACACACTCTGTGCCTTCATGCACATTTCTTTGTGAGTGCAGAGGAATAATGGGTGTGAGGGAGGATTTGGGGGTACTGGAATACCTGACACAATGAAAAACCACTTTGTCTTTTGTTTGCATGGCATGACAGGAGACAAAGCTGGCCACAAGTGGGGCTTAACATTCCATTTTGGCAAAAGGAGAGTAAGGCAGCTGGCACGACGGAAAGGCCACATTGTGGATCTGTGGACACCACTAAAAGGGGCAGATTGGGTTTCTGAGGCCACTAGGAATGCATGGGAACTGGACTGAGAATAGAGTGGGGGTGCACTGAGGGGCAGGGCTGTTGGCTGGGCTTTGATTAGAGACTGTGTGTGTGTGTGTGTGTGTGTGTGTGCTGGAGAGGGAGAGGTGGCTAGTAGCTAATATACCACTTTTTGCTGACCAACAAATAAAAAAACATCAGGAGAACAATGATTAAAACATTTTGTTCAAATAATGTTCTGGTTGCAGCAAAATACTGCTGGTAATTTCAGTCATTTTGGTACAAATCATGAGAATGCCTATGAACACGTACAGTACACTGCTGTCAGTACTCAGAGCTGGCTACCATACCCAGCAAGTCCTGAAACTCTGCACCAAAGGCACAACCGTGAGATAACAAATCTACAGGGTTGTGGATTGAGTTTAAACATGGCTGAAGACTCTCTTTATTGCCCAAAAAGTAAGAAATGAAAAAAAGGTTTGTTATTGTTCGTTATAGTGTAAATCTGTATTTCTCTTATTTGCAAACTTATTTGTTTAGAGCAGCCTTTGACTGTTCTATCTAAACATTATTAGTTAAATTTTCAGTTCAACCGTCCTTTCATTTTCTTAATAAATTTTTATTTTCTTAATTATTTGTTTGTAAATTATTTAATTACCTTTATGGCACTGTAATGTTTTTTTCCTATTATGTCTCTTTCTCTTTTTTCATGTACAGCACTTTGAATTGTCTTGCTGCTGAAATGCGCTATAAATAAAATTGCCTTCCCTTACCTTGCCTTGCATGTTTTATTAAAACCAAATCTTCATCTGTATTTTTCCTTTTCCACTGAATCTTTGATTAATACAGATGAAAGTGATACAAAATTGAAGAGTATGATTCAAATATTATGAGAGGATTGAAAAGAAAGGAACCTTTAGGGAGTACCCAAGTTAAACCCTTCAGGAAGACTCCACAATAATCAAATGAAATAATGATGGTGTCATGGTTTGTGGGTGTTTTGGGGTTTTAGTCATTCTTATTTTCAGTTTACGTTTTGAATCTTGTTTCTATTTATTATTTTCCTGGCTGTGCTTTAATTTCTTATCATTGTTTTCTGGTTCATGTTTTGTACGTTATGTTTTCCCGATTAGTTTGAATTATTGGACTTCTGTTTTGCCCTGGTCACATTTTGTTCTCCCTACACCTGTCAATCTGTAATCAGCTTAATTTGGTCCCCCTGCATCATGTAATCAGTCTTGTCAATTCACCTGTACCACGCTCCATATATACACAATCATTCTGTTTTCTCACCGCGGAAACATCACCACTTCTCTTTGTCATCCATGCCTGTAATTGTTTTCTTCTCCCACCTTGGAGTGATTTGTTTTGCTTTGCTTTGCTTAAAATAAACCATCTGCATTCTGGGGTCCTCCACCATGCCACTCCTGACAGCTGGTGTCTGGTTTGGGTACTAAAGGAAAGAATTCATGGAACTGAACTGAGAAGGCGTGGTAAGGCGTATTCGTCACTTCCTGTTTTGCACTTGGTGGATTGTTTGGTGTGTGAAGGCTCTCTCGTTTGATCTGATTTCTCTCTACTTTTTATTTCCTCTTACTTGTTCTAATACATAAGCACGTTAAAAAAAAAAAATCTTTCTGTTGCTGTATTTAACGTTTGGGGACTCTCCGTGTTTTACACGGTTTTTTTTTCTAGTAGTGGTAAGGGGTCGCTAGCTTAGCATTAGCTTTAGCCCCACCATGGCTACCCGTTCTGCTGTTTCTCTCTCTGAGTCTCCTCTTTCCTGCTCTCTGTGTCAGATTTTTCGTTTACTTCCCCCTCCTTTAGTGATAATGGTACGTGTAAAAAATGTAGCATTTTTGTAGATTTGGAGGCGAGGGTGTCGAATTTGGAGGCCCGGGCTCCGCACTGTTTAAAACCAGCAGATAGCCGAGCCCCTTAGCCAGCGCGGAGCCACCGAGGGGGCTCCCCGTAGCAGTCCTCCAGCAGAGCCGCGCAGCCGCGGCCTCAGGCCGGCTGGGTGACGGTACGTAGGAAGCATAGTCTTAGATCTCAAACCACAGGTCACCACACCCGTCTGCGTTTCTAATAGATTTTTCCCCGCTCAACGACACCCCGCTGAGAAGCCAACTCTGGTAATTGGCAGCTCTATAGTCAGAAACGTGACACTAGAGACACCAGCGACCATAGTCAAATGTCTGCCAGGGGCCAGAAGGGGCGACATCAAATCCTACCTGAAACTGCTGGCTAAGGATAAGCGTAAATACAGTAAGATTGTTATTCATGCTGGCGGTAATGACACCCGGTTACGTCAATCGGAGGTCACTAAAGTTAGTGTTGCTTCGGTGCCTAATTTTTGCCAAAAAATGTCGGACTCCGTAATTTTTCTCTGGTCCCCTCCCCGATCTGACCAGTGATGACATGTTTAGCCGCATGCTGTCATTCAACCGCTGGCTGTCTAGGTGGTGTCCAGAAAACGATGTGGGCTACATTGATAACTGGCGAACATTTTGGGGAAAACCTGGTCTGATCCGGAGAGACGGCATCCATCCCACTTTTGGATGGAGCAGCTCTTCTTTCTAGGAATCTGGCCGAATTTATTAGTTCTCCAAAACTCTGACAACCCAGGGTTCAGACCAGGAAGCAGGGTCGTAGTTTAACACTCCTCTCTGCAGCTTCTGTACTGCTACCCACCCATTACCCTATTAAGATAGTGTCTCGCCCAAGGCCAAAATAGAATAGATTAAAAAATAATCTAAAAGGAGGAAATCAGGAAAATCTCATAAAAATAAACACAACTCAGACTAAAAATAAAAATAAAACAATTAAATGTGGCTTACTGAACATAAGATCTCTCTCTTCAAAGACTTTGCTAGTTAATGACCTGATTTGTGACAATCAGATTGATTTATTTTGCCTCACAGAAACCTGGCTGCAGCAAGAGGATTATGTTACTATAAATGAGTCAACTCCTACTAATTATTTAAATTTTCACATTCCTCGAAATACTGGGCGAGGAGGAGGAGTAGCAACCATCTTTCAGTCCGATTTATTGACTAGTCCCAGACCAATCAATAGCTACAACTGTTTTCAATTCAATTCAATTCAGTTTTATTTATATAGCGCCAATTCACAACACATGTCGTCTCAAGACACTTCACAAAAGTCAGGTACATGCATTACAATTAATCCGAATCATTGAACAGTGCAGTCAGATTCTGTTATTTATTCAAATTGGATAAAAAGTTTTTCTATCTAAGGAAAGGAAACCCAGCAGATTGCATCCAGTCAGTGACTTGCAGCATTCACTCCTCCCGGATGAGCATGTAGAGACAGTGGACAGTCACTGGCGTTGAGTTTGCAGCAATCCCTCATACTGAGCATGCATGTAGCGACAGTGGAGAGGAAAAACTCCCTTTTAACAGGAAGAAACCTCCAGCAGAACCAGGCTCAGTGTGAGTGGCCATCTGCCACGACCGACTGGGGGTTAGAGAGAACAGAGCAGAGACACAAAGAGAACAAAGAAGCACTGATCCAGGAGTATTTTTCTATGAGAAGGAAAAGAAAATGTTAATGGATGTAGCTCCTTTAGTCGTTTCATCTAGAAAGAAGAACAGATAAACTCTGAGCCAGTTTTCAATGTTAGAGTCTGAAAGAGAGCACATAGAGTTAGTTACAGTAAAAGCTCAGTCAGTAGCTATGTCTAGGGAGAAAAAAGGTAAAAACTGAAAGACAGGGCCATGTGGATCATCGGTAGAGGGTGAGCATTAAATTGTTGCCAGCAGAAGCTTGGAGGATTCCCCTCTCCAGAAAGGTGTCACAGGTAGACACAGAGTCAGGCCAGGTGTAGCTTCTAGGAAGAGAAAAGAGAGAGAACCAAGTTAAAAGCTGAAATAACAGCAAATAATGCAAAATTGAAGAGTAGTGTGAGAATGCAGAGAAGAGGGTGAAAGTGGTCATTATGTACTCCAGCAGCCTAAGCCTATAGCAGCATAACTACAGAGATAGCTCAGGATAACCTTAGCCACTTTTGAATATTTAATCCTTAGTTTTCCTCATCCAAATTGCAAAGCACTAAAACCACTTCTGTTTGTTGTTTTGTACCGTCCACCAGGCCCTTACTCTCAATTTTTAGATCAGTTTTCAGACCTTTTATCTGATTTAGTTGTTAAATACAGATAAGGTTATTATAGTGGGGGATTTTAACATTCATGTTGACACTGAAAGTGATAGCTTAAATATAGCCTTTAATGGTATCTTAGACTCAATTGGCTTTGCTCAAAACATTAACAAACCTACCCACGTTTGTCTTCATTCTCTGGACCTTGTGCTGACATATGGCATTGAGTGTAAAGACATAATATTTTCTCATAACCCTGTCCTGTCTGACCATTTTTTAATAACCTTTGAGTTTAATTTAACAGAGCACTCCACACCTCAAAGAAAATTTCATTATAGTAGATCATTATCAGACGATGCTGTAACAACCTTTATAGAATCTGTTCCACTTTTAATCTCCTCATTATCACAGAAAAGCACAGTGGAGGGCAATAATTTTGTTTCTTCCCCTTCACAAATTGATTCTCTTGTTCAGAGTGTTACTTCATCATTGCGTGGTGCATTAGACAATGCAGCCCCCTTGAAAAAGAAGGAAATTATTCATAGAAGGCTAGCTCCCTGGTTTAATTCAGAGCTGCGTACTTTAAGGCACAATGTTAGAAAATTGGAGAGAAAATGGCGCTCTACACACCTAGAGGATTCCTACTTAATCTGGAAAAAAAATATTTTTTGTATAAAAAGACACTTCACCAAGCTAGAACAGCTTTTTTCTCATCCTTTAAAGAGAGAAAAGAATAATCATAGGTTTTCCTTTACTACAGTTGTAAAACTTACACAGAGTCATAGCTCTGTTGAGCCATCCATTCCCTTTAGCTCTCAGCAGTCATGACTTTATGGGATTTTTCCAAAATAAAATTGATTCTATAAGAAGAAAATCTTTGACATACTCCCGAAGATGATTACTTTCATCCTCAGCAAGTGAGACAACATTGGAAATAACTGTAGAACCTGATTTGTGTTTGGACTGTTTTGATCCTGTGGAGCTTCCTGAGCTATCAGAAAAATTAGCTTCATCTAAAAAACCCTTCAACTTGTATGTTGAAACCCCCAATCCCAAACAAATTATTTAAGGAAGTGTTCCCTCTGATTACCAGCCCCATTTTAGATATGATTAATTTATCTTTAGTAAAATGGGTATGTACCAAAAGCTTTTAAGGTAGCTGTAATTAACCTTTGGCTTAAGAAACCTTCGCTTGATCGAGATGACTTAAAAAATTACAGACCGATATCCAATCTTCCATTCCTATCTAAAATTCTTGAGAAAATAGTTGCTAATCAAATGTGTGAGCATTTACACAGCAATGACCTGTTTGAAGAGTTTCTGTCAGGTTTCAGAGCTCATCATAGCACTGAAACAGCTCTGCTGAAAGTCACTAGTGATATTCTTATGGCCTCAGATAATGGACTTGTGTCTGTACTGGTTCTGTTAGATCTCAGTGCTGCGTTTGATACAGTCGATCACAATATTCTCTTAGAAAGGCTGGAATATGCTGTAGGGATCAGGGGAACAGCGCTAGGCTGGTTTAAATCCTATTTGTCGGACAGATTCCAGTTTGTTCATGTAAATGATAAATCATCTTTAAAACCAGGGTTTAATTGTGGAGTACCACAGGGTTCAGTACTTGGGCCAATTCTCTTTACTATATATATGCTTCCAATAGGTAAAATTATCAGGCAGCATAGAATAAATTTTCACTGTTACGCTGATGACACTCAGCTTTACTTATCCATAAATCCTGATGAACCCAACCAGTTAGATAGACTTCAAGCATGTCTTGAAGACATAAAAACTTGGATGACTTAAATTTTTTTGCTTCTAAATTCAGACAAGACAGAAGTTGTCGTCTTTGGACCGGAGTCTTTAAAAAAGAAACTGCTTAGTCAGTCACTTAACCTGGATGGCATTAAAATTTGACCTCCGGTAATAAAGTAAAAAAACCTTGGTGTTACTTTTGACCAGGACATGTCTTAAATCCCATATTTAAAACAGGTTTCTAGGATTTCCTTCTTTCACCTCGGAACATTGCCAAAATGAAAATATCCTATCCAGGAGTGACGCTGAAAAAACTAGGCCATGCATTTGTTACTTCAAGGCTGGACTATTGTAATTCTTTACTATCAGGATGTCCCCCAAAATGGAGTTAAAAGCGTTCAGCTGATTCAAAATGCTGCAGCAAGAGTTCTGATGAAAATTAAAAAGAGAGATCATATTTCCCCTATTTTAGCTTCCCTCATTGGCTCCCTGTTAAATCCAGAATAAAAAATTTAAAATTCTCCTCCTCACATATAAAGCCTTAAATGATTTAGCTCCATCATACATCAGAGATCTGATTGTTCCATATGTTCCTAACAGAGCACTTCGTTCTCAGACTGCAGGTTTACTGGTGGTTCCTAGAGTCTCTAGAAGTAGAATGGGAGTCAGATCCTTTAGTTATCAGGCTTCTCTCCTGTGGAACCAGCTCCCAGTTTTAGTCCGTGAGGCGGACACCCTGTCTACTTTTAAGGCTAGGCTTAAAACCTTCCTTTTTTGATAAAGCTTATAGTTAGAGTGGCTTAGGTTATCCTGAACTATCCTCCTTATTTTACCTCCGTCTTCCTCTCCCTTTGTTGGATGGAGTAAGGGGGAGTCAGGTTTAGCCTAAACCGGCTCAGTTATGGTTGAGGTGCAAACACACCCTCCATTTCTGCTACCTGTATGACCCCCTCTCTTTTCCAATGGTTATGGTCAATCTGACAGAGAGAGGTATCCCAATCGTTGTGGTTTTTAGTATAACAATGACCATCAGTGGGCTCTAGATGGACAAACTGTCTACCTTTAAGGCTAGGTTTAAAACATTCCTTTTTGATAAAGCTTATAATTAGAGTGGCTTAGGTTATCCTGAGCTATCTCTGTAGTTATGCTGCTATAGGCTTAGGCTCCTGGAGGACATAATGACCACTTTCACCCTCTTCGCTACTTTCTCACACTACTCTCCAATGTTGCATTATTTGCTGTTATTTCAGCTTTTAACTTTGTTCTCTCTCTTTTCTCTTCCTAGAAGCTACACTTGGCCTGACTCTGTTTCTACCTGTGACACCTTTCTGGAGAGGGGCATCCTCCAAGCTTCTGCTGGCAACAACTTAATGCTCACCCTCAACCGATGATCCACATGGCCCTGTCTTTCAGTGTTTAACCCTTTCTCTCTCCTAGACATAGCTACTGACTGAGCTTTTACTGTAACTAACTCCATGTGCTCTCTTCAGACTCTAAACTTGAAAACTGGCTCAGAGTTTATCTGTTTCTTCTTTCTAGGTGAAACGACTAAAGGAGCTACATCCACTAACATTTACTTTTCCTTCCAAAGAAAGTACTCCTGGATCAGTGCTTCTTTGTTCTCTTTGTGTCTCTGCTCTGTTCTCTCTAACCCCCAGTCGGTCGTGGCAGATGGCCGCTCCCCACTGAGCCTGGTTCTGGTTCTGCTGGAGGTTTCTTCCTTTTAAAGGGAGTTTTTCCTCTCCACTGTCGCTACATGCATGCTCAGTATGAGGGATTGCTACAAAGTCACCCAGTGACTGTCCACTGTCTCTACATGTTCATCCGGGAGGAGTGAATGCTGCAAGTCACTGACTGGATGCAATCTGCTGGGTTTCCTTAGATAGAAAAACTTTTTATCCAGTTTGAATAAATAACAGAATCTGACTGCACTGTTCAATGATTAGAATTAATTGGAATGTATGTACCTGAGTTTTGTGAAGTGCCTTGAGACGACATGTGTTGTGAATTGGCGCTATATAAATAAACTGAATTGAATTGAATTGAATTGAATTATTTTACCTTGTGTTACCTGACTGCCCATTTCCATTAGCCCCATCTCTACATCATCCACGTTCATGCTGGTTTAGAGCTCATTAATCAGCTCAAAGTATAATTTCTCAATGTGCAAGGACCACAATCGCAAGTCTTCACATCCAAAGAACATAAAACAGGTAAAAGATAAGGTCCAGTCTACATGTTTATGTGGGCCCCTCATGGATTTTGTTAGGGCTGTAGGGGTACTCTCATGTGGTCCTGTTAGGGTTGAGCTTGTATCGGCAAAACCGTTTGGGCACCTTGGGTGGGTCTCAGCGGGGTCTCAAATGATATTCAGAAAATTAGGTTTGAGTAACACTTCTCAGAGCCATGTGCAACCCACTTTTTACCCAGAGATGACCTGGTTCCAGGTCTTAGTGGCCAGAGGAAAGAATTGAACGTGGGTGAACAGATAGACTGAGACCATAGCTTTTTGGCTATTGTTGTAGGTTTAAATTGCTGGGGTCAAATTGATTCAAGATATTAGTAAATTTTAATGTTCATATTAGGGTTAAAAACCTCCCACCTACCCTATTCTCTCACAACATCCCATATATAATACAGTAAGGGACATGGTTGGGAGTTTTCTTCAAGACAGATGTCAAGCAGGCAACCAAACACTCATAACCCCTCAGCAATTCTGCAGGTTTAAACATCTATCTGCTACCTGTACCGAGCCAAGTCCTGAAAGTTCTCCTTTTCCAGCTTCAACAACTGTCCACCATCTTCTTCTCTATTTGCTGTAGTGATGTCAGCTTAGTTGTTATGTCCCCAGCTTTCCTCGGGCCATGAGAGAAATTCTCCAGGGGGTGGGATTTAAAGAACTGAAGAACAGCGTTCAGGCATTCTCCGTTCAGCCTCCCCAATTATTTGGGTTTACCAGGACATCGAGCAGACGATCAGTTACAGGGTTCAACAGGGTCCATCAGTTGACAGCTCTGCCCATATCTGTGGCATTTTGTATGCCCAAAACATAATGCCACCGGCCTGCAGATGCATTTATAAAAGCAATCCTCATTTTTATTAATATTCCATTTGAAGCTCAGAAGTTTAACAACCAACATCACTCAGGTTCATATCGGAAGGTCATCGGCACCCTTCCAGGTACTGCCATCATTGCCCACATGGACAGTGTGTCCCACAGGTCCCACAGGAGCATAACAGAATCTGCAGATGTCTCCTCCTCCAGGACACCTTTCAGAGACTCCAGGGGTGATATGACCCAGGTTTTATAATATAACACATGGAGTGTGCATTATTATACTTGTTTGTAAATGATGAATAATTACTAAATCTAAGTCTTAAGGAAAATCAAAGTCCACAGCTTCATTATGAGTGTTTTGGGGAGTTTGTTTGTGTTGTGGCTCCTGTTTCAGCCACAGATTCCAATTAATGGACTGTAGCCTTTTGTATTCAAACTGAGAATTCAGCTCCCATTCCTGAAAAGCAGTAAAGTGCAGTTACAAACAATCACACACAGCAGCTTGTTGTATCATTCATGAAACTTCTCCCACACAGGATTCTGATGTAATTTTCTTGTCCTTCTATTTCTCTGAGTGCAGAAAGAAACAGAGAAACTCAGGCATTAAGATGTAAAAAGAGGGTAAAAGGAGAGAAACAGTGTTTAATCTCATCCGGTCTGTCTCCTGGCTAGTGTTCACCATTTCATCCATCTCAGTGTGGTTTGGATCATCCACCAAACAGGACAGGTCCAGACGGCAATGAATAATCAGGTCTGCAGAGAGAATCATCAGGGCTGACCTTCCCTCCATCCATGACTTATATATCCAGGGTCAGGAAAAAGGCAGCTAACATCTCTGCAGACCCCACACACCCTGCACACAAAGTGTTCAGACTTTTACCTTCAGGTGGCGCTACAGAGCGCTGTCTGCTAAAGCCACCACAGAGACAGTTTCTTCCCTCAGGCTGTTTCTCTGATGAACACTTGACTGTCAGAGCTCCAGAACAACACCATGCATACTTGGACTGATCTCACATTATGTTATATTGTAAAGTCAATTGTGTATATATGTACATTTAAAAATTATAATTGAGAGCAAAGTGTAACGGAGTCAAATTCATTGTTTGTCTGTACAAACTTGGCAATAAAGCTGATTCTGATTCTGATTTAACACAGTTAACTACAGTAATACGAAAAACAGAACAGAGTTACTTTTTAGACAGAACAGAAAAAAACGAGAACAAGTTCAACACAGTTACACAGAACCAAGGAACCCGATTCTGCCCAAGATCAGTTCCATTGGTAAGAAACTGCATCAAATCTTTGTGACACCAACATGTGCAGGTTTACTGGTGGTTCCTAGAGTCTCTAGAAGTAGAATGGGAGACAGATTCTTTAGTTATCAGGCTCCTCTCCTGTGGAACCAGCTCCCAGTTTTAGTCCGTGAGGCAGACACCCTATCTACTTTTAAGGCTAGGCTTAAAACTTTCCTTTTTGATAAAGCTTATAGTTAGAGTGGCTTAGGTTATCCTGAGCTATCTCTGTAGTTATGCTGCTATAGGCTTAGGCTGCTGGAGGACATAATGACCACTTTCACCCTCTTCGCTACATTATCCTACTACTCTCCAGCTATGCAGTTATTGGATTTACTTCGAATGTATGTTATTGATTTTGAATATGTCTGTATGATTGGATTGAACTGACTACATATTTCCATACATAAAATGGATTTTATCTTTTTAAGTTTTTTGTAAAGTGTCTTGACACTCGGACATATCGGAGATATGTAGATAAACTGAACAGTCAGCAGACATGCCCCAAAGTTCAACACACAAAACTAAACCCAAGCCATGAGACAACTAGAATACATCAAATAGTTTTTTATAGTTCTGTTCTTGTATTAGTGACTATTTGTATAAACTAAGCTCTGCTTTATTAATTATATTATATTTGATAATTAAAACTCCATGAGTAGGGTGGGTTCATCAAGAAAGAAAAAAACAGCTGAAAGAGACAGGAAATAAACTGAGGGAACGAAGCAACAAGGTATTATTAGCTTCCATTGATTGCAGAGCACTCCACCACTTTTCCAAATGGCTCCAACTACAATCTGTCTTTTCCTCTGACTCCTGTCTGTGCTCACTGTGCATCATCATTTACATCCGATATGTGAATGAGGAAAATGATCTCTGGATCATTCAGGTCAGCACAGAAACACATGAGGTCATTTGAGAATATTCCAATGCAACAGCATTCTTTATGAGAGGTTTGATATTCAAGAGCTTGTTACAGTTGCAGAGTTTTTCTGTATTGTTTTGTTGATGCCTGCTGAAACCTTCATTATTACTTTAATTTGATGTTACTGTCACAATATGGCTGATCTTTTAGAATATCTTTGAAACAATAATATAGAATCATTAAAGTGACCCAGATTTACTTATTATTTAGTGTAAATTCTCAGTGTAGACAGAACCACAAAGCAGACAGAATGAGTGGGTATAAGAACAGGTGATAATTATCATGACAGAAGGACAGATATTTAACGTTAGAAGGACAGATTGCACCCCACTGCATTTCTGAGTTAATGGGAATTTAACAAAAAACAACATTTAAATCCAACATCTGCTTTTTATGGAGTTTAACGAAAATTCAGAATGAAAGACTCACCCTCGCCGTCTCACCGTCCAGTGACTTCCCTGTGTGTCGCCCGGCCTTCCAATCAGCATCCTGTCCGTCTGATTCATCATCCAATCACCTTCCGACGCCTTGTTTTTAAAGGACCTTCGGCTGTGTTCCTCCTCGCTTGTCAGCTGAGCTCATCCCTCCTCCACCCCATCTCCACCATCTTCCTTCCCATCTACTCCTGGCTTCCTCGCTCCCTGGCCGCCAATCCACCACCAGTGTCGGATCAGGGGGAAGACATCTCTAAATATAAGCTTTACAATGTTCATCCTAGCTCATATCATTCTCAAAATTCATGTCTTCCTCCTAGGTCCGAGCGCCAAAGATAATTATGTAATTTTACATCATTAAAACTTTTCTAATTGTCAACCTTCTCTTTGTGAGTCTTTTCAGATTGAAATATTGGTATATTGGTTTCTTAGATTCATTCTCAATATTTCCTTAAGGAAATAAGGGAAACGAATTCATTGTGTTGCCAAGAGAAAATCAGACTGAATATAGTTTACAATAAAGTAAACGTTCATGTCCTTCTAAATCTACCATCCATCTGAACATTATGATGTTTCTCTCTATCAGCTCAGAACCTGGAAACAGATCCTGTATGTTTTAGGCGTTTCCCTGTTGCTCCACACCTGACATAAACTAATGAATCTGCAACTGCCCCACTACTGAACAGCTAATGCAATCATTTGACTCAGTTATGCTGGGTCACGGACACATCTAAAACATGCAGGACATTGGGCCCTGAGGACCAGGGCTGGGAACCGGGGTTGGGGACCGGAGCTGGGGACCTGGGCTTGAGGCCCGAGGCTGAGGACCGTGGCTGGGGACCAAGCCAAAAAGGGTATCAGACTTGGCTGTTTGATGAGGAGTGATCCTGATTTGCCATCAGATTTAAACACAGTTCGTATATTTCACTTTATTTGACAATAATTTCATTTTTTTGGTCCTTTTAATGTTTTAAGAAAGTATCTATTCTTCATTCGCAAATGTATTTGGCTTGTGGCAATGTTGAGCACCAATTTGTTTATTTCATGGTTGTTGATATTTCTGTGAATTTGAACTAAAGTTTTATTTTTTACCTACAGAACATGAACTTAGAGCAGCTCACTTTTAAGACATTAATTAAGTTAATTGAGTTTTTTCACCTGCCAACAACTGCAGTTAAATAAGATTAAGATTAGCTGGTCTTTTGCTACTGCATGTAGAAAAGAGTTGTCATAGTTGACCTTAAAAAGAAGGGTTTGGCTTTCCTGATGTTTTTGTGCCAAGTGGAAAGGCTGTTACCAACACATCACTGGTCCCTGATAAAATGCCTGACTTTCCCCCTGACTTGACGAAGCAAACTCAACTCAGTGTGTTAATTCAAGCGGGAAGGCATCATTTACAGGCATGCATACCTGGTTCTGCATGTGTTGCAAGTCATATGCATGCTGACATACAACAGTTAACTCTAAATAAAAGGCTAAATAAGCAGCTAAGACAATGTTCTACTGGGACTTTTTCAGGTTTAACGGCCATTTGTCCAACATAACACAATTCAACTTTTTATATAGCACCAACTTACAAATCATACTCATAATCATACCACGCTGTGCGTGGAGGTGAGGCAGACTATTTCTAGTCGATATCTCTCGACCTCCCACACAAGCTCAGCCTTCTTCCCCTCCAGCGCGGTAACATTCCGCGTCCCTAGAGCCAGCATAAACTTCCGAAGATCGGGTCATCGAGGTCTCCACCTGCGTCCGCTGCCCGATCCTCTTTGTAGAGATCCCTCATGGTTCCTCCTGCAGGTGGTGGGCCCACTAGGGGATGGCCTCACGTCTCTCATTCGGGCCTGGCCCGGCCGGTTCCCTCGAGGGGCAACTTGGCCACCAGGCCCTCTCCAACGAGTCCTAACCCCAGGCCTGGCTCCAGGGTGGGACGCCAGCTACGTGCCTCAATTTTTTGGTCCTCATGAAGGCGTCTTGAATGCTCTTTGTCTGACCCGTCACCCAGAGCCTTTTTGCCATTTGAGACCCTACCAGGGCTTTTAAGCTCATTCGAACACTCAAACCCCTCCACCAAGTTAAGGTGGTGGTTCAAGGAGGGGCTCGTACTCGTACTCGTACAACAATTACATACAACAATTAACTCTGATTAAAAGTCTAAATGAGCAGCCAAGACAGTGTTCTGCTGGGACCTGTAGGGATTGACGGCCATTACTCCACCAACTACACAATTCAACTTTTTATATAGCGCCAATTCACAACACATGTCGTCTCAAGACAAAGTCAATTCATTCCAATCATACAGATTTCAAGTCAGGTACAAAGGTTCCAATTAATCCTAACTATCAACCAGTTCAGTCAGATTAAGTTTATTATTCTAATTGGTTAAAAGTTTTTCTATCTAAGGAAACCCAGCAGATTGCATCCAGTCAGTGACTTGCAGCATTCACTCCTCCTGGATGAGCATGTAGAGACAGTGGACAGTCGCTTGCATTGACTTTGCAGCAATCCCTCATACTGAGCAGCATGTAGCGACAGTGGAGAGGAAAACTTCCTGTAAATGCCCATTCTATGTTCATAAGCTGATTCTATGTTGTTACCAGTAATGTCAAACATGAGGTTCAAAAGCGATGACAACAAAGTACGCTGTAGTCTAGTTATGGCTAAAGCTAGAGTCCCACCTAACAAAGTTACAAGCATCCTGCGACTGGAACTCTCAGCTGCAGTCACCTCTGCTAAAATGAGTGTCATGCTAAAATCAGAACTCTAGATGAACATTGATGAGGAGTTCTTTTGGACAGACTCCCAGGTAGTCTTGGCATATATCAACAATGAGGCACGAAGATTCCACATCTTTGTTGCAAATCGTGTGCAGCTGATTAGGGAAACTTTAGATCCCAAACAGTGGCACTACATTGACACTTTTCAGAATCGAGCAGACCATGCCTCTAGAGGCCTTAGTGCATCAGAGATCATGACAGTGCACTGGTTGTCTGGCCCAAAGTTTCTTTGGGAACAAGAGATTTGCTATTCAGCCACCCCATCAGCTGAGCTGCTGGTAGGAGATCCAGAAGTTAAATCAGTCAAAATCTTGACAACTCAAACAAGCAAACAAGACATCATCCTTAGTCGATTCAAAAGGTTTTCTAGCTGGTCAATGCTCCTTAAAGTGGTTGAAAGAATAAAAAGACTGACAAACAAAACCAAATATGGCAATGTTGTAAGAGCGGATGAATGCAAAGGAGCTGCTGACATAGTAATAAAACTCCTCCAGCAGCAAGCCTTTCCTCTAGAGCTGAGAGTGTTGAAGGCAAAGGATAGCCTCCCAACAAGGGATAGCCTCCCAAGCTTCAATCCCCTCTTTCAAATGGATCCCATTGTGGATCAGGGACTTCTTCGGGTTGGTGGAAGACTAAAAAAATCAACACTCTGCCATGGATTTAAACACCCTATTATTCTCCCAAAGGACCATCACATTACAATGCTGATCTTGTCTCACTTTCATTCAAAGGTTTGCCATCAAGGCCGAAGCCAGATGCTCATGGAAATCAGAGCAAATGGGTTTTGGGTGATTGGTGGGAGCAAGGAAGTCTCGAAGCTAATAGGCAGATGTGTGCAGGGTCGAAAACTTTGGCGGCCTACAGAAGAACAACGCATGGCTGAGCTACCAAAGGAACGAGATGAAGTCTCAGATCCTTTCATTTACTGTGGAATGGACTGTTTTGGGCCATTTACAACCAAGCAAGGCCGCAAAGAGCAAAAAAGGTATGGACTCCTCTTTACCTGCCTCTCTTCATGTGCAGTCCACATTGAAATGTCAGAGAACCTCTCTGCAGACTCTTTCATTAATGCCCTCAGATGCTTCATCAGCTTAAGAGGAGCTATCTGTAAGGTGTACTGTGATCAAGGTACAAATTTCATCGGGGCTAAAAATGAGCTGAAGGAGGCTCTCAAAGAATGTGACACAAATGCCCTGGAGGTGTTCTTTGCAGATAAGCAGTGCGAATTCATATTTAATGCCCCATCTGCTAGCCATGAAGTTGCACTGCCTCCCTCTGGAAAGTTTGTGAAGGAGGACTTGTATGCAAGAAAGAGATGGGGCAGACTGCAATATCTAACTGAACAATTTTGGAGTAGGTGGAAAGTGGAGTACTTTCTAAACATATCTACAAGACAAACATGGCACCTGCCCCGTCGGAATTTTGAGGTCAATGACATTGTCATTGTAAAGGAAGAAATGCTTCCCAGAAGTCAGTGGCAACTGGGTCGAGTTGTTGAAGCACCAGAAGAAGATGATGGATGGTGTGCAGAGTTAAGCTTCAAGTTGGTGATCGAACTCTTACAAAGAGGCAGGGTACAACACACAAACCGCACATAATTGAGCAACTTGTTCAAAAACTTGTAGTTTTTTTAGAAAGTCACTAACTGACATTTTTTATTACTCTCACATCGGATGTTCTATTCCTGAAAATTAATGTGTGACGTTAACTGCATTTGGTTTGTTCTCTACTTTAACATTGTTCATGCTTAAAATCGTGCATGAATCAATGTTAACGGATTCTCATCAAACACGATTTGGTGGGAGTTTTATAAGCTGATTCTATGTTGTTACCAGTAATGTCCAGTAGAGGATGCTGTAGCCTAGTTCGTAACAAGCTGTGATTTAAAAAAAACGGAAAAGAAGAGGGTAAAAAAGTTTTGCTAGTCTCCTGTCAGTCAGTACTTGAGGCTGAATTATCCTGCAGACTAGAGCAAGAGGAGGATGTGCTTCATCTTTGTGACTCTGAACTAGTAGGGGATAGTCGTCAGAAAACAGCTCAAGGCTTCCTAGCGGCACAACACGGACTTTACCACCATAAAAACTTTGCATCCCTTGGACAGTGGAGCGAGGCACATGTTTAGAGTTGCATTAGTTTGTGAAGTCTACACTTATGTAATGTATCTATGTTTTGTGTCAAACAAAAGCACCTAAGAAGATGTATTTTATTTTTATTTTTAGCTTTCACTGTTTATTTTGGTACATTCCAACTTGGTTTCGGATGAAGTAAATGTGACTCTACAGCATCCGTCGAAGCTCTCCATGTGTTTTTGGTTTGACAGATTGCTACACTTCCTTTTAACAGAAAGAAACCTCCAGCAAGAACCAGAACCAGGCTCAGTGTGAGCGGCCATCTGCCACTGGGGGTTTGAGAGAACCGAGCAGAGACAAAAAAAGAACACAGAAGCACTTATCCATGAGTACTTTCAATGTGAAAAAAGTCAAACCTTAAAGGCAGTAGTAGCTCCGTTAGTGGCTTCATCTAGGAGAGAAAGACAGCTGAGAAGATAAACTCTGAGCAGTTGCACTTAGTCATAGTAAAAGCTCAGCCAGTAGCTATATCTAGTAGAGAGACAATGTTAAACACTGAAATGACCCATGAGGGACAGGTGCAAAGAGGATCAGGTGGTGGTCAAAGAAAGAGACCTCGGTGATCAGATCCCTGAAAGCTCAAACACAGTGACACCTGGAGAGATATTATTTGGAAGGAATTTCCTCCCAAATCTGAACCCTAGTGGTGTATTGTTCAGATTGTCCATAATGAACATCATGTTTAGGCATAAAGGTCCTCATCAGTGCTTTTGGCACCAGGCCTAGGCCAGAAGTCGATTTTTTACTCTGTAGTCATGTCTTCTCACCTTTATGTCTTGGACATTCAGGTAAAAAGAGGGGCTGAGCTGTCTGCTTATCATCATCTGGTGGTGTGTTTTGGTGTGCTGGAAGGGGGAAAAACCGGCTTGGGGCCCAACGAGTAGTGGGGTCTGCCTGGAGGATCCTGGGAGCATTTGGTCAGGGGAACTTTTTTAAATTTCCTTTTGGAGAGTTTTTTTTCCCCACATTTCCGGGGGGGGGGAAGACATTGAGTCCGAGTGGACATTGTTCTCTACCTCTATTGTCGATGTGGTAAGTTGTATTCCGATCTTGACAAGGTTTTTCATGTTGTCATTATAATCCATGCTCTTCATGGAGATAATGGAGAGGTGGGGTCTGGGGTGAAGGAGGTTTGGGGTCCGTGTTGGGGCTAAGAGGGGGTCCAATTGTCTAGTTGGAGTCTAGGGAGATTAAACTTATAGTCTATTTCTGTGGCATTTTTCTCCATGGTTCATCCTTACCTTAGCAGGCTACAGTTGTCCTTCAGAAAGTGGTTCTATCAGTTGTTTTGTTCTCTCTTGTCTCCTTGTTGTGACCAGGGCAGCTGGTGTCTGATTCACAGAATAGAAAATGTTGGAAGTGAATCAGAATCAGCTTTTTTTTTACCAAGTTTGTACAGACAAACAAGGAATTTGACTCCAGTACACTTTGCTCTCAATAATAAAGAATATCTTTATAAATGTATATATATACACAATAATGGTGGCAGAAGGCACCACAAAAACACGCAGAACATGAGAGAGCAAAGCTCCGAGGCTGCCATCAGTGGCGCCATCTTGGTTTTATGCTCCACAACATACAAGTGAAGAGTTGTACTCCAGACTTCTTAAGGCAAAATCCAACTTTAATGAAAAGAGGGCTTCTTTCCATGAAGACAGTGTAGATGTCGATAAAGTTCACAGATTTGCAACACATGTTTTCTTAAGCCATTTGTTGAGGATCCACAGTCTACTGAATCTCTCATCTCCAACCTGAACTGATAGAGGTCCATTGAAAAACACCTTGATATCGAGACCTTGAACTCCGCTCAGCAACTGAATAAAATCCAAGTCTGTAAGTCTGTAATTTATTAATTCATCTCGATTAAGCAAAGGTTTCTTAAGTAAAGGTTTTATTACAGCTACCTTAAAAGCCTGTGGTTCTGATCCATTTATTAAGGATAAATTAATCATATCTAAAATGGGGCTGGTAATCAGAGGAAACACTTCCTTAAATAATTTAGTTGGGATTGGGTCTAACATACAAGTTGAAGGTTTAGATGAAGCTACTATTTCTGAAACTCAGGAAGCTCCACAGGGAAAAACAGTCCAAACACAGGTCAGGTTTTACATTTTTTTTTCCCAATGTTGTCTCACTTGTTTTTGGGGAAGTAATCATCTTCGGGAGAATGTCAAAGATTTTTTTTTAATAAATCTATTTATTTAAGAAGAATCCCATAAAGGTCATGACTGCTGAGAGCTAAGGGAATGGATGGCTCAACAGAGCTATGACTCTGTGTAAGTTTAGCAACAGTACTAAAGAGAAACCTAGGATTATTCTTGTTCTCTTCTATTAAGGATGAGAAATAAGCTGTTCTGGCTTGGCGAAGTGTCTTTTTATACAACAGACTGTTTTTAAGATTAAGAAGGAATCCACTAGATATGTGTGCCAATTTCTCTCAAATTTCCTAAATTATTCTTTGAATTCATTTGTTTTTTGTTTTCCTAATTTCCTCACAACAGGAGGCTTTAATGTTCACAAAATAATTCCCTAAATGAGTTTTGCAAAAATACTTTTAGTTTTACAACAATTTAAAGGTCCTTCAAACATGGCTGACTCTGTGAAGAAATCCCTCATGTGCAGTATCATAAGAAACTAGAGAACCTCACCTCTTCAACAAGTTCTTTGTAGCACCTTCTCCAGTCACCTAACTTGTGTGCGTATCAAATGTGCAAAGGCAGCATAAATGTACGGGCCTTGGCAGCTAGCCTGCACTCGGCTCCGTTAGCTCCCAATAAAGTGTTATTTTTGGATAATCGATCTCTGGCACAGAAGAGAAAAATTACCAGTTTGGAAGTATTGGAAGACATTTGATCGACCAGTGGCAAGAGAATGGAATATTGTTCAGACAGCTACGTTGATTAGGATGAGGAAGAGGATGATAAAGATGTGCTTCGGAGGAGGGGGCAGCTGGTTTATGAGAAAGTTAGTGTTACTTCTTATTTCCAGCAGATTTACATTACATGTCTGCTGTTTCAACAATGTTTTAGTTATAAGGCCCGAGCAGGAAAACTGCAAGGGCCTATTGTAATCGCAAGAATTCTTATTCTTTCTTTCTTTCTTCTTTCTTTTTTCCGCTGCGTCTTTGCGGGGCAATTTGGGGACTTTGCCATGCACGAAAACTCACAAGATTTTACCCAAAATTGTCCTCCGCGTGAAATTCTTGTTCTGTAATGTCGTTGTCAGTGGGCGTGGCCAAACGACTCTACAGCGCCCCCTAAAGTGAGATAGGCCAAACCGTGGCATGAACTTGGTGTTCGCACTCAAAGTGAAAGAATGCAATAACTTTCCCAAAGAAATGCCAAATCACACCAAAGTTGGCATGAAGGAGAACCTTCGGGTTCCCGACGATCCTATGGGGTCATATGCTGACATCATCAAAGCCACGCACCCTGGGAACAGGAAGTCACTTTTTTGACTTGGAAATGTGCCTCTCTGACCCTCTGACCCCATCTTTTTTGCTGTTTCTAGCCCACGTATCTGAGCGAACTCCTCCTACAGCTTTTGACTTAGAGACTTGAAAATCACTCAGTATACTCTTAAGGCATTGGGGATCAAAAGTTATCAAAAGCCTTTTGATACATGAAAGTGTGTGGGCGTGGCTACGGCTCAAAATATGACTTCTCGCCATAAAAGACGAAATTGATATAGTTCCTACAAGGAACGTCACAAACACATGAAACCTTCTGGAATTGATCTGCCTCTGGCCCTGAACAATATTCACTGATCAGATGCTGACATCATCGAAGCCATGCCCCCTGACAACAGGAAGTGTCATGTTTCACTTAGTGTGGTCCATGTTTGATCCCCTCCACCTAATCAACATGAAACTGTCCCAAGTCACAGATAACATGATGGTCTAAGTTTGCGTCTAGTACTGACTGGTTTGGCTGGAGGGTGTGGCCGTGGCAGCATGACGAAGTCTGATGTCATGCCATGGCCATACGTTTGGCCTAAATTACACATGCATGGTCTGATTCACTACAAAATAAATATGGTTGATCTTTGTCAGGCCCCAAACACCTCTATTGGATTACATTGGAATTTGTATCAACAGCGCCCCCTAGGACACTTCAAGGGCTATATCTCCCTCATTCATCATCGGATCCATTTGAAATGTAGTATACATCATCATGATCATGAGTTAATGGACATGTTGACACAGTCAGTAGATGACATCACTTTAGCCCCGCCCACTAATAAACAAATGACTGTAGCTTCCAAATGGAAGGTCCGATTCACTCCAAACTGAATACGGTTGATCTTTGTCAGGGCCTAAACAGCTCTATTAGATTACATTGGAATTTGGATCAACAGCGCCCCCTAGGAGACTTCAAGAGCTACATCTCCCACATACATCATCGGATTCACTTGAAATGTAGTATACATGATCAGCGATCAATGCTGAACATGTTGACACAGTCAATAGATGACCTCACTTTAGCCCCGCCCACTAATAAACAAATGAGTGTAGCTTCCATATGGAAGGTGTGATTCACTCCAAACTGAATATGGTTGATCTTTGTCAGTCACTAAACAGCTCTATTAGATTACATTGGCGTTTGGATAAAGAGCGCCCCCTAGGACATTACAAGTGCTCTAGCTTCATACATCATCGGATCCACTTGTAATGTACTATACATCATCAGGGATCAATGCTTAACAGGTTGCCACAGTCAGTTTATGACATCATTTCAGCGCCACCCACTAATAAACAAGTGAGTGCAGCTTCCATCTGGAAGGTCAGATTTCACCCAAATTTTAAATGGTTCTCGCCAGATGACAACTCTGCATGTCCGCACATCATATGATATGTCGCTCACAGTCCCTCCTAGTGGCGATGTGTGGTATTGAAGGGCAGCCTCAATGGTCATGCACAGGCAGCGATGCCAGGCGCCCCCGGTTGCTGCACAGGCCGAGTTGCGCTGAGGTGCGAGGGCCTTCAAGGCTGCTTGCAGCTTTAATTTTACGTTATTCTTGTGTAAGAAATATGTTGCGTGGTAAATCTGTAAACAACAGATTACGTCCTGCTTAGGTTACGTCCGGCAACACGGTTAACAAACTGGGCACACTCCTATGGTGTTGTTAGCCCAGATGCAGGATTAACCAACTGACCAGCTCGCACTGATGGCCCGATGGTGGAGGGTGCACTCTTCCCTGGACACAACTCTGCCCTCCTGCGCAACGGCCTGTAAGGCAATATTCTGATTAAAGGCGAGGCAGGATGTAGTCTTTGCCTCACTGGATGCATCCGAACCCCAAACATAAAGCATCTGCTCACAGAACAACTTCAAACTCAGCCATCTGCATGTGCAATTACACACTCAGAGGCGCCCTGTGCAGATGAACAGAGAGGAAAATAATCTCGTCAGGGCAGAGGCTGAGATATCAAACCTGCTGCTGTGAATAAGACAAGATAGGTTAACAAACTGTAACAGTCCAGAAAAGCAGGAGCAGAACGGAGCAGAACGGAACAGAACGCAAAACAACAGCAACTGGACCATTCATAGTGATAAAGCAAAAACCCCTGCAAGCTTCAAGCAACACAGCTTTTGTTTGCTTTCCCTCTTGTTCCGCTGGGGGCATTACCAGCCAGCCATTAGCACATGTAATATCCTCACTAAAATAGGGTGGTCTGCTCTGCTGTTGCACCTGTTATCCATTGCATGCACGATCTATGAAAATCGCAGGCAACACGGCCACTTGTTGCATGTGCATTTTTTCTATTTTTTTTTTTGTACAAGCAATTTAGCACCCCCTGTTTGGGATCTTTGAAGATCAGCCCCATTGTCTCCACGGGGTAATGAGTGGGTAACAGTTCAGAAGCTGCAGAGGGGTTTGCAAAATGGTTTTTAAACATAAAAAGACATCATCAGCATGCTGCTTGGGTACAATCGTTGAAACATGGCCACATCTGTTGGTTTGGTCACACATGTTCCCTGTGGGAGTTGACTCCAGCCACAGAGTGACTCCAGATCTTGAAAAGCAAACAGGAACTACTAGATGAAGGGATTATTCTTCAGACCGAGGGATGACATTGTCTGCTGCTACTATATAACAGATTTGTATTTCATGAAACACTGATATGTCTTTCTTTTTTGTAAAAACATTGTATATACATATTTAGAAAAATATTTTAATTTCCCTTTTATTTCTTTTTTTTAATTTCAAGTTCATTGTTTGTGCACAAACACGGCAAATAAAGCTGAGTCTGATACTTTTATACTGTGGTAGAAAATTCCGTTACAGACTTGGCTAATGGAGAACCACAAACATGCAATGTGTGAAGTTGAGGTTTGGAGAAGAAGAATGAATTTACACAACACTCGTTTTTACTCTTTTATCCATACTTTGAAGCCATGAAAACCATCCAAACAACCATATGTGTTGATCTGCAGTTTTGAATCCTCCTCTTCTGTTCCCTCAAATACAAAAATGAGCCTGACCCGCACAATGCTCTGTTTTTCTGGTCCTTATAAAAGAGGATGGTCCTTTTAGTTTGAAGACGTTTATTCACACCAGCAACACTCAGATTAATTCAAGGATTACAGCAGAACTGCTTTTATTTAGGAACTGTGTTTGTGCTTTTTAGAAGGATGCTCGTGTAATTTGAACAGTGATCATTTACAGGGTCTTCTGTGTTTTTCTGTGTAAACATCATTATCCGAACACACTCAATAATCTGAAATGTTTCTGTAAAAATATTCACTGAACATAAGCATCTGGCTGTTTGTTATCTGATCTGAACATAGAGCAGGAAAACACGGAGCGACTTTAAAAGCTGCTTTTACACCATGAGAAAAAATGTATTCATGCTTTACCTATAGATCATACTGACGTCACTTCAGATCACGTTAGCTCTTTCTTGTACTCGTACTCATCGACTTCTGCTTTATCCGGGACCGGGTCGTGGGGGCAGCAGACTCAGCAGAAACACCCAGACGTCCCTCTCCCCAGGCACCTCCTCCAGCTCCTCCGGGTGTAGCCCAAGGCGTTCCCAGGCCAGCCGAGAGACATTGTCCCTCCAGCGTGTCCTGGGCCGTCCCCTCGGCCTCCTCCTGGTGGGACGTGCCTGGAACATCTCCCGAGGAAGGCGTCCAGGAGGCATCCAGTATAGATGCCCGAGCCTCCTCAACTGGCTCCTCTCGATGTGGAGGAGCAGCGGGTCTACTCCGAGCCCCTCCTGCATGGCTGAGCTCCTATCCCTATCTCTAAAGGAGTGCCCGGCCACCCTACGGAGGAAGCTCATTTCAGCCGCTTGTATCCGGGATCTCGTTCTTTCGGTCATTACCCAAAGTTCATGGCCATAGGTGAGGGTAGGAACGTAGACCGACCAGTAAATCGACAGCTTCGCTTTTCAGCTCAGCTCTCTCTTCACCACAACAGACCGGCACAGTGCCCCCATTACTGCGGCAACCGCACCGATCCATCTGTATATCTCCCGCTCCATTCTTTCCTCACTCGTGAACGAGACCCCGAGATACTTAAACTCCTCCGCTTGAAAACAGGAACTCCCCTCCAACCTGAAGAGGACAAGCCACCCCTTTTCCGGTCGAGAACCATGGCCTTGGACTTGGAGGAGCTGATCTTCATCCCAACCGCTTCACACTTGGCTGCGAACTGCCCCAGTGCATGCTGTAGGTCTTGGCTGGAGAGGGCAAGCAGGACCATGTCATCTGCAAAAAGAAGAGATGAAATCCACTGGTCCCCAAACCAGACCCTCTCTGGCCCTTGACTGCACCCTATCCATAAAAGTTATGAATACGACCGGTGACAAAGGGCAGCCCTGCCGGAGTCAAAACATGCACCGGGAACAGATCCGACTTAGTGACGGCAATGCGGACCAAACTCCTCCTCCGCTTTTACAGAGACCGGATGGCCCCTAATGAAGGGCCCCCGATTCCATACTCCTGGAGCACCCCCCACAGGGCACCACGAGGGGCACAGTCGAATGCTTTCTCCAGGTCCACAAAACACATGTGGACCGGTTGGGCAAACTCCCATTAACTCTCGAGTACCCTGGAGAGGGTATAGAGCTGGTCCAGTGTTCCACAGCCGGGACGAAAACCACACTGCTCCTCCTGAACCGGGGTTCGACTATCGGCTGGACTATCCTCTCCAATACCCTGGCTTAGTCCTGACCAGGGAGGCTGAGTAGTGTGATCTCCTGTAGTTGGAACACACCCTCTGGTCACCCTTCTTATGAAGGGGGACCACCACCCCAGTCTGCCAGTCCAG
This sequence comes from Crenichthys baileyi, assembly GCA_036173005.1. Taxonomy (NCBI): domain Eukaryota; kingdom Metazoa; phylum Chordata; class Actinopteri; order Cyprinodontiformes; family Goodeidae; genus Crenichthys; species Crenichthys baileyi. The sequence continues at coordinate 1,197,935 of JAHHUM010002026.1, forward strand.
AGGCACTGTCCCCGACCACCATGGACTGTTGAAGAGGCGTGTCAACCATGACAGCCCCACCACATCCAAAGACTTGAGGTACTCAGGGCGGATCTTATCCACCCCCGAAGCCCTGCCACCGCAGAGCTTTTTAACCACCTCTGTGACTTCAGCCTGGGTGAAGAACGAGTCCAACCCTGAGTCCCCAGCCTCTGCTTCCACCAGGGAATGCATGATGGCAGGAATGAGGAGATCCTCAAAGTACTCCTTCCACTGCCCGATAATGTCCCCAGTCAAGGTCAGCAGCTTTCCACCCCCACTGTAAACAGTGTTGGCGAAGCAGTGCTTCCCCCTCCTGAGGCACCGGACGGTTTGCTAGGATCGCTTCGAGGCCAACCGGTAGCCCTTCTCCATGGACTCACCAAACTCCTCCCAGGCCCGTGTTTTTGCCTCTGCCACAGCCCGGGCCATGGCACGCTTGGCCTCACGGTACCCGTCAGCCGACTCAGGAGTCCCATAAGCCAACCACAGCCAATAGGACTCCTTCTTCAGCTTGACAGCATCCCTTACTGCCGGTGTCCCCCACCGGGTTCAGGGATTGTGGCTGTGACAGGCACCGCAGACCTTACGGCCACAGCTACGGGCAGCAGCATCGATAATAGATGCGGAGAACATGGCCCACTTGGACTCTATGTCTCCAACATCCCCTGGAATCTGGTTAAAGCTCTTCCGGAGGTGGGAGTTGAATACATCCTTGGCCGAGGGCTCTGCCAGACGTTCCCAGCACTCTGCGTTTGGGCCTGCCAAGTCTGTTCGACTTTCTCCTCTTCCAGCGGATCCAACTCATCACCAGGTGGTGATCAGTGGACAGCTCAGCCCCTCTCTTCACCCGAGTGTCCAAAACATGCGGCGAAGGTCTGAAGACACAACAACAAAGTCGATCATCGACCTCCTGCCTAGGGTGTCCTGGTGCCAAATGCACTGATGAACACCCTCATGCTTGAACATAAGGATGCTTAGGCTGGCTGTAGGGACGTGGAATATCACCTCGCTGGGGGGAAAGGAGCCTGAGCTTGTGTTGGAGGTCGAGAGATATCGACCAAAATATTGCGGAGTACTCTGCCTTCTTGGCGTCCCTGTCGGGGGTGCTGGATAGTGCCCCTCCTGGGGACTCCATTATTCTGCTGGGGGACTTTAACGCCCACCTGGGAAACGACAGTGACACCTGGAGAGGCGTGATCGGGAGGAATAGCCTCCCCGATCTCAATCCGAGTGGTGTTTCGTTATTGGAATTCTGTGCTAGTCACGGATTGTCCATAATGAACACCATCATTATGGTCTTTCTTTATTTTTATAAAAAATCTTCCTGCAAAAACTTAAAATTGTTATATTATAGTCATATATTTGTTACCCAGACTTTCTGCAGGAACTCCTGGAGGATCATTTAGGTTTTGAGTCACAGCAGTCCAGGTCTCCATTTGTTCAGAATCAGAATCAGAATCAGAATCAGAATCAGAATCAGAATCAGAATCAGAATCAGAATTCTTTATTTGTCATTGCTCCACATGGGTGCAACGAAATTTCCAAAAAAAACAGAACAAAACAGTGCAGGCAAGTAGTGCAAATTTAAAGAAAATAATTACAAAAAAAGTTTAAAAAAGGGCTGTGCCAGTGGAAACAGATATATATATATATATATATATATATATATACAGAATATTTACAGGTTATTGCACGTGAGGTAGCATAATGCAGAAGGAAAAATTGCACGGAATGTATTTAGTGTTTATGTCATTTAACAGTGTACATGAGTACATGAGGCGTTCAGGGCAACAACAGCTCTAGGAAAGAAGCTGTTTTTCAGTCTGTTTGTTTTTGTCCTTATTGCCCTGAAACGCCTCCCAAAGGGGAGCAGTTGAAAAAGATGGTGACCAGGGTGTGAGGGGTCCCTGATGATGCTGCGGGCTCTCCTGAGGCAGCGGGTGGAGTAAAGCTCCTCCAGGGAGGGGAGGGGGCAGCCAGTCAGTCTTTGAGTGGTGTTGATGACCCGTTGGAGCTGCTTCTTCTCTGCTGCAGTGCAGCTGGAGAACCACAGCGAGATGCCGCAGCTCAGCACCGACTCCACCGTGCAGCAGTAGAAGGACAGCAGCAGCTCTGGTCGTAGGTTGTTCTTCCTGAGAGTCCTCAGGAAGTACAGTCTCTGCTGCGCCTTCTTCAGGATCGCCGTGGAGTTAGAAGTCCACGTCAGGTCCTCGCTGATGTGGGTGCCCAAGAACCTGAAGACTGGCACCATCTCCACCCTGTCCCCGTTGATGATGATGGGCTGTGTGTCCTGTTTACACCTCCGAAAGTCAACGATGAGCTCCTTTGACTTGGAGGTGTTCAGAGTCAGATTATTGTCCATGCACCATGCTGACAGATGCTTCACGTCCGTCCTGTAAGCCGTCTCATCCCCTCCTGAGATGAGCCCCACCACCGTGGTGTCATCCGCGAACTTGATGATGATGTTGCTGGGGTAGGTGGGGGTGCAGTCGTGGGTGTAGAGGTTGTAGAGCAGGGGGCTCAGCACACAGCCCTGTGGAGAACCCGTGTTGGTCCTCAATGGAGAGGACAGGTGGTGTCCTACTCTCACCCTCTGGGAGCGGTCTGTCAGAAAGTCCATAATCCAACTACAGGTGCTGTTGGGGAGACCCAGGTGTCCCAGTTTGCTCACCAGCCGGCTTGGGATTATGGTGTTGAACGCCGAGCTGAAGTCCAGGAAAAGCAGCCTCGCGTAGCTCCCTCGCTGCTCCACGTGGGTCAACGTGGTGTGCAGGGCGGTGACGATGGCATCCTCTGTGGACCGGTTGGCCCTGTAGGCAAACTGGTGGGGGTCGAGTGTGGGGGACAGATGTGAAGTGATATGACCTCGTACCAGTTTCTCGAAGCACTTCATGACGATGGGTGTGAGTGCTACTGGCCGGTAGTCATTCAGGCTGGTGATATTTTTCTGTTTAGGCAGAGGGACAATGGTGGAGGACTTCAGGCAAGGTGGGATGTAGCACTGGGAGAGGGACTGGTTAAAGATGGCAGTGAAAATCCCCGCCAGCTGGTCTGCGCAGTCCCTCAACACCCTCCCAGTCACCCCGTCGGGTCCAGCAGCTTTGCGTGGGTTCACTGCTCTCAGGACTCTCCTCACCTCCTGTGTCTCCACAGCGAAGGTCTGGTTGTCGAGGGGTGTAGCCTGCAGTGTGGACCCCGCTGGTGGGTCAACCTCGAAGCGGGCGAAGAAGTGGTTGAGCTCTTCCGCCAGTGAAGCTTCCCCCGAGATCACGGTGGTGTTGCAGGATCTGTAGTTGGTCAGGTGCTGGAGTCCCTGGCACACCTGTCCGCTGTTTTTGCTGCTGAAGTCGGCCTCAATCCTCTGCCTATAGTCGATCTTGGCCTCTCTGATGCCTCTCCTCAGCGCAGCACGAGCACAGCTGTAATGCTCCCCATCTCCAGACCTGAAGGCGCTGTTCCTTTCCCTCAGCAGTGCCTTAACATCCTTGTTCATCCAAGGTTTCTGGTTAGGAAACACCCGAATGCGCTTCTCCACTGTGACAGTGTTGACACAGTGGTGGATGTAGCAAAGCACCGCCGAGGTAAACACCTCCAGGTCCTGGTGGCTGAAAACGTCCCAGTCTGTGCTTTCAAAGCAGTCCTGCAGCTGCAGAGAGGCACCGTCGGGCCAAGTGGTCACAGTCTGGGTTGTGGGGGGTGAACGCTTCCTCAGCAGTGTGTAGGCCGGAATCAGGAGCAGGGACATGTGGTCGGAGGCTCCCAGGTGGGGCAGCTGGATGGCCCTGTAACCATGCTTAATGCTCGAGTAGGCCTTGTCCAGAGTCCTGGTTCCCCTGGTGGCACATTTAATGTGCTGGTGGAATTTCGGGAGCACTACTTTCAGTTCAGCATGGTTAAAATCCCCTGCGACCACATGCACTGCTTCCGGGTGTTTGTTTTGTTGCCGACTGAGCGTGTTGTGAAGGTGGCTAAGGGCCGAGCTAGCGTTGGCATCCGGTGGTATGTACACAGCTGTTACCAAGACTACGGTAAACTCACGGGGAAGGTAAACAGGCCTGCATCTGACCGTGATGAACTCCAGGTCACCGGAGCAGTGCCTATCGATGGTGGACGTGTTTGTGCACCAGCTGTTGTTCACGTACATACACAGTCCTCCTCCCCTGGTCTTACCGGCGAGGAGGTAAGGAGGTACCGGTCTTACCTCCTCCCCTGGTCTTACTTCCATTGTTTGACTTGCAGCCATTTTGCATATAGTTTAGCATGTTTATTGTCACCTTCTAGTGTTTCCTTACATATACGTCTGCCAGTTTTGTGGTTCTTAGTTTATGAGGATCATGTTAGCATTTAAGGCTGGGATATTTCAACCTCAAAGACTAGATCTGTTTGAAATTACAACCCCATTCCCAATGAAGTTGGGATGCTGTGAAAAACTTAAATAAACACAGAATACAATGGAGTTGGGGTTGTACAAGCCTTTTCACCTAAAGAGGAGTTCTTTAAAAGTTTCTGTGCTTCAGTAATCAGAAACATGATTATTTCAGTATTTCAGCCCAAAAGCCTAGAGAAATCATGATCTTTTAATCGTTTGTAACTAAATCTTTACCATCTTTATGTCCTCCCAACGTCAACCTGACAATGCATAATTTTCTCAGGCCTTCAGAAACATGCACTGGTTGGTTTGCTGTGCAAATATCAGCCAGTTTTCATCTGCAGGTAAATAGCTCAAATGATTATTAAGATGGACTCTAGCTGGTACCCTCTGATGCAGGAAGTGTTGGTTTGGTGGTAGCATGCAGAGCTCCACCATGGGGGAGGGCCACTTATTCTTGCATCAGTTATTTTCTTTGTGATTTGCTTATTTGGTTAATTTTATATTTATTTATTGATTCTTAAACTAATTTGTGTTTAGTTCCTTTTTGTTAAATTGTTCCCCTTCCCTCCTCCTAAGTGTGTCAGTCAGGTCTGATTGGCCAGTGTTTAAGCACTTGTTTGTTGTGTGTTACGTCAGCTCATTTTGTTTGAATAGTTAGTTGAATACTTCGTTTATTGGTCTTGTATTAATTGTTTGAGTTTGGTTACTTTGGGGAACTAAAACTCACTTTATTTGGAAAATTACCAGTGTCCTCATGCTTAACCAGCTTGGTCCTTAACAGAAGGGTTATAGGTCTATCTGAAGTCCACCGTTCTACAAAGAGGAAGATTATTCCCAAGTGGAAAACATATCAGACAGCTGCCAATCTTCCTAGGAGTGGATATTCCCAGCAGATTCAGCCTAAGGTAAGAGCGTGAACATCAGAGAAGTTATCAAAATCCCACGAGCTCCATCTCAGATTCCACAGGCCTCAGTTACCAGATCATGACAGGACAGTTTGAAAAGAGTGAACTATGGTTTTTTAGGAATGACTGAAACATTTTCTCAGAATATGACAGCTTAAGTTAGCTAAGCTGAATCTATTTCAAGCACAATACTTCAAGAATAATGCCCTGTGGACAGATGAGACCATAGAAGACAGGTGTGATCACAATACACAGCAGCGCTTATGGCCCGTATGTAAAGAGAACTGAGATGTGGGATGTAAAGCTTTGGCAGATCTGGGTACAGCTTGCAACTGGCAACTTAAGGTTGGGTCCTTTGAAGATAAAGGACCTCAACCAATGTTCCTTCTTTAAAAGATCCCATCAACTTTAAAAAAACAATACTGTATTTATTTATTCACCAGGACGTGCATATCTACAACAGCACACCTGTAACATGCCGGAATTAGCCAAAGGCTGATTTTCATCTGTAGTCCTGTTGCCCAGTTATGCAGTGGTGCCATAGAAGAAGCATAAAATATTATAAACAATGAATTTAAAAAACAATAAAAACAACATATCGAGTGTTTGTCCATTGCTGTGCAGGAGCAGCAGCTGCAAGAAAGCAACATAATACAGGTGAAATTTATTTTGTGACACAAGAAGCAGTAACAAAGGGTTTAGTAATAGCAGCATTATGTGTGCCATGCATTAGTAAGACAAGTTGAAACATTTAATAGATGCAGAATATAAAAAAAAAAAAAACATTGTTACCGACAGAGTTGTAAAACATGCAATAATTACAGTTACAGAAAAGGTCATAAAGGAGTCAAATATTCATAACTGAAACACAAGATGGCAGCAGCAGGTTCACAGGTCTCGTTACTAATCAGCCAACGTTTTAGATATGTGCAAAACAGGCTTTATGTGTTGATGTCTCTGATTGTGGTCGGAGTGATGTTCCATTCCTGAGAAGCTCTAACAGTCAAAGCTGACTGACTAAACACACTTTTTTTTGTGGGAGAATACCAGCACCTCTAGACCATCCTCGGGTGATTCTGTGTGTGGATGCTCTGAGACTGACCAAATCACCAAGCGGTGGTGGGGCCATTTCATGTATATCTGAAAGGCATTTGAGAACTTAATGAGATTACCCCAACCTAGAAGACTGTATTTTGATCAAATGGAACAGTGATGAAATTGCTTTGATTTCCTGTTGAATACTTTTTTCTGTTTGTATAAAGACTGTAAGTGTTTCAGAGTGGTGGGGTTAGTCTGTGACCAGCTTGTTAAACAATTAGTTAAATGGGAGAAAATCAATGAGTGAATGAAGGTTTTAGCAGTTGAGCAGACATTGAGTTTCTAATAATGAGAAATTAAATAAATTAAATTTGCAGGTTTGCTTTACATGTGACCTAAAATTGAGTTTGGAGTCTAAATGAATGGCCAGGTATTTATATTCCTAGACGATTTTTATTTTTTCTCCTGACACTATATTTTCTGCATCTTTGGTTACTTTATGTGATTTTGATTTGATCATTAAATTGACCCAAAATAATGTAAAGAAACTGCTGCTCTATTGTTGAGTATGTTCCGTTTAAACAGCTGCAACATGACACCAGCAGGATCCAGCATTTGGAAAGGGTTTTGCCCCTACAGCCTCCTGGCACCCGTTGTTACCCAAACCCTGCAGCAGCAAGCTGTGCGCCTGCAGGACCACTGCATTCCTCACTGAGCCTCTTGAAAAATGTGGCAATCACACTAATACACCAATATAAATACTCCACAATCGAACAAAAGAACACAAATGATCAAACAGGTGGGAAGAATTCGAGACTCCTCTGGCCTGTAAAACAACAAGTAAGTAAGTAAAGTTTATTTTTAAAGCACCATTCACAAACACAAAGTCACAAAGAGCTAAACAACATAAAACACATTAGGTTACATGCCGTATAATTAAAAGAAGCACAAAAAAATCATGACATAGAAGCCTGGTAGACCAAAATGGCTTTCAGTTGGTTTTATACAACATCCACAGAATCAGCAGAGCGAAGTTGCAGGAGCAAACTGTTCCACAGTTTAGGAGCCACAGACTGAAAGGCCCGGTCCGCCCAGGAGATTCTGGGCTTGGGATCGAAGGTTCTGTGGAGCAGAATGTTTTGTTAAAAGGTGACGCAAATAATCAGGAGCATGGCCATTTAGAGCCCTGTAGGTGAAACCAGAACTTTAAACCGGATTCTAAAATCCAATGGGAGCCACTGGGGGAGAATAAGTGAGNTATTTTTTTTTAAAATTTTTCCCTGGTGCCTTAAGCTAGCTGACAGTTAAGATATGCTAAAAGTAAGGAATATTTTGATAAAGAATCTGAGTCAAAAACATCATATTTGGTGAGAATTATTTATCAGATTAACTTTGTAGAGTTTATGCATCGAAATTACATTGGATGTCCATTAATCTAATACTCATCTTCATACAAGAAAAATCAGGATGATATGTGACTTTTTCTAAGTGAGACATTGATGAACTGCACAACATCTGAATTTTTGCGTTTTGTTGTTAATGGAAAACTGAATTACGGTTAAAAACATCTGGATTTATTTATTTATGTTGCGTTTGGTAATTTCATAGTGTCCCCTTTTTGTCAGAATTCATTTATGTGGTTTTTATGTAATGTGATTCCCTGGTGACTAAAATTTTTTTTAAACTTTTTGCTGGATTGTCGCATGGATTGGACCCTGCGCCAGAAGAGAGGAATGTCAGAATGAATTACAAAAGTTTTAGCACTCATGGGAAAAAGGGTAGCTCATACCTCCAGTGAGGACTTAGTGACAAAGCGAAAGAGACGTTGTACTTTGTTTATATAAATGGTGCATAGTTCCTTAAGATCACATTCTGAAAACCTGTCTGAAAGTATTGAACTTCATCAAATTATCTAGCAAAATGAAAGAGAATTAATCTTCTGACTCCACCTGGTATACTAGCAGTGACCATCAGCTAAATATTCTGAATATTAAAAAATGTGACATGTGATGTTTGAGGAAGGCCTGATTACAGGTCATTATTTCCATAGTTTCAGAATACCCAAAGAGAATTTCAAAAATGGTCTAATCTGTGGAGATGTAAAATTTCACAAAATAATTAACATCATACTTTCAGACAAGTTTTCAAATGTGGTCTTAGGGAGTTATGCACCATTTATATAAACAAAGTACAACGTCTCTTTCGCATTGTCACTAAGTTCTTACTGAAAATATGAGCTACCCTTTTTCCCATGAGTGCTAAAACTTTTGGAACCCCATGTTACTTTATTCTGTCATTCCCCTCTTCTGGCGCAGGGTCCAAAGCAACATAAATAAAATCCAGTTGTTTTTAACTGCAACTCGGTTCCATTAACAACAAACTTCAGTTGTTGTGCAGTTCATCAATGTCTCACTTAAAAATAAGTCACATATCATCCTGATTTGTCTTGTGTGAAGATGAGTATTAGATTAATGGACATCCAATGTAATTTCGATGCATAAACTCTACAAAGTTAATCTGATAAATAATTCTCACCAAATATGAAGTCATGACTCAGATTCTTTATCAAAAATATTCCTTACTTTTGGCATATCTTGAACTGTCTGCTAGCTTAATGGCACCAGGGAAAACTTTCAACCTAATAAATCACCAATGATCCTTCATGCAAAACTAATTCTTTAAATTAGTTCAAACTATTTCATGAACCTTTTAATAGTAAAACACATAAATCTAAATGTCATGCTACATCCTTAATTATTATACAAAAAACATGTTAAGACAACAATCACTACAAGCATTTTGATTCTATTGTCTCTTAAACAGTGTTAAAACTCAGGAAGGGAGGTGCTGAGCGTTACCATGAAAGCAAAGACATAAACAAACCTGATAGAGGCAGAGTCAGGCAGAACTAGCCTCTTATGGGCAGCCTATAGGCGGGACCCACAGTTTCTTCATTCCAACCCATCTTAATGTACCTTGAACTGCAAAACTGTTAACGCACCTACCTCAAAAACGAGCTGCTTCTTAATGCTCCTGAAAATTGAAGGTTTTAATCAATCTGGGATTGAGGGCCTTTATTTATTTTCTTTCCCTAAAATAAAGGATTTTACTTGTCTTTATTCCGTTATAAAGAATCCTAGCCTTGGCTCCAAAACAAAACTCTTCAGCCCCAATCTGTGTTCCTCGGAGTAGAAATTATTAATAGTATTAATGCATTTCAAAGCCATCAAAATGACTAGAACTCATCATTGGCTTAGATCTGTTATTTAATAGGTAATCAGTCTACCTTTAATTAAGTATTATAATTTTATGGACCCAAAATCTATGGTTCACGGGCTTCAGGAGTCCAGGAACCTCAGGTTGAGGACCGTTGCATTGAACACAATGATGCCAGCTTTCTGCAAAGATTGAAGGATTGGCTAAATATTTCCAGATCTAAGAGTTTATTATTTCTGGCTTGGACAATAGTCAGATTTAAAACTTGCAATCACTAGTTCACAGCTCCTATTTTGCCCCACATCATATTTGCTCCTAACCCAGTTCATAAGTAGCTTTGACAAACATTATGCTAAAAAGCCAAAAACAAAACAAAAACACAGATCTGTTTTAAAATAAAGAAAAAAGCATGCTTAAAGAATTTGGTACTGTGGTGGGAAATAATTCCACAGTTCTGGACGAAGGCCTTTTCTATGCAGTCTTTTAGGGAACATGAGATTAGTTTAATTTTGTGTGGTACCACTGTCCAATCAGATTCTTTTTCACACTCTGACACAAAATAACCAACATCTATCCAGTCCTGCAATACAGGTTTTGCCAAAGGGATGTGTGGGACAGAGTCTCCTGTTTTGAAAAACTGCAGCTGGTGTGATTTCAGACAAACAGCGAGCGCAGCTGTATTAGCATTCCAATACAGCATAGAAATGGTTAGTTCTTCACAAGAAATGTGGAACCAAGCTTTCTCATATTCTTTGTCAGGACCCAAAGACACATGAGCAATACAGTTTAAATCAACAGATTGCATAAAATCAGAGGAGGGATTAAAAGCTGATCTAACCTCCTCCAGCAACTGCTGTTAGAACATTGAATTTTGAACTTTCCATACATAAGCATAATGTAATGCTTGTGTAGAAGACTGTATTGCAGTAAACACTGTTTCTGAGTAGAGACCTTTACTCCCTCTGGAGTAGAGATTAATGTTATTCCAAGCTTGCAAATGAGGTCTCTCCCCATCAGATTAATGGGACACAGTTCTGAGAACAGAAAACAATGTTTGAAGGAAAACCCCTCAGGTGTTACGCATGCGATGGGTTTTGTAACATGTTCCTTCGTAGTCTACCCTGATGCTGACCTAGAGAAAACATAGTTTCCACTGAGTTTAGGAGGTGTTGGAAACTCATCCACCTTAACAACAGAGGAAGCTGCTCTTGAGTCTACCATGAATGATATTTTCTTCCCTGAGACCATAAGATCAAGCATTGGAAAAGCTGTATATACCTCTGAGGTAAACTGAGCATAGGTTGGAGTGTAATTCTCAAACTTCTGTTCCAAAACTGAAATAGCATGTTGTAATTCAGTCAAGTCATGATTACAGTCAGTGCAAAGCAGATCTTCATTGCGAGAAACAGGAAAAGAAGGAGAGGTAGTTTGGACTTGTGTGTGGGTATGTGTGTGTGTATGCAGGTGGGAAACGGGAGGAGTAGAGAGAGTGTGTGGAGCAGATGTGTGTGTGTCAGAGAGGTGTGGTGCAGTACTGCTTTGACGAGACAGCTGTCACTGTGGTGGCCCAGCTTCCCCTGCTATGACTAGTCAATCAGCCTTGTAAGGTGGAGCAGTGGTTGGATGGGGACATCTTGCCAATGCCCCTTCTGGCCGCAATTGTAACAGGCCCAAGGGTCTCTGCCACGTCCACCACGTCCTTGTCCTTTTCATCTTCTTCATCTTCCTTGATCTCTCTCTCTTCCACTCTTTGTGACATGCTGGTACATTGTAATTGCAGCAAGATGCAATTCTTTTCAGATTTGTCCTTTTTAATTTTCTTCTGTTCTTCGGCCATGAGTTGAGCATGTCTGGCATATATGTGAATATCAGAGAGGCGAGGTTGTTCTGCCCAGCCCACATATGTAGCTTTGAAAGGCTGTGCCACATGTGAAAGCAGTCCTTTTATAACAACATCACAGACCAGTCTCCCATACCCCTGATTCTTGGCCCATGTCAGTGGATTTTTGTACACCACTGTACTTTGTCAGAACTTCAGTCACTCTTTCAATGAAAGCATCTGTAGTTTCATCAGCTTTCTGCTTGCAAGTGTAGATGGTTGTCATGTTGATCTTAGGAAATTCTTTCTTTATGGCATCTGTTAGAACAATAACAGCATTCTTATAAGTGTCATGTGCAATGTTGCCCTAAGCTTCATGTCTCATACATAAGTTTACATCAGGGAGCTTGTCATGGATCTTGGCAATGTCAGAAGCAGCCATGTTATGTGCCAAGATTCTGCGTATTTCAGCACCAGTGGGACGATGTTCCCTGCAAAAAGCTGTGAATTCAGTGGAGAACACTTCACCTGACTGAGCTATGTCAGGGAGAAGTTTGGCAAACTCATCAATGTCCTGGGAAGTGCATGATCGGAAAACCAGGTGAGGTCCATTAGCACCCATTACTTCAACCATAGGTGCAGTGATAGTGTGTCCATGAGTCTTCTGTCTGGTATGCATAGATGGGGGGCTGGAACTCGGTCCTGGCAGTGAAACAGAAAAGCCAGAGGTGCTGTGAAGTTCAGCAGATGTTGCTTCAGAGCTCTCTTCCTTCAGTGAGAGTTGTTGCTGTGGGTCTGCAGGTGTAGCTGATTTTGCAGAGGTTGTTGGTCTAGCAGAGGAGGTGCTGTCAGGTTGTTGTCTGTTCTCTGTTGATCGGGTGAAGACGCCAGTGTCCAGGTCCTGGTCCACCGCAGCTGCCAGAGCCGGCAAAGCTTGCACATCAGGGTATAAAGAGTGAGAAACAGAAGAAGAATTAACAGGGGTTTTGGATGTTGCAAAAGTACTGTAAGGGGGTGGATTATGAACGTGTATGCTTGCTTCAGATTTTTCAGTAGAGTTTTCAAGAATAGGAGCAGAAATAGAGCAATTGTCCTGTCGTCCACATATACCTTTACTGTCACCCTGAATACCTGCTATTAGTTTAGAATATTTCTTTCTCTGACGCTTCTCAGCTTCCTCTTTTCAACATTGTAAGCATGCCTTATGTTGTTTTTAAGCCTGCAAATCTTTTTAATAAACTCTCTTTCGTCCTTCTAATTTTATCTCTCTCTAGTTTATAGCCTCTTCAATTGTTTTGTTGAATAGAAAGATTGAACGAACCATCTGCAGGAAAATTTTATTTTTTAACCCATTCATTAATGCACTCTGTGCTTTTTGGTTCATATTTTTTTTACCATGTAGTCAAACATTTCTCCCTGAGGAGGAGGTGTCTCCTTAGAACTCGTCAGACCCATTACACACCGGTTAATGGGGGAATAGTCCTTAAAACCTGTAGACGTCTCCACAGGAGTTCGAGGCTTTCTGGCACCTTGATAGCCTTCCTTCCAGCCAAGTAGTCAGGAGAGCCTAATCAATTGGCCAGAACATCCTCACTCAACCACACAAAGGGAGGGGACTCTGCCAGCGAGCTACTGATCAGTTCACAGTCATAACCACCAAGGGAGAGGACATGGACCGAACCGTTGCTCAACCACACACAGCTACGTCCTTTAAGCTGTATGTTCTAAGGTGGAACAATCCTATAACACTCACACCCTCGTCCTCAGTAGAAAAGTTTTATAAATTTAAGCTTCCAATTTAATTAGTAGGACATTTTCAATTTGGTAGAAATTTAAAATGTTGAATCTGGATATTTTGTTCTAATTTGTTTTTAGGTTTAAACCCAAGCTTGGTAAAACAAATAATGATAGTAATTATTAAATTATGCTGATTCAGGATCTCACCGTCTCTGAGAAAAAAAATAATCAGGTTCTTTCCGGATTCCAGTGCTGAGTCTCCAAGAACCTCGACGCAGAAGTCCTCCTTCCCTGTAACAGTAAATCGGGCTATGAGACGAGGAAACTCTTCCAAGGCTGGCCTAGCACTTCTCCGTCGATGTCCTCAGAGGAATTAAGTCAAGGAATCCTGCCACGCAACGCCAAATTGTTGTAGAAAAATTTTATTTTCTAAAGAAAGAGAATGATGATAACCATTCAATCAGCTTTATTAATTTAGCAATAAGGGAGACAGATCTTTCAGCATCAGACGTGTTATTGAACAGAGCCGAGACCAAATCTGATGAGGCAAAGGCTGACCCCTCCTTATATCAGTTTGGCAAAAACCCCATGTGGCCTGGCACCCCCTCTAGGAAGAGCAGAGGTGAGAATCAACCTAACTTTCACGCAGACATCTGGGCTCCTCTGCAACAAATTGTTTGGTGGACCAGCAGGGGTTCCAGGGACAGGAACAGAAACGAAACACCTTTTGTTCAGGCGCATTTCCCCTTCAGCTTGTAAATGCCTTGGGGATGACCAGCAGGGGGGGCAGAAAGGAAGGTGGAAGCCATTGTCATTTCAGACTTGGTCATCATCTCCGAAGGACAAAAGCAATTTAAATTATTTCCTTAACGATACTGTGGAAGCGCAACGAGAGGTTGTGTTCAAGTTGAATGTGTTCGTCCTACTAATCGCCAATCAGCCAGGAGTTAAAGCTGAACTTTGGAAGCTTTTCATTCGAAACAGACTGTAGTCTGGACCTCATGGCCTGGCCACTCCATTGCTCGTTGTATCATTTTAATACCCTTGGGGTTTTTCCACCAAGCTCCTGCCTTGGAGTTTTATGACCCTTTGTTTGAGATTTGGGGCTATCAGCTACTAGTGGCTAAGGAGTGTGGCCCTGCCATTATTATTAAGTGCTGTGAGCCCAATAATCAAACCACCAATCTTTATTTGTAGGAAATTATTTTTGGTTAGAATTAATTTCTTCTAATTATGATTTTTAACTATAATTTTTCCTAAATATTTATAATCAATAGTCATAAATCTTAAGTCTGTTTTATCTTCATGTCCAAGATGGTGTGCACATCTGATTTCCATTGATGGCTGATTATCAGGCTTTTGCTGAACTGCAATCATCTGAATCAGGTGTGATAGAGCAGGGAAACATCTAAAACATGCAGGACACCAGCCCTTAAGGCCTGACTTACCCCTGCTATAACAAAAAGTGAGTTAAACTCAACAGAGGTGTCAAGTAACGAAGTATAAAGACTTCGCTGCTCTACTTATGTAGATGTTTCGGCTGTACTGTGCGTTTTTACTTTTGCTCCCTACATTTAAACACAAATATCTGTACTTTCTCCTCTTTACTTTCTCAAAACTGGCTCGTTACTTCTATGCATATCAACGATGACATGATGTAACAGTCAAAACAACACAGAGGGAAAATCAACAACGTGACTGGAGAGAGACGTTCGTCCGGGAAAGCACTGTTTATAGTACAAAAACACTTATAAAGACATGGATGAATACAGTGGTTTAGGAAACGTTCCAAACAATGACAGAACAGCCTTAGAGAAGCAAGATATCCCTCATGTATGACCTTATTTAAGAGAACTTAAATAAGGCCATACATGGGGGTGTTTTGTGCCAACCCAAAAACTACAAGATTCTGTAATTCAAGATTTCTCCGTCAAATCTGAAAAAACTTTTGTTTTTAGGTGCTATTAAGAGCCAGTTTAGGAAGTTAGTCAGTTTATGTTAAAGGAGTATTTTATTTTGACAATAACATGCTAAACATGTGGCTTATACAAAGAAAAACATAAGCATTGTTACTGGCATGGTAAGACTTTTTATTTAATGGCAAACCACAAGCTTTTAATTGGGAAACATACTAGTGGTCTGTAAGCTATGCTGCAGTCAGCCTCAATTCATTGTACCCAGCCTGCCTGCATTCAATGATATCATTGACAGCTTGCGTCTAGATAGTTGTCAGCCAACTGAAACTTTAACAATATTGATTTATTAATTGCTTTAAGCCTCGATAAAGGACATCTGTACACTGCAAATGACAGCAAATTGGTGCAATACAGCCTGCCAGCCTCATTCAACTTATGATGCCACCACTAGCAAACTTTGTCAAGTACAGGTATTATTGTCCAAACAGATGCCCCCGGCTGTCAGACTGTCAGATGCCCCGGCAACTGCCTAAAACACTATTGCTCCGATTGCAATGTTACAATTGGTCCATTTGTAAAATTTATTTATTTTTCTTTCTTTTAGCTATCGCTGGTCTGAGTCTCGAACAAGTGACACCAAATTAGACTGCTCCTTCCCAGTGTTTAAACTTGTGTTTCATGTTTTTGTTGGTATTTCAATTTTGACAAATCTAGAGTTTAATGCTAAAAAGGTGGGTGACCATCAGAACAGAAAAAAGTATAGAAGAAATATTTGTACAATTTGCAAGCAACAATTAGCAGATCAACTAGTGACATCTGATGTTTTAAGTTTGTTGTTCTATTGGAAGAGGAACCTAAGCCCCAGTCTGAAACCTTTGACCAGCTCCCCAGCTGTTGCTGAGGAAAAGCCTTTTCAGATCATGATGCTGCCAAAACCATGTTTCATGTTCAGGGTGACGTCCATTGTTATTTTTCTTAAAGAGTATTTTGCATGTAGGTCAGAACGTTGCATTTTGGTTTCATCTGACCAGAGCATCTTCTTCCACATTTGGTAAGTCCTATACTTGGATTGTGGCAAAATTTAAATGTCATTGATTATGACTACTTCCTGCCAGTCTTCCTGAGATGCAAGATTTGTGGAGTGTATTACAAATAGTTTTCCAATTAACAGATCTGCAGATCATCCACTGTTACCATGTGCCTCCTGGCGGCTTTTCTGATTTATGCTCTCCTTGTCCAACCTATCAGTTTAGGAGACCAGCCATGTTTTGGTAAGTTTCCAGTGTTATACTATTTCTATTTTCAGATCTTTATCTCAATAAAAGCAGGCCAGTGAGTGAGCTACAGACAGCAGCACTGACAGGAGATGTGCTGCATCAGCATATTTTCCCATGAAACAATGGTTTATTAGCCAGTGACAGTTGTGGGCCGTGGAGTGTGTTCATGTTAGCTGACCAGGTGGCTCTCTCTACAAATGAAGGCTATTTAAATGATTTTGAGTCTTTTTAGAACAAAACAAACAGAATTTGTGTCCAATTACTTTTTTATTGTTAAGCTACCACCTTGTTACAGAGACACTTCCTACTCTCAAAATAAGACCACTTCCGGTTTTGTTCATTTACTCACTACACTGTGGCTCAATCATTATATTGTGACTTATAGTGTATCTTGGAGCATCTTCATTGTTTTGACAAGAAATGTTTTAATTTTATATTTATAACATGGTTTCCTAACAATCTTGCAAGTCATTAGAGTAAGGAGAAAAAAACCTTCTGAAGTCAGTATAGTGCAATATGAGGGATGGAGGGAAGGTCAGCCCTGATTATTCTCTCTGCAGACCTGATTATTCGTTGCAGTCTGGACCTGTCCTGTTTTGAGGATGAACCAAATCACACTGAGATGGATGAAGACAGGACAGACTGTATGATGGCAGTGTAGAAGATGACCAGCAGCTCCTGTGGAAGGTTGGACTTCTTGAGTTGCCTCAGGAAGTACAGTCTCTGCTGGGCCTTCTTTCAAACAGTGTCTATGTGTGAAGACCATCTCAGGTCCTCAGAGATGGTGGTTCCTAGGATCCTGAAGTGGTCCACAGCCGATACAGTCTTGTTGAGGATGGTGAGGGGGGTGTATGGTGGTGGTGTTCTCCGTAAGTCCACCACCATTTCCACAGTCTTGATTGGGTTCAGTTCCAGGTAGTTCTGACCACACCAGTGGACCAGCCGATCCACCTCCTGTCTGTATGTGGACTCATCACCATCCTGGATCAGTCCAATGACAGTGGTGTCGTCTGCAAACTTAAGGAGTTTCAAGGACGAGTCCGATGAGGTGCAGTCATTTGTGTAGAGGGAGAAGAGGAGTGGGGAGAGAACACACCCCTGGGGGGCACCAGTACTTGTTGAACTGGTTTGGTAGAAGATGCAATATATATATATATATTATTGAATGTCCATATGCTCAGTTTGTACAGTACAGGATTTATAATACGGTAATGCAGTAGTATACAGTAGGGAGACTAGATTAGTAAATGTTTACTTCCGTTACCAGACACTTGACTTGGAATTGAGAAAATCCACCTGTATATATTTCTGATGCAAATCAATGCCACACTTTTCAGTTTTATATTTATAAACAGGGGTAATATTTTTTGCCACTTCACCAGTATGTGCTAATAGTTCTCCAAATCTCTGACAACCCAGGGTGCAGACCAGGAAGCAGGGTCGTAGTTTAATACTCCTCTCTGCAGCTTCTGTACTGCTACCCACCCATTACCCTATTAAGACAGTGTCCCGCCCAGGGCCAAAATTGAAAAATTTAAAAAAATTTATCAAAAGGGGGAAATCGGGAAAAAATCTCATAAAAATAACACAATAGACTAAAAGAAAAAAAAAAAATTAAAAATGTCCCCAACTGAACATAAGCCCTCTCTTCAAAGACATTGCTAGTTTTGTGACCTGATTTGTGACAATCAGATTGATTTATTTTGCCTCACAGAAACCTGGGGCGGCAAGAGGATTATGTTTACTATAAATGAGTCAACTCCTACTAATTTTTTAAATTTTCACATTTTCCTCGAAATACTGGGGGAGGAGGAGTGGCAACCATCTTTCTGTCCGATTTATTGACTAGTCCCGACCAATCAAAAAGTACAACTCTTTTGAATATTTAATCCTTAGTTTTTTCTCTCCAAAATTTTAAAGCACTAAAACCACTTCTGTTTGTTGTTTTTTTCCCCCCACCCGGCCCTTACTCTCAATTTTTGATCAGTTTTCAGACCTTTTGTCTGATTTAGTGTTAAATACAGATAAGGTTTATAGTGGAGGATTTTAACATTCATGTTGAAACGGAAAGTGATAGCTTAAATATAGACTTTAATGCTATCTTAGATTCAATTGGCTTTGCTCAAAACATTAACAAACCTACCCACCTTTGTCTTCATTATCTGGACCTTGTGCTGACATATGGCATTGAGTGTAAAGACATAACAATATTTCCTCATAACCCTGTCCTGTCTGACCATTTCTTAATAATCTATGAGTTTAATTTAACCACACCTGAAAGAAAATTTCATTATAGTAGATCATTATCAGAAGATGTGGTAACAACCTTTAAAGAATCTGTTCCACTTTTAATTTCCTCATTATCACTGAAAAGCACAGTGGAGGGCAATAATTCTGTGTCTGCCCCTTCACAAATTGATTCTTTTGTTCATAGTGTTTCTTTATCATTGTGTGATGCATTAGACAATGCAGCCCCCTTGAAAAAGAAGGTAATTATTCATAGGAGGCAGGCTCCTTGGTTTAATTTAGATCTGCGTACTTTAAAGCACAATGTTAGAAAATTGGAGAGAAAATGGCGCTCTACACACCTAGAGGATTCCTACTTAATCTGGAAAAATAGCCTACTGTTGTATAAAAAGACACTTTGCCAAGCCAGAACAGCTTATTTCTCATCATTAATAGAAGAGAACAAGAATAATCCTATGTTTCTCTTTAGTACAGTTGCTAAACTTACACAGAGTCATAGCTCTGTTGAGCCATCCATTCCCTTAGCTCTCTGCAGTCATGACTTTATGGGATTCTTCTTAAATAAAATTGATTCTATTAAAAATAAAATCTTTGACATACTCCCGAAGATGATTACTTCATCCTCAGCAAGTGAGGCAACATTGGAAATAACTGCAGAACCTGATTTGTGTCTGGACTGTTTTGATCCTGTGGAGCTTCCTGAGTTATCAGAAATATTAGCTTCATCTAAACCTTCAACTTGTATGTTAGACCCAATCCCAACCAAATTATTTAAGGAAGTGTTCCCTCTGATTACCAGCCCCATTTTAGGTATGATTAACCTATCCTTAGTAAATGGATATGTACCACAGGCTTTTAAGGTAGCTGTAATTAAACCTTTACTTAAGAAACCTTCGCTTGATCGAGATGACTTGAAAAATTACAGACCTATATCCAATCTTCCATTCTTATCTAAAATTCTTGAGAAAATAGTTGCTAATCAAATGTGTGAGCATTTACACTGCAATGACCTGTTTGAAGAGTTTCAGTCAGGCTTCAGAGCTCATCATAGCACTGAAACAGCTCTGCTGAAAGTCACTAATGATATTCTTATGGCCTCAGATAATGGAATTGTGTCTCCACTTGTCCTCTTAGATATCAGTGCTGCATTTGATACAGTGGACCATAATATTCTCTTAAAAAGGCTGGAATATGCTGTAGGGATCAGGGGAACAGCGCTAGGATGGTTTAAATATTATTTGTCTGACAGATTCCAGTTTGTTCATGAAAATGATAAATCATCTTTAAAATCCAGGGTTAATTGTAAAGTACCACAAGGTTCAGTACTTGGGCCAATTCTCTTTACTATATATATGCTTCCAATAGGTCAAATTATCAGGCAGCATAGGATAAATTTTCACTGTTACGCTGATGATACTCAGCTTTACTTATCCATAAATCCTGATGAACCTAACCAGTTAGATAGACTAGAAGCATGTCTTGAAGACATAAAAACTTGGATGACTTTAATTTTTTTGCTTCTAAATTCAGACAAGACAGAAGTTGTCGTTTGTGGACCGGAGTCTTTAAAAAAGAAACTGCTTAGTCAGTCACTTAACCTGGATGGCATTAAATTGACCTCCGGTAATAAAGTAAAAAACCTTGGCGTTACTTTTGACCAGGACATGTCATTTAAATCCCATATTAAACAGGTTTCTAGGATTTCCTTCTTTCACCTCCGGAACATTGCCAAAGTTAGAAATATCCTATCCAGGAGTGACGCTGAAAAACTAGTCCATGCATTTGTTTCTTCAAGGCTGGACTATTGTAATTCTCTACTATCAGGATGTCCACAAAATGCAGTAAAAAGCCTTCAGCTAATTCAAAATGCTGCAGCAAGAGTTCTGATGAAAATTAAAAAGAGAGATCATATTTCTCCTATTTTAGCTTCCCTTCCTCCTCACATATAAAGCCCTTAATGATCTAGCTCCATCATACATCAGAGATCTGATTGTTCCATATGTTCCTAATAGGGAACTTCGTTCTCAGACTGCAGGTTTACTGGTGGTTCCTAGAGTCTCTAGAAGTAGAATGGGAGGCAGATCCTTTAGTTATCAGGCTCCTCTCCTGTGGAACCAGCTCCTGGTTTTGGTCCGTGAGGGGGACAACCTGTCTACTTTTAAGGCCTGGCTTAAAACTTTCCTTTGTGATAAGGCTTATAGTTAGAGCGGCTTAGTTTATCAGGGAGGGAGCCTTCCTCCCTGCCTGTTGGATGGAGTAAGGGGGAGGCAAACACACCCTCCATTTCTGCTACCTGTATGACCCCTTCTCTTTTCCAATGGTTATAATCAGTCTGACAGAGAGAGGTATCCAGATCCTTGTGGTTTTTAGTATAACAATGACCATCAGTGGGCTCTGGAAGGATAAATTTTATCAGTTTATTATTTTACTTAGTTCCCCTACATATGGCCCGTTCTGGGGTGGCCGGGCTCTGGCACTCGGTGGTTTCGTCTGGCCTCCCCGGCGGCCCCGCGCCGTTCCGGACCCTTTGTGCTGTGCCTTGAGACGACATTGTTGTAAATAAGCGCCGTTTAACTAAATAATCTGAACTGAAACTATCTCTGTAGTTATGCTGCTACAGGCTTAGGCTGCTGGAGAACATAATGACCACTTTCACTCTCATCGCTACATTCCCACACTACTCTCCAACTTTGCATTATTTGCTGTTATTTTAGTTTTTAACTTCTTGTACTCTCTCTTTTCTCTTCCTAGAAGCTACACCTGGCCTGACTCTGTGTCTACCTGTGACACCTTTCTGGAGAGGGGCATTGTCCAATTTTCTGCTGGCAACAACTTAATGCTCACCTTCTACAGATGATCCACTTGGCCCTGTCTTTCAGTGTTTAAACCTTTCTCTCTCCTAGATATAGCAATTGACTGAGCTTTTACTGTAACTAATTATATGTGCTCTCTTTCAGACTATCCTGGAAAACTGGCTCAGAGTTTATCTGTTCTGTCTTTCTAGATGAAACGACTAAAGGAGCTAAATGGTAAATGGTAAATGGACTAAACTTATATAGCGCTTTTCCAGTCATACAGACCCGCTCAAAGCGCTTTACACTAGAGCCACATTCACCCAACATTTACTTTTCCTTCCCATAGAAAGGACTCCTGCATCAGTGCTTCTTTGTTCTCTTTGTGTCTCTGCTCTGTTCTCTCAAACCCCCAGTCGGTCGTGGCAGATGGCCGCTCACAATGAGCCTGGTTCTGTTGGAGGTTTCTTCCTGTTAAAAGGGAGTTTTTCCTCTCCACTGTCACTACATGCATGCTCAGTATGAGGAATTGCTGCAAAGTCAACGGCACTGTCTCTACATGCTCATCCGGGAGGAGTGAATGCTGCAAGTCAACGACCGGAGGCAATCTGCTGGGTTTCCTTAGATAGAAAAACTTTTTTATCCAATTTGAACAAATAATTGAATCTAACTGCACTGTTCAATGGTTAGCATTAATTGTAATGTATGCACCTGACTTTTGTCAAGTGCCTTGCATGGTTGACCTGCTCATGTATAAAGATATCAGACAGTTGTTTAATGAGAAGACTGATGCTGGGTGCATTTTTCCTGAGAGGTCTTTGGACATTACAGCAGATTTATGCTAGACATAATTCTTGTAACTTACAATGGCATGTTACTGAACTTCCTTCAATCAAAATCTGTTTAACATTAAAACATTTAGTATTTACCTTAATTAGATGACTACCATAGATTGATGAGCAGTTCAAATTTAGCTTTCAACAAGAATGTAAATGACTTGTGACTTATTTAAATCAAGTAGAAAAACAATTAAAAAAACAGAGGCATGCCTTCTGCTGATATCACGCTGCAGTGAACTCAGAATATTAAAATGCTTCTGCTTTGCTTTTATAATTACCCATGTCCTATTTCCAGATTGTTCCCACTCGCTTTGTTCAATGCTCGACTGTCATTAATCAAAATTAGAACAGGTTGGAGGTGGTGGTAGCTAAATAAAAACATATAGACTCAAATATTACACATTTATCTCTCACATTACATTATACACTTTATGACTACAAGTAATTTCAATCCTGTGAGACTCACAAATGGAAAACACAAAGAAAGGCTATTAGAAGTTTATTTTCATATACAATTCTTTGGCGCTCAGACCCCGGAGGGAAGACCTGAACGCTGCCAATGATGAGGGCTTGAATGAGTATTTTTAGGAATAAATTAGAGATGTCCTTCCCCTGGGATCTGACTGGTGGTGGAGTGGAGGCCTGAAGGATCGGGTTGTTGTGAGTCCAGAAGGAGGAGATGGGGAGGAGGTGGGTCAAAGCTCAGCGGAAGAGCGAGAGAATCTTGCTGATGAGGATCTTTAAAGCGAAGCATTGGAGATGATTGGCTGAAGAGTAAGTGCGGACTTGACGCTGACTGGATGGGCGGAGACGCATGGAGGAGCCATTGGACCAGCTGAGGTAGGAGGGAGTCTTCCGGATTGAATTTTGGTCAAAACTTCATGTCTCAAATTTCATACAATATGCTGTACACAGCAATACAATTTATTCAGTGCATGCACTTTCTTTCTTTTACCAAAAATAATGTTTACCTGAAAATATTGGTATTATTATTGTGTGTGCATTGTTAGCATTAATATCCTATATCAGGATGCCTAAATTATCTACATTTGGTTTTAAGAGAACATTTATGCTGTGAAAGTGAAACTAATATATAGATTCATTACACAGTGTAATATTTAAAGCCTTGATATTTTGTAATTGTGATGATTTCGTGTACCAGATAAATACCTGAAGTTTAGTTTCTCAATGATTTGGAATATTACATACAACTGGCTCATAACATGTTGAGTGGAAGGAAGAAGTGTGGTGGGAAAAGGTGCTCCAGCAAGAGGGATAACCACAGCCTTGAGAGCAGGGGCGTTTTTAGGGTCTCAAAACATTGGGGGCTTTAGCCCAAATCCAAAATACTTAGATTTCAATAAGACAATTTATAGGTAATTTAAAATTAAAATAATATGGGACATATTGTACCAGTTCTCTGTCTCGGCTGGTTTTAGACTGAATGTAAATTATTGTGAATCAAACAAAAAAGGTTTGAAATAATTTTACTTTTTATTTTTGTTAGAAGCTGAAGCAAATAATTACACATTTTGAGGTATTTAGAAAAGAACTTCATCTGAATTTTGGCTGACAAAATTGTTCTTAAATTCAGAGATGCTTACTTTGGGCCTGTCAGGTTCTGTGCCATGTCTGTTTTTTTGGGTGCTTGTTGTTATTCTTAGCCTCTAAGATGGCGTTGGGAAACTGGAGGAGAGGTGACAGGTTTCCTTTTTTCCCTGATGATTCTACGGAGGAGGATTTAAGGAGGAGGCTGCCAGCAACTCACTGCCAAAAGTGTTGCCCTTTTGTGGTACAGCTCGGGCCCATTACCTTTTGCTTTGCCCTTTGCTACCCTTTTTTTGTAATTTTTTGGATTTTTTTCCCTTTAACAGGTTTACCTGAACCTGACCTTCCCCTTATGGAATCGAACCCCTGCCTGGATTATCTTCTTTAAAAAAGGAACCATCGGGGCCCCATGAACCCAGACCCAAGCCTACTGCTACTTCATTGGATCTATTCAGCTGGCAGCCCCCGGATTCCTTCGTTCCTTGGATCTAATCAGCAAACTACAGAAGCTCTTGGATCATCAATCATCCTGGCATACCAGTATTCACACACTCCATTCCCACGGGTAAACAACGTCCTGGTCTCTCCTACCCCCCGGCCACCGCCCCCCCCAGTGCTTAGTTTCCCCGTTCTTACCATTCTGTTTATTTTACAGTCGGTATCCCGGTTCCTGTTCCCTGCATGTTTTTTCCCTCACTGTAAATAAACTCTTTACCGTAATATCAGTCTCCTGAATTGCTTTCTGCATGTGGGTCAAATCAGTTGGAAATAATATGACCAGGCCAGTTAAATGTGCTTCTTTTGTCATCTACATAAATTACCTTTTTTAAACGTTACGTTCTCATCAAAGTGTTCCACTCCCAAGGCTCCATTGTCTTTATTCTTATATTTCAAAAAAGGAAAGTGGTATAAAGTTGATTTTCCTAAATCTTAGTCAAATGATAAAATCCTAAAACACATTTATTTCATTATGCCAAGAGCTTTAGAAACATTTTATTAAAATCGTTCCTCCTTTTATGAACCTGTTCTCTTTTATCGCCATCTTTTCAGCCCTTCATTCCACTTCTGGAGAAATTTGGCCTGCCAAAAATAAAAAATGAAACATTTTACAACACAGCCTTTTGTTCTGCATGTGAGACATTAGTGCAGTTCTTACTATTAAACACTTTGAGTGGAAAGGGTGTTAATTGTGGTGTTTAAAACATAGCATAGAGCCTCATCCTGGATCAGTACTAATATTACAGTTATAACTGTATACATATGGTATGTATGTCTCACCTTCAGAAAAACTGTATCCTTGTTTATATCCTTTATATAATATTACATGTGTAATTCAGAAAAATAAAAGTTAATTAATGGTCCACCTGTGATTAATTGCTATGATTTATTTCTTAATTATACTGCATCTTTAAACCTAGAGCTGTATGTTTAGAATCAGC
The DNA here is from genome assembly GCA_036173005.1 of Crenichthys baileyi. Taxonomy (NCBI): domain Eukaryota; kingdom Metazoa; phylum Chordata; class Actinopteri; order Cyprinodontiformes; family Goodeidae; genus Crenichthys; species Crenichthys baileyi. The sequence continues at coordinate 1,223,101 of JAHHUM010002026.1, forward strand.
AAAGAAGATATGAAAGAGAAGAGGGAGGCTTACTTTTACACTTTCTACTACGTCTTACTGGCACCAGGAAATATTTCCCTGGTTTAATGAGCACCACTTTTTTCTGTCTACATGTAGAACTAGACTATAAGACTGGCTGCCTCCATGAGATGCAATGTGTGGATCTGAAGGACTTTTAATGTGTTCAGCTACATTAGGATTAAATGCTTTTATTTTGACTGAAGTAAAGGACCAGATATTTTCATATTATGACGCAAATCCGGCTAGAAGCTCACAGAGAAGGTTGCTACTGTTTTCTATCACAGCCAGATCATTTAACTTCACCTGTAGCTCAGGTGAAAGTTCCTCATCATGACCCTGAAGATGCTCATCAGAGTGAACCTCCACCTCATGTCTTGCTGGGTGAATAAGTGATTAGCTGTAACTTACAATTAGCCCATTCAGCATTCAGGTTTTACCGCTATCTTCTCCTGGGTTTTACCGCTCGGCGTCCACCTGTTCCTGAACACACACATGCACCAGGCTCTCACTTTTCGGTTGGCTCCGCGGTTGCTCTGAAATGAGCTCTGTTCGAGGCGCTCAGTGTAACTTTTCAGATAATGAAGGAGGCAGGTCGACCTGGAGTAAACTGCTGTTTTGGACCTCATTTTCTGGAATGAAGTCCGTCTCTGGCTGTGCGCGTAGTTGCGCATTCGCGGGGCCGCGAGTGCGCAAATAGCTATTTTTTGTCTTCTCCTTTTAACTCATTGTCAGGTTAGGTGAAGCGGGAGGTGATGATATGGAACACAATTGAAAAAATCTGATTGTTTTTAAATAAAAATGTGAAGTCTAATACCATTTTGTGACTGCATCTTTTTAATACTTCTAAATTTCTTCTATCAAGAAGTCCGGGGCTATTCAGAAAACATCCGGGGCTTCCGCCCCAGAAGCCCAGGTCTACCTACGCGCCTGCTTGAGAGGATTGTTTAGAAAAATCCCGTTAGGAATTTGAGGGAGCTTCACAAGGAGTGGACTGAGGCTGGAGTCAGCGCATCAAGAGTCAGTACGCACAGACAAATCCCAGAGACAACATCAGAAGTGTCTTACCTGGGCTAAGGAGAAAAAAAAAAACTTGAATGTTGTTCAGTGGTTCAAAGTCCTCTTTTCAGATGACAGTACAAATTGCATTTCAGGTAGAGGTCCCAGAGTCTGGAGGGAGAGTGGAGGCACAGAATCCACCTTGCTTGAAGTCCAGTTTGAAGTTTCCACGGTCAATGATGATATGGGGTACCTTGTCATCTGCTGGTGTTGGTCCACTGGGTTTTCTGAAGTCCACAGTGAACACATCTATTGATCAGGGCATTTAGAGCATGTCATACCTTCGTCTGCTGACAAGTTTTATGGAGATGCTGATTTAGTTTTCCAGCAGGACTTGGCACTTGCCCACACTGCCAAAGGTACCAAAACCTTGTTCCATGACCATGGCATTACTGTGCTTGATTGGCCAGCAAACTGGCCTGAGTGGAACCCAAGAGAGAATCTATGGAGTATTTTCAAGAAGAAGATGAGAGACACTAGACCCAACAATGCAGATGAACTGAAGGCAGGTATAAAAGCAATCTTGGCTTCCATTACATCACAGCAGAAGCACAGGCTGAATGCTTCGATGCATAGTGAATAGAATGATTTGATAATAACCAAAGACAAAATGTACAGTCATGCCCCAGGAGAACAGGACATGAAGCATCGGCAGAGAATAAGGCAGTAATTTGGCAACGGAATAATCCAGCAATGAACAAATGAAAACCAAAAACTTAAATACTAAGGCAAGAGTGGAGAATGGCATAGAATGCAATTGAGTAAATCAGGGGATTATATGGAGCAGCTGAGGCAGAAGGAAAGCAGGGAGACTGAGGGAGGGAAAAGCACAAAGAACAGAACACAATAATAAACTAAAAAACTACACATAAAGGAATACACTTATATGGAAAAAACTACGGAAAACACCTCACTAACATTAATGAACACAGAGAAATAAACTCAATGTGGCAAGACATAAATAAACAATTTGGGAATGAGGAAAAAATGAAACGCAAGTTAAAACCAAAACCCAAACACATGTAGATCATGACACATCCAACTACTGAGTGCATAGAAATGAACATACTTTTCCCGGCTGTGGAACACTGGACCAGCTCTACACCCTCTACAGGGTGCTCAAAGCTTCTAAGGAGTTTGCCCAGCTGGTCCACATGTGTTTTGTGGACCTGGAGAAGGCATTCGATGTCCCTCATGTTGCCCTGTGCGGGGTGCTCCAGGAGTATGGAGTCGAGGGCCCTTTATTAGGGGCCATCCGGTCAAGCAGAGCAGGAGTTTAGTCTACATTGCCGGCACTAAGTCGGATCTCTTCCCCGTGCACTTTGGAGTCCGGCAGGGCTGACCTATGTCACTGGTCCTGTTCATAATTTTCCTCCACAGAGGAGACGACGAGTACAAGTACAACCAGTGAGCTTAAATGCTTTTTTTGGGGTGAGAATGACAATGGATGCAGATGAGTCAATCGGGTGATAATGTGGAACAGCTGATGCAGAAGGAAGTAGAGTGACAATGGGGATGAGACTAATGCTGCTTTTCCATTCATGTTTCCAGCACCACACGATTCCACTCTGCTCCACTCCGCTCTACTCTGCATAAAACCTGCTGTGTTTCCATTGACTCACTGACAGCGTTGTGTGCTGTCCTTTATAACTGTGCGACCAAAACACGTGACGTAATTTTTTTGTGACACCGTTGAGCTGCCGCTGAATATTGCAGTCTCCTGTGATACAAAGAAAAGCTTGCACCCCATCGTTGCACCAAGGGTTACACTTGCTGGTTGCTTGTGAAGTTTCCATGACTTGCCTGTAGTGTTGCAAGTTTGGAAAATGGCTGCTGTATTTCTGCTCACTGACTAATACAGCTGAACATGCCCATGGCCAATCAGTAAACAGCAGTCTGTTCATGTCACATTTTGGTCATGCTCAGTCCCAATGGGACCTGCTGCTGAGCAGGTACCAAGAAAGTCAGTAACAGGCCAGAAAAGCCAGTAATGAAGATGGTCGCGAACAGGCTGAATGGATTGGAGCCGGCCAAAGTAGAGCCCATGGAAAAGGGGCTTAATTAACACAGAGGGAGCTGACCTAAGTCACAAAGAAAACTATAAACCAGGGAGGAAAATAAATTAACACTGATCTAGGAGAAATAAATCAAAAACCACAAAGAACAGAACACAAGAAAAAACTAGAAAACTAAACCAAAAATAAGTAATATTGAAGCACCTACTGACAATAATGAACATGGAGAAATGGACTAAATATGGCAATATCTAAAAGAAAGTACAAGCAAATGATCAAAATACAAACAAACGAAAACCACAACCCAAGCATCTGCGTGTGGTGACAGACAGTGCAGCTCTTCCTGTGACGGTGAGAACAAATGTAAAAACTTTTTCCAGCTGTAAAACCAAAAGAAATCAAACAAAACAAACAAACAATATGCATTATTAATTTAAAAAAGAAACGGAAAACTCTTCAAGAGTTGTTTTTCTTAGTGGAGTGTGACCTATGATAAAAAGTAACTCCAGTTGGAATGGATTCCATATATTAAAAGAAAATGTCTGACAAAGTAATGCATTCCTAATGTGTTTTCTGAGGGTAAGAATTAAAGAAAGAAATTACTCTTGATTGTATTTTTCTTGTTCACAGCACAATGGAAAAACCTTGATGGGAACATAAAAGGCATGTGAAGTTTAGTAGCTGTCTGTGCCACTCTGTCTCTCAGCTTCTGTGTATTTGTTTTGTTACGTGGGAATACATTACATATTCTCATTTCTGCGGCAACAGAATCTTTTAAGTATTAGCCAGGCAGGGAGCTGTCGGACTTGATCAAATATTGCCCTCCAGTTGTTTCCTTATACAAACCAGGATTTTATCTCTGATTCTCTCCATGCTAAAAAGCAATCCCATAAAGAGATTCTGTAGTGCATATGAGATTTGTGTGTGTGCGGGTGGGTGTGTGTGTGTAAAGTTTGACTGTGAATTTGCCTACAGCTGAAATCAATAATCTAAGGAATGTATATTTACTGTCCAGAGTAATTATGCCACTGAGCTGTATTGTTGAAGAACCAAAACAGATTAAGTCAATTTTGTTAACTGCTGGTGGTTAAAAAGAATTAACCAATTTCGAAAAAGTTTCACTTGATTCAGACTTCCTTTCAGCTTATCTAGGTTAGACTGTCTGACGAATCAGAGGAAATCTTTAGAGATTACAGCTGTTACATCACCTTTAAATAAATAAAACAAACCCCTGGTCAGGTTATTTTTACATCAAGCAGCATTGCATACTCTCAGGTCTTTGGTTTTTACTTCATTCTACCTGATATAGACAACTGGATGTGACAGAGCCTTGCAAATATATTCAGTCTTTAACAGTTTTACATTTTTCCATGTTAGAGACACAACCTTCAAATGTATTTTACTGGAAATTTAATGTGATTAGACCAAATACGGGGTATGAAAAATTTATTTTTCTATTTTTGTTTTTTTTGCCAGAACAGGTCGCCCTGGCGCAAATTCATCTGATGCCAACCATGTTAATTGGGACTTATAAAAATATCAGTACCAACATCATTTTGTTCAGTTTCTAACTACTTGTAACAAGTTGCATCCTATTCATTCTTTTTCAGATTCGACTCTTGATTTTTTTCTATCTGATAGAGACTTAGGTATGACATTTTAATCAGAAAAAAAACAATAGAAGAAACCAAAATCTCTTACAGGCACGCATTTCTCAGATTATTAGAGTATTATCAGAGTACTAATATGTTTTTTCTATCTTTATTTCCAGAGGGATTATCTGTGATCGAACAGCAAATATCAAATAATACAACTACTGCGATTCACTAAGAAAGTACAGCTCTGATCCAAAATCAGCAGGTGACTCAAGGTGAAACCGACAAAAAGAGATCCCAGGTCTGACGTCTCAATCTCTCTATTCCAGGAATCAGGTCACCATCTGGAGCAGGAGGAGGGAACGACCAGATAATCTATGATTGTTCAGTCTGACAATAACTCCTCTGAAGAAAGCTTACGGTCAGAAGCTGATGAGTATAATAATATTTTTTTGTAAAGGCAAAGTACTCTACATGTTTATAGGCTATACAGGAAGTAAACAATTCTAAACCGGACTTCCTGTGATGTGATCAAGACGGGACAGATTGATGATCGTTTTTTTTCTTTTTCTTCTCTGTCCTTTATTTTCTTGCTTCTCAGCAACACCAACATCAAGTCGACCTCTGATACCGCCCCTTCGAATCCGAAAACGGGGTGTTTTAAACCGCTCACTGTTTGAAGAGAAATATTAGGAATATTAGAAATTTAAAAATACTCTGTGAACTGACGCGACAAAACTTGGAACTTTTTACAAGGTGTGTGTCCCATTACAATCTGGCGTAATGTTACACCGAATTTCAGATTAAGAAAATCATACCAACAGTAAAATATGGTGGCGGTAGTGTGATGGTCAAGGGCTGAAGGAGACTGTCCGGCCATTTGTTTGTAACCTCAAGCTGAAACAAACTGGGGTTTGCAGCAGGACAATGATCCAAAACACACCAACAACTCCACTTCTAGAGGGCTGAATAAAAAAAATGAAGACTTTGGAATGGGCTAGTCAAAGGTCGACCTGAATCCTATTGAGATCCTGTGGCATAACCTTAAAAATATCATTCATGCTTGAAAACTCTCCAATGTGGCCGAATTACAACTATTCTGCAAAGCTGAGTGACACAACATTTTTCTCCCGTAATAATAAAAAGCTAAATGTAAACAAATATTTAATCTCCTTAATGTTTGACCAGCTATCACATTGAAGCATATAATTTGGGATAAAGAATGTGTTTAGAATCAGATTGTGCAAAATTAACATTAGGCTGTGGTTCCCAAACTTTTCAGCTTCCAACCCATAAAATACTATAACATTAGGAGAGTCTCGTGACACTGACTTTAAGTTGAGTACAAAACAATTTTTTATTAAGTCAGTTACACCGGAACAACAACCGATATATGGCGTTTATCTAAGTACTGTTTTTTAATCTTAAAACATTCGTAGTGTAGATATTCTTACGATTATAATTTTTATTATTTAGTTTCATTGTCTTCAGGCAATTTTTGAACCTACACTTGTTGCCCATCCTCCCAAATGGGGCCCTGACCCCTGCTTTGGGAGCCACTGGGCTAGAGGATGTTTCAAACCAGAGCTACAGAGTTTAGCAGAGAATAAAATCACAAACAGCTGCATTTCTTTGTCAATCATATCAGAGTACATCTGAAATGAATCTTTATTTTCATGAATATTTACATTGTAGATTCTCAACAAAGGAAACAAAACTGTGAATAAACACACATGGAATTATATACTAAACAAAAAGTGTGAAATAACTCTCAACATTTTTATATTTTAGATTATTACAAAATAGCCACCCTTTGCTTTGATTACTGCATTGCTCTCTTGGGATTCTCAATGAGCTTCAGGAGGGGTCTTGAAAGAACTTCCGAGAGGTTCATTGAGAGACGGCCAGTTCAGTCATTACAGCGAAGGGCGGCTACTTTAAGGATTCTAAAATATAACAAATGTTTTCTTTACAATTTTTCGTTTGCTACATAATACCATATGAGTTAATTTACAGTTTTGATGCCTTCAGTGAGAATCTACGTACAATGTAAATAGTCATGAACATGAAAACTCTGTGTGTCTAAAACTTTTGACCGGTTGTGTATTTGTAGTCGAATTTATGTATCTTTGAAGAAAAGTTAATATTTTGGTTTTGTTTCTTTTAAAAAGCTGTTCAAGAAACTAGTTTATTTTGATATTGTCTTTGAGAAACCATCTTGGACTTACATATTTTATCCAGGAAACATTCACTGAAAGACTTTCACTGTTTCATATTAGTTAGAAATGAGTCTGTGTTTTATAAGGATTCCTTCAGTTTTTTTTTTAAAGTGAGGTTCTGTAGAAGTATTAGCTGTAATAGTTCCCTTACCTATGGCAGAGGAATCTCATATCACTCTGAGTCTGTTGGAAAGTTCGTAAAGCTCCAGAGTTGTGGAAGCTATGAAATAAGCGTGTGTAGTCTACTCTGCTGTGCTTCTATATGTGTATATGTGTAAAGTTTCTCTCTCTCTCTTCTCTCTCTCTCTCTCTCTCTCTCTCTCTCTCTTCTCTCTCCTCACCACACACACACACACACACACACACACACACCTTCATGTACTTACTGCAGACTGAGGTCCGAGTAGAACTACCCCCAAACTGAGGACCAGTAGTTCCAAGCCAACTAGAAAGATAGGATAATCAATTCTAGACACTAGGAGTCACCCACACACTAAACACTACCTCAGATTTTGCAGAAGAAAAAATTTATGAAAAAAAGGTTTTAGCCAGCAGAGTGAAAACCGAGGACTTTTAACAGACTTTCTTCTTTAATTTCAAGGAAAAAATTTAAATGTACTTAAGTTTTGAGAGCAAATGTTGTATAATTTTTACCGATGAACCCACTGAAGATTTATCTAATGCAAGTAAACCCACATTTGTCATCTTTCAAGAGAAAATGCTGCACTGAAAACAAATTAAAGATAGTTTGAGGATGTGTGGTTCTTTGAATCCTTACAGCTGATAATTCAATGATTTTTAAAACATATTTGATTGTAGTTAGAACAATGTTTATTTTATAAACACAATCATGAAAGCTTTTTTGTAAACAAATACCTTTGCAGAACCATTATTGTAAAATAATAGTTTTTTGCTTTACTGAGCATTCTGTAAAACCAAAGGTATACTTCTATTAAAAGAAAAATATAACTAAAATGTTCCTTTTACAAAATAGGCAGAGCCTAACTATTCTTGTAAAATAATGTTTGGTTTACTAAACATTGTATAAAAGCTGAAGAAAATAACTATAATGTGGCATTTACAGAACAGGCCTAAAAAAGGAACCGTGAAAATTGACAATGCCGTCAATTTTTAAGTTTTTTTTTATTTTGAGGATTTCGTTGTGGACATAGTACTCTACGTCCTTCCAGGTTCTCCGGTGGAGTGCAGGAGAGGATTTGTCAATGCACGCAAGGCATTCTTTTTTTCCTGGCACCTTCCACAGAGCCACAAAGCTGGCCATATATTTTTGAACCGCCCGCTTCTCCTGCTGATTCCACGGGGTCTTCACTTTAGCACCTAAATAAAACAAAACATTTTTTTCGGTAAGAAATACCTACACAGGTCTTTTTAAACAATTTTAAATGTGCACAGATTAAATGCAATTTCTATAGACAAAAAGGTACATCTCAAAAAATTACACTGTCTCTTAAAAGTTAAAAGTTTTTACTCATTTGTGACAATGAAGCTTCTTTTATATAGATTCATTACACACAGAGTAAAATATTTCAAACCTTTATTTCAGTACCAGGTTGGGGCTTTTTGCATTAATTACTGCATCAATGCAGCATGTCAGGGGATCAGCCTGTGGTTCTGCTGATGTGTAATGGAAGCCCAGGTTGATTATATTTCATCTTTCAGGTCATCTGCATTATTAGTTCTGGTGTCTCATCTTCCTCTTGGCAATATTCAGACTTGCTATGGGGGCCAGGTCAATTTGCTGGCTAATCAAGCAAAGTAACATCATGGTCACTGAAGCAGCTTTTGTTACCTTTAGCAGTGTGGGCCGGAATCAAGTCCTGCTTGAAAATGAAATCAGTATCTCTAAAACTGGTCAGGAGCAAAAACATGAAGTGCTCTGAAGTCTCCTGGTAGATGGCTGTATTGACTGTGGACTTCAGAAAACCTAGTGGACTAACACCAGTAGATGACATGGCACCCCAAATCATCACTGACTGTAGTTCACTGTAGTACTGTAGTACAAGTAATGTGGATTCTCTTCCTCCAGACTCTGGGACCTTGATTTTCAAATTTAATGCTCGGATTGTTCCGAGCATTAAATGTTGAGTAGCTCTTACTTACATTCTGATATATTTTTTTTAAGAACTCTAATTTCTCTTGTGGATAAAAATAAATGTTTATGGAGGATTTCCGCCGATTCATTTTTTTTACTTGTGACCATTTGTTATGATGCTTAACCATAGCGACAAGATGTTTTTTTTTTTTGTTAGTTTTTTACACAACCTGGACCGGGCAAATTTTATATCTAAAAAGTGAAAAAACTGGAACTAAAACTCCAAACCCCTGTTTGGTTGGAAGGGGAACAGGCACAGCAAAGAGAAGAGAAAAAAGGGGGAAATTTTCAAAGCATCATTTCTGTCGTTATGAGAGCTTTGGGTGAGATTTTGGGGGAAACAAGAGGCCCTCCAAAAATCCCAAAAGGACCCTGCCAGAGTATTGGGAATCCCAGTTTTTTGTGTTTTATTGGGGACAGGCTGCGGATCATACCCCTGACTTTTTTTTCCCCCCTGCTAGGTTTTTTCTTACCATACGAGCAGACAGATTTAAAAGGGGCAGCAAACTTTAAAGGAGGTGGACTTGTAGTACGGGGAAAACAAAAGATGGTTTAATCCGGGACATTTTACTTTTAAAGGGTGTGTCTCTGACCCAAAGGAGATATTAAAAGGGTTTAAGCATTTTCAATATTGTTCCCAAAACCTATCTTTTAGCAGTATTTTGGGGCCCAAAAAAAATTTTTTTTTTCCCTTCCCCATCTGTTTTGGGCACACTGGGGTGATGTCGTCACCTTGGTTTTTGCAAAGTTTACAAAAAAAAACCGCAATTTTTTTTGGGCGAATTGATGATTTTAAGCTTCCTTTCATGAGACTTTTATGCCCCAACACACACACACACAAACCACACCAACACACACACCCCACACCCCACACCCCATTGCAGAAACATATGTATTATTTATTTTTATAAAGCCCTCACGACTTCCTTTAAATTTTTTTCATTCTTTTCTGTGGGCTAACCTTGACCCTAACCATAATCCTAACCGTTCCCCAATACTTTACCATACCCAGCCCTAACCAAACCCCCAAAATTTCCCCAACTTAGTCCAAACCCCTTAACCCCCAAACCCCAAGAACATCTTTTTAAAAAAGTAAAGGCCCCGGGGAAAAATGCCCCAATTTTTCCAAAAAATTTGTCCCGTTTTGGCTGGTAAAATATGAAAAAGGGCTCTCACTCAGCAGCAAATTCAGGAACACGCACGCACCCCCTTCTGTATCTCTCTATCTTTACAAGGACTTCCATTAATTTTCTATTCATTTCTATGGCCCAACCCTGACCCTAACCATTGCCAGTACATGCCTAACCCTTAGCACATTTCACACTTTGGTCTTAAACCTAACCCCTAACCCAAAAATAGCATGAAACAAATAAGGACCAGGGCCAGGAAAATGCCCACAGCCCCACCCCTCACACACACATACAAACACTTTGCATTGACTTCCATTCATTTTCTATTCATTTCTATGGCCTAACCCTGACCCAGGACCCTGCAAGAAGAGTTTTGTTCTGACTTTGTCGAACAGTGCCAAAAATGTTAGGTCACTTTTTCTCACAGTGTAAATGTCTGTTTTTCAGCTGTTATTCAAAATAATATTTAATTTAAAGACATTCAATTGGAACTGTCTATTTTATTTGTGATGTTTTACCAAGACTTTTCAATAAAGCTTTAATTGTAGTTAAATATAAACTGTATCAGCTATGTTATATTTTTTCAAGAGTATTGCTGGAAGTGGAGCTCCCCTTGTTTTCTGTATCAGCTTCAAATGTACAGTCCCTAAGCTCTTTGGTCACGACACAACAGAAGACTGTTGACACATGTCGCACACACACATTTCCCTGCAGCTTCCTGCAAAGAAATGCATTCAGTACCCTCTGCCGCTGAATAGCCGACAGGGAAACCAAGCAGCGTTTCATGTATTCCACTGATTGTACTTATGTACTTTGGCTTGTGGTTACCCGTTATCTAAGTAACCTCTGGAGAGTTTCACTACATTAAAACTGACGTCAATGTGATGTACACCGCAGGGCTTTCACAAATAAACCAGACACCAAATGGCAGCTATATTTATGAGTCAGATCTACGGTGCTTTAGCAAGAAACAGTACGCTCATACAAGCATAAGATTTCTGAGGCCAAGATGCTTTCAAAACGAAAATGTGAAAAAGCTCGAGGTCTTTCAGTTGAAGCACTTATCTGTTTCTCAGAAGAAACATCATTGTTTTTGCCTTACCAGGTCTGTCAAAGCCTACAAAATATTCTATAGGTAACCAGCTTGTTTTAGGTTGTCATTGGCCACGATTAAATGCAGTACATGTTGTGTTCTTGTTTATACCATGTAAACAGTGAAAACATGTTGAAATTGAAATTATATATGGCACTGTAAAAACTCAGGCAACAGAGACACAGTTGATAGGTGTACTGTCTTGCAGCGAGAAACTCCGGAAATCCAATCCTAGTCTGCATGGAGTTTGCATTATCTCCCCCATGCATGCGTGGGTTCTCTCTGGGTACTCCAGCTTCTTCCCGCAGACCAACAACATGACTGTCAGGATCTGCCATTTTGGACTATATTTTGGTTTGGTGTTTATTTTGACCTAGTTTCTGTTCAATTAGTCTACTGTTCCTGAATTCCCGGCTGAGCATCTTGCATTGCTAATATTCAAATAAATATAGAACAAAACCTTACCTCACAACTCCCAAGTATCTTCCTGCAAGCTGGTCCGACCTCAAAACCATTCTTGACAACGACTGCTGGTTTAATTGGTCTCTCTAAACTGCCCTTTGGAATGAGTGTGTGCATTCATGGTTGTTTGTCCTGTGTGTCTTCATATTTCCCATTTACCAACTGGTGACCTGTCCAGAGGGTACCCCGCCTCTCGCTCTATGACCGGAAGCCAAATGCCTATCTCCAAATGTATAGGGATGGATGGATTGATTTATTTTGCTTTTTCTCTAAATGTTTCAGTTCATTATACAAATGTATGTATCTGTTGTGATTTTACTATAAAAATATTATTTAATATTTTGTTAAATAATAATTAGGCAGTAATAAATAAACAAACAGTTATGCAGGCGCTGTACCAGTCTGTCGTGGTGAAGAGAGAGCTGAGTCAAAAAGCAAAGCTCCTTCCCTCATCTATGGTCATGAGGTTTGGGTCATGACTGAAAGAATAGGATCACGGAGACAAGCTTTCATTGTCTGATGAGCTAACCCCTCCCTCCTACTTCCCTATTTCTAAGGGGATTGCTCAATGCAGCTCTCCATCCAACGGGTCCGACTTCCCTAAACTTGGAAGGTCTTACTAAGCAGGTTTACTGGAAAATCTGTATAAGCTGGTGTTGGGAAATGACTTGCCTAACCTCTAACAGCCTATCTTTTCCAGAAGTCTCGCCCTTCTTCAATTGGTGGCTTGGGCAACTGAGTAGCCCACAGCAGTTATCCACTCCTCAACAGTCCCTTCTGTTAATGGCTGCTGATTCCCTATTTTACAACTTGCAATCACCCCAAGGGCATTGTTTTAACAAGTTTGGCTTAAGGCAACCTATAAAAACCTCCTAAAATCATTTGGAACCAGGCAACAAGACTTTTTACCACCAACGAAAAACCCAATAATAAGGTGACTCAAATAATTAACTGCCCATAATAAGTCTAGTATTTCATATGCTTCCTTTAATTAGTAATGCTTTTGCAGGGGTCAGTAACAGCTTACAAATCAGTAAAACGTAATAATTTGAATAATAGAAATAAATCAGTCAACTTAACCTATCTTTCCCTAATGCTGAAACTGGTAAGGCTGAAGAGGCTTTGGAGAAAGAGGATCACCATGGATCCGAATAGAATGATTTCTTCAGTAGGCAATGAGTGATTGTTTTCTTGGGTGAAAGGCAAATCTTCAGTTTTCTTCCTCTAAGTGGACAGGCGCCGAATAGTTGAAGGAAACCTTTGAAGTGTAATTGAGGTTGGTTCAGGACTTCCAGAAGCCTGAAACTTAGAGCAATCAGTTGTTCACTGACCACGTTCACTTCAGTTGTCTTGGTAAAAATGCAACAGATGGAATTCAGATTCTCAATTTTGATTTGCAGCTCTTCTCAGGGCACACGGGTTGATCCTCTTTATAATGCAGAATTGTCAGCGGGGCTGCGTCTCCAGTCTTCTGATTCATCTGTAGCTTCTTTCTCTGTCCGATCTTGTTCGCTGGACTTCTGCGAGGAAACAACCCTGTTTCTTTCTTTGGCACAGTTTTTTATAGTGCAGATAGCCTCACTGCTTATCCCCTGTTGTCAGGCAAGCTTTCCCATTATTGAGTTACGTGGTCGCCGTGACTTTTCGGTGCTGTCTCCCAGCCTCTGTAGACAGAGTCGTAAACAGCCCGCAGCTGGCTCCCTGTGTTATGACCTTTGCCTGTTTTTCGAACTTCAGACTGATGAAAAACAGCATGCACCTGGCTTCTCGTTTCTCGCTCCCATGCTTGTCATGACATGAGCTTGCTCGTTGACCTTCCATCTATGCCCAGTTCCCGTGAAGCTGGCTCTCCTCTGCCCCTCCTGTCCCGATGTTATGACTCTGCCGCCTCTGGCTCCCAGGCCATGGTTCCCTCCTTATCTGATAAGCCTCAAGCTTTCTAACACAGTATTTCTCTGCCTGTTGCTCTCACACCAGTTACAGCTAAAAAAAAAACCATCACTTCATTCTTTTTATTCATACATCACAATTGATTAACATTACCCTTCTTCATTACATTTAATAATTGTAGAGAAATAGAAAGTCATCATACATTTTTCTTATACTTGTAGTTTTCTACTTCTGAAAAAGATAAGAAAGTTAAGACTTCTAAAAAAGATAAGACAGTCACAGTTAATGTGTGACTCCATACAGGCCTCTTCAGTCCTCAGGTCCAGAGTGCGAAGATGTACTCATTTTACTGTTTCATGACATTGTATCCATGTAATATGATCATTATTTATTTGATACTCTAAAGATTAGGCTCTCATTTCATCATATGTGATTGTTGTTAAACTCAATCATAGTGATACACATCTGCAAAAGAAAGAAAAATTAAAACATACACCAAATGGGCTCCCCAGACTTCATAGCTTTAAAATTTGAACATTTACTGCTGTATATTTCATTGATCTAATTATGAGGGTTTAATTAATTTCTGCATATATACATGGAAGGATCTCACCTCATTTTGACAAAGCTGGCGAAAGGAGTTTCCTCCGCAGGGTGTCTGGGCTCTCCCTTAGAGATAGGGTGAGAACCTCTGTTATCTGGGAGGGACTCAGAGTAGAGCTGCTGCTTCTCCACGTTTATAAAAAAAAATGGTCAGATGGTCAAAAACTATGACCAATAAAGTGATGCAACATTATGTAAGAGAACCAAGGATTATCTTGAAGAATCTGAAAATGAAGTGAACTTAGTCTTGGAACTAACTAATAATTGGTATTTTCCTGGATAAATGAGTCTTAATGGATCTCAATTAGTTGTCACATTTAGTAAAATAACATTTAGGGAAATAATATTTTCCTAGATTGGAAACTAACAACCTTTCTGGATAAACGATTATTAACTTGCTGTCTTCAAAGCCTGCGGGCTTATAAGATGATGTCATAAGTCACGTGTTACCTCAGCCGTTAGCTGTTGAAGCTAAGAAAAGAAACCTATAGCTTGTTATCATCTCTTTAAAATCAAACATGTACATTCTAAATGTATAAGCGTTGATGCCGCGTTATGGCCGACTTGCATTTAAAAACCACTCTTTAAATAAAGTTGTCTTAACTTTAAAAACAACATAGAACACATCATTAGCTGAGCAGCTAGTTTGCTAGCACTTCGCAGAGTTTTCTCAACGCAAACAAAAAACAAAACATTAAAAAAACATTTTTTGCATTGTTTCATTCTACTAATCTATCTCTAAACTAATCTCTGCCCAAACACTACCTTTTACGTGAACCATGCTGAGGAAACGGGTTTCCAGGTGACGAGTTGAGGGAAGTGAAGCTGTCATCCACGTGTGGGCATTAAAAGGGACTAGCACTGCAGCTGATCTCAGTAGCTGTAAGGGGGTCGGCTGGTTAGATGGCCCGGCCGAACTGTACAACAAAGGCACATTGGGGCGAATTCAGTGGGGAAAATCCGCTCCGAGGCCTCAGAAGAAAAGTCAAGCCACGCTTGTCTTATTACACCTTTTATATGAATGAATGCCAGATCCTCAAACAGCAAATCATTACTTAACTTTGTTGCATACGATCGGCGTGATTATAGTCACTTTTGGATCAAAATATTCTTTGAGGAGAGGCCTTACTCGCCCACCAGTTTCAAGGCTTTCAGCTGACGCATGCTTTGTGTCCTCCAATAGCAGCTGGATTGAGGCCTAACAGAGGGGGAGAGGTGTCTTTGGGTCAAAGATTCCAGCTCTGACTCCTCCTCTTCCTTGGTTGTCAGGAATAGGTTAGTGTAATTTTGAAAGATGTAGAGATTCATACAGGCCTTCGATGATGTATATTTTAGAGTCCATGTTCATCCATGTTTATCCATGGCTGGGTCCCAACATATCAGGCAAAGACAAAACTTTAAAAAGCTGTTTTCAAATGATTTTTTTTTTTCTTTATGTACCAAGGGATAAAAGCATCCAAACCAATCTGACCCTATATGAGAAAGTAAGGAGTTTGGATTGAATAGCTTCTTTTCTAATAGATGAAGTACTATTTTAAAAAAATATTTTTTATTATGTACTCAGGTAAAATTAGTTTGATATTAAAATTTTTTTCATGGTCTGAAACATTGCTGTAAGACAAAAAAGCAAAAACAGAAATCTGCAAGGGGGCGAATAATTTTTCATTGCATTGTATTTGTCTTCAAAGCTAATAAGAACTAATGAATGACATAAAAATTGATCTTCAAACACCCACCTAAATTATTTCACCTTAGATCCAGCAAATGTTTAAAGCATATTACATGTTTTCTGTAAGTTGATACAGTTATTATAATTGGCTATTTGCTTGTAATGTTTAACTATAATGTGTACATCTTAATTAGATGTATAATTTTTCAATTTGTTTTTTCAAAATTCATATTCATTTGTATGAAAGAAATTAAAAATCTGATTACTTAAAATTCATAAACAATCGCTTTTTATAAATACAAACTAACTAAAAAGCCAGATTAGTTATTACATAGTATGTTATCCTTTTCTCTAGTACAGGAAAATGAATAATTTAACATATGGGTTGCTATGTGTAAACAGTGTACTGCTCCATGGAGCAAAGGAAAGCACTGCCAGTTAGACTGTATCCTGGGAAGGTTAGCAAAGTGACAAACCATGGGGATATGGGGATAGGGCAAGGGCTGCAGCTCGGTTCACTGCGTCCACCATGGGCTGATGTGACAGACGAGGCTTACCTGGAGAGATGCCATTTTCATGTCAAAGCTAGAGCATTTCCAATCCAGGGAACTTTGCTTGTCTCTGGTCCCCAATCTGACCAATCACTTTCTCTGCCCTTCAAGTTCTTTCAGAAAATGGGCCAGTGTTTCTTTCTGCTCAACAAACAATTTGCTACTTTACTTTATTTTTTATGGTTATTGGTTAGACAGGCTGAGAGGAATATTCAGAGGTAGCATTGGACTTACCTTCAACTCATGGTGAGCATTGAAGCACAGAATGTAAGAATGCCTTTTCATTGTACTCTTAGCTGGAAAATACAGTTCAGTGAGGACATTTCATTCAGCTGAATGTATTTTCTAAGTGATGAAGGTCAGAGAGCATCTCAAAAATATAATGAGTAACAATAAACTCTAGGAACTTCTACAAAGGGCCATCTATTCCAACGATGGAGGAATGACAGAACATCTTGTTTACCTATAAAAAAGTGACCTTAAAAATACTTTAATAAATTTTTATAAATAAAAAATGCAATCCACTTTTATGCCACCACTGTTCTTTACACTGAAGTGCTCCTGGGTAAAGACATCAAAAGGTAGCCATTACATTGGCTTAATTACTTATGTTCAGCTTTTTTAAATTGAACCTCCATTTATTGACAGAGATCATTAAAAAAAATCTAAATGCACACAATAATGAGGATGGAAACTGAATCAAGAGGCTTTGTTGTTTACATGATCCCAACTGAGAAGGAGAACGTCTGCTGCAAAGAGCTCCACTTACTGTCTGACGCTGTTTACGGTAGGCATCGGGTACAAATGTTTTCTTGTATAAATCAGCAAATGGACTTACACATTACATAACTTGATATAAACCATAAAAATAGATAATCACAGACATAAGCACACGTTTGATTGCGTCAACTGATATCCCATGCATAACGGTGAATGAAAACTTTGAGGCAGTTTTCGTTGATCCAGATGTTTTGTGGGGGGCCCTCATTATTAAACACCTTTGGGATGAATTAGAGCAGAAGCAGCAATTTTGGTTTTCCCATCTAACTATGAACACACTCCTAAACCTTGTGGAAGATGTTTACAGAATAGTTAAAGATGCTATTGCTGGCAACGGTGGGTCCATTAACAAATCGGATCTCACAGATCAAGAATACAAGGTCATCAAAGTTCATGTACATATAAAAGTAGACATACTTTTGGCAATATAATGTATATTACAAGGCACAAGGGTTTAAACAGTAAGTTATGCCAGTGTTGTGATTTACACCCTGTACTGTGTAATTTCTGACCAATACCAAATCTTATCTAATCTTTCAGTTCCTTATCACACATTCTATATTACAAGGAGCAGATAATAAATGAATACTGGAAGATGAATCTGGAGAAAAACAAAGACCAGAGGGCCTGACGGGAGTTGGGACGTTTCGCTGATTTTAGGCAAGACAGGTTCTTATGTTCGGTCCCTGGTCTGTATAGCTGACAGGAATAGCAGAGCGAAGACAAGAGACATGACAATGTTCAATCCAGGCCTCAATGCGAGATTTGACCCAGTTTAGATGTGGATTATGGGTTCTTAACCAGGGATGGGCTTAAAACCATATGTGCCTCTTTCCTGGGAAAGACAAAAAAGAAATTAGCTCATGATGGTTACCAGAAGTGATGAAAATGTTTGTTGATGGACTGTTTCTAGGGCACTACCGTCTGAGGCAGAGATGAGTAAAGGAGATAACAGGTTCTGAGTGGGAAGATATAGTTTATTAGAGCTAGGACTGGGTGTTGGTTGTTCTCCACGCACAAGACAGACTGGAGATGAAATTGAGGATGATCCGAATAATTAATGGCGCCCGTCCGTATCCCCTTATTTACTGACGGGCTCGCCCTTTTGGCACGGTGCAATATTGGCGAAAATGGCGTGGTTCACCATGATTTTATTAAATTTGTTTCGGGTTTTTTTGCCAATATTTTAACAATATACAACGTTTTTGATTGTTTAAATAGTTTTGTGGTGAAAGAAAATAATTTTTAACTGCATAAACAAAACCCTTCCCTGGCATATGCTCACATTTAAACTACGTAATCTAACCGATCCGGCTCGAATTGCCCTGCAATGACATAACGTTATTGTCAATAAAGCTGCCTTAAAATGGTGATTTTTCATCTGCTACGAAGTGATTCTGGCATCCAGTTTGCAAATGAAGGATATAATCTGCTTTATGTATTTAGTTATTTCCTATTAATTATATTATCAACATCAAAGCACAGTGGATCTTTTGCATGATGTGCGATTACAGGCTGTGCACGCTTGATCAGTTATGTGCGCATTTTGCCATGATCAGGTTTGTGTTCGTTCAGCTGATAATCAGTGGCGATGTTATGCTGGAATTATGCTGAATGAAGTGTTGCAAGGAGTTTTACCATAGGAGAAATATCATGGCTTTTGTTTCTGATTGTCTCCAAATCAGAGCTTAGATAATCCTTCATAGACTCCTCTATTCTCATCTATTTTTAATATATTTATTTTAATATTTTATTTTTTTATCTGTGCCTCCTACTGGCCAAAGTGACAGAGGACATTTTTACGTCCAAGTTATCACCTACATTTCAAATGTGCTAAATCCACACACAAAAACAAACTGTTTCAGGCATTGAAAATCGCATTGTGAGTGGTAAGAGATGACATTTGCATATCCTCCTCCCATGAATTTGCGTGTTTGGATCATTATCATATGTTTTGCATATTCATGAAGGAAGACATGCTAAAAAGTTTGTGCCCCCAGTTCAGCTGATTTTGCACATGCAATCCGATTACCACCTCGTTTGTAGATCAGCTTTGCTGACGCAAAGAGGTTTGTGTGTGTTATTGTACAAGCAAATTTTTTGACGATCAGTCCCATAGTGACTGATCCACATCCCTCAGTATTTATTCTCTCTGGTTTTCATTGTTTGTCGCTGGCTCCTACTGTTTGCAACCTGTTCCATGTCTGTTTGCACCGTCTGGTTACCCTTGTAAGTTTCTTCGTCATGTTCTTCTTCTTCTAGTTGTTCTTGTTGTTCTTCTTCCTCCTCATCTTCCTCCTCATTAAAGAGAAGCTCTTCAACTACAGAGCGTTCATCTGCACATCGGTCCAACTAAAACTCTTCATTATATGACAGAAGGAGCCAGTCATACCAAGGACCAAGCAAACAGAAAACTAAACAGAATTAGCTAATAACCCTGGGTAAACTGAAAATAAATCAAGTGAAGAAGATGGCAGTGCAAAAAAGGTAATCAGAACTCAAACCCAAAACCTAACACAGATCGATTCTGACATTTCTAAGATTTTGGATATTTAAGAGGCAAAGCTATATAACCTATATAAAATCTATATAAACAGTAATTTTGTTTCAAAATTTCAGGTTTTGCAGATCTGCCAGATGTTGTCAGTTTAAATTATTTACAGGCTAAGAAGAAGAATCCACAGAGTCATTCAATCATGTGCATGGGACAAATTAAGACAAGTCCAAAATGGACCAAGTGGAATTTGTAAATGGAGATGTTGATAATAAAGAAGTGCATGAGTCATGGAGAAATGTTTATTGGTATTTAAAACTGTATGATTCAGATGTGAATAAATTTAATCTTGAACAAAAACTATACAGTGGTCATCAAATTTGATTGTTATGGTAAATAGTAAAAGTCATGTACTTGTATAGCACACTACAGTCATCTACCCATTCATACACAAAGAGATTACAGTATTAATCTTACAGTTTTACTGGGGGATTAAACTCGGACCTGCAGCTATTTCAAACATGGGAACAACTATGTATGTAATACATAGAGCTATGGTATGTATTTGGTTTACTTTCATAACCATGTCCTGGTTTGAGTCTGACTTGGATGAGAGAACATTAGCAAACATGGCCATCAAGTAGCTGTAGTCCTAACAGGTGCTGGTCTTGCTTTAAACGTCTTGTGGACTTTGCGCTGAATTATTTTGAACATCTAGATGTTCCCTATGTTAGTAATCTGCCTGTTAAAATATGAAAAATAGAACTGATCCCAGAAACCTGGGATAAGTAGGATGTACAGCACCTAATAATGAGACATATGGAGTGATTACTACTCCCGCGGCTCTTTTTTTTTGTTGTCGTTGACTGGCTCAGGGCGTTAAGCAGTACCAATATGCGTGTGTGTTTGGGAAAAAAAAAAAGATCAAACAAAACGGTCACCTGACAGAACAGTGAAGTCGGGCTCTACCTTCAACGTCAGATCAGCGTTCCTAAAGAGGCCGGTAATCTGTCGACAATGGCCAGCCCACACAGTTCGCCGTCTATCAGACGCTCAGTTCAGTAGTTTCTTTCTTTATATATATATATTATATTATATATATATATATATATATATATAATTATATATATATATATATTATTGTTGAGAATTAAAATCATGTACTTTCATGCTATTAGTTCAGTTCACATGTATAACCATAAACCTGGGACACAACATGTATTGTGAGCCTGAGAGGGAGAAGTCAGAGGTCACAGCAAAAGTAAGGCTGCCACAAGGGTGAAACAGGGGTCAGGAGGTTCTCAGCAGCTGCAAGTAGTAAATGCTGGTTGTATGGGCAGTAAAGCAATAAATGTCAACTTTTGGGCATGTAATTACCTAGCAGGGGGGCTTGGCTAATTTACAGCACCAGACTGCATAATGGGGAGGCTCAGCCTTTGATATAGATTGTTATAAAATGTACTGGCATCTATGATGAGGTAGATCACTCGGTGACCAGCCGTAGATTTGCTGCTGATCGAGTCTTCTCCCAAAGGCCTTTGGTAAATCTTTCTTTCTTTCTCTGTATCATTCTTTTTGTATGGAATATGTTTAGGGAATTATTGGACTTATCATTTACCAAATTAAACTTGTGTTAATCTTAATTTCCTGCTCTTCATCTGTTCTTTCTCACGACATCCGGACTGGGGTGTTGAGGGTGTCTTTTTATATATGGTGGAATTATTGTATCCTGGTGCACCATTTCAGTGGCATTCAGCCGGCTTTCCTTCAAAACAAGTCCAAAAAAAACAAAACTACAGCCTGGCCAAATACCGACGCACCCCTCTGGGTTGACCCATCCTGAGGTGAAGGTTTCTTTCCCCAAAACCTTTCTGCACCGTACTTCCATTTATTTTTCTTCTAAACAAACTCTGCTATAGCAACTCCACATACGCCATGCATCAATCTGACCACTCTCTCCAAGGTGCGTTACCAGCCCAATCTAAAAGGTTGGGTCGGCTCTAACACCCCCCCCAGCTCCAACTCCGGACTCGGTGGATAGTCACTTAGCATCTCTTTTTCCGTCCCGCCAGCGTAGCATGCCTTTGCCAGCTGCAGCTGTAGTCAGAAGGGAATATGCCCCTCGCTATCAAGCCCAACAGTGCTTCGGTGCATGGACATCAAAAACAAGGAAGAAAAGGTAATTTTAGACATTCTGATAAAATCATGGTCCGTGTACAGTTTGATCCATTGTTCTTTGATTGAGAATAAAAAAAAAAAACATTTCATTATTCATTTTCACATCATAATACAAATAATTTAAAAAATACAATATATCGATGGCTTGTTTTTTTCTTCTATTTTTTATTTTATCCTCACGTCAACAATCTGACGGTTATAAAACACCCCTCATTTGATTTAGAGATTTGTTTTGTGATATCTTTTGTGAAATTCTGTTCATTTGTGATGGTCAGTTCCCCCTGTATCGGGAGCGCGCCTGTAGCCAGAGAGGCATGTATCCAACAGTCTTCTCAGCATCACAGTTCTTATTCATTTGTGGGTAAAATGACAACACCTAATCATGTCAAGGTTGTTCGTTTATTTTTTTTAATCCTGGTATAAAATGTTTTGTGTTTTGTCTAATTCTTTTGTTTAGTTTTTTGTTTTACGTAGTTTCCCTTTGTTTTTTAATTACTGAGCAAATCATAGTTTTTTCCAATTTATGTCATGTTCCTTTTAATCTGAAGGATATCAGTCAGCCACCACTGCTTTCCAAGACATTGTGTTTATTTATGTGTTTTTTATTACTGATATAAAAGAATGGAAACTCACTTTGTTGGCCGTGAAAATAGGCTTCCTGAAAAGATGAGTGTAGGCTTACTATTCTGGTAAATGATGTTCTAAGGGGAAAAAAAATCATACATTAAAGTTGGAATAGACTATTTCAGCCTGACGCTCACACCCTGTATGTTATCCCATAGGAATTAAACAATCATGCTGTGGGCCGTTTCATTCCTCACATTATACACCGATATCCGTATGAATTTGAAGACATTTGTCTTTGTTTCCCAAAGTTACATTGGGGGAACGTAATATTTTAGCCATTTGACATTTTTCGGCTATCAAAACTGTGAAGACTGTCGAACCCCCTTCCTTACTGGTTGCAGTGCGCGCTTCCGACACAAAGTGGACAGATCTTTGCAGGGAAACAGAATAACGCACAAGATATCACACAAACAATATCAAAATCAAATGAGGTCACGGGGTGTTTTGTAATCGTCAGATTTTGATGTGAGAATAAAGTGAAAAATACATCTAAATCGCTATATTCATTTTTTTTAAAGTTTTGATAATGAATTAAAAAACAATTGAACCAAAGGTACACGGACCCCAACAATTTATTCATCCATCAAGACATAAAAAGCTAGATGGATAGAAAGTCAGTAATTTTATGACTTGGTTTGTTCTATAATTTTGGAAATTAGCAAAAATATGAATTCAAAGCCAAAGAATAGTGTCCTTTTTTTTAAATTTGGAAACATTTTTGGCATGTCATGTTGCTATTTGATTTTTAAATGTATTTTCAGAACCAGACAGCAGTATTTTGACAATTTCAACAAGGATGTTGTACTACTTCCAAATCCATCTTGGGGACTGGTGTGCAAACAAGGGTCAAAACTGAGATTACACAAGCACGGACATATCCCCAGTGCTTTTGAATTTCAGAAAGCCTGGGACTACAAAACGGTTGTTGAACGGATCAGAGCTGGTTTTAGACGAATTCCAGAAGATGTCAGGTAAAGGCATATTACTCATTTACTCTGACACAATTTATGTATGTCTATTGTTATTTACATATAAAGTAAAAGCAGAATTGTCTCTGATCATTAACTAAAGTAGGCTTTTCTTCACTTGTATAACTTTGTTACATATTTCCTTTGTAAATTGAATGACATCGAAATTTTTTGTTTGGCTTTCATATCTTTGCAGCCTTGAGTTTCTCTTGGGTTGTGGCAGTAAGCTTGTTGCCCCCAAACTCCAGGAGTGTCAAGAACTTAATGGGATGCTGATACACAAGGTTTTCAAAACCAAAGCCTTGTATATGAGGCCATCAAAAACTCTTGTGGTTTGTTGGTTTATTTTTTTTCTATGAACGTTAGATATTGGTAAGAGCAGAAATCATCAAAAGATAGTTTATTTTGTTTTTCTTCTTTAATCAGACTCTGATGAAGAAAATGAACCTTTGAACATATGCACCACCACTGGCAAAAATGACTGTATTGAGGTGGATTTGCCAGAAGACCGGATAAGTGTGGACATCCAAAATGTCACAAGCGCTATTCCAATGTCAAGTCATGGGGAAGATGGCAAGCTGGGAACATGCAGCAATGGTGAAGAGGATGTTGCCATCATTTCTGTCCTTGGAGGCGTTGGAACCGATAACACACATGGCTGCAGTAATCATGATAGAAGTAACCTTGGACAAAGTGATAGAAATCCAACCACAGAAGTCCATAATGAAGACTATTCATTGTATTTAACTCTTGTGGCATCTATCTCTGATTAATCCACAGATGATGAGTAATTGAACTTGGCAATAATGGCCAGTATGGAGAGTCAACAGTGAGTACTCAGATGTAAATTACAAAACACTTTCAAGATAAATCATGAAAGTAGAGTTTGGTCTAGTGTAAAATGTATATTTTCATTGTCATATCCATATCTTAAAGGGGGCCATTATGCATTCTCCAGACACATTGGACCATTTTATAGCACAATCAAATAAGTATGTTACCTTCAGTTGTTACAAAAATGCTATAGAACTCAAACATGACTTAGAAGAAATATGTCTTTGTATCATGGCCATATCCTATACCTTTAAATTGCGTTGTGTCTCTTTAAGAACCACCTACCCTTTCTGACTCTTCTCCTTCAACACCTCATCATAACAATGATTATCCATTATGCCGTTTACAAACATTTTTAGGAGACTTAGCCCTTGTAATGAGCTCAGGAGATGCGCAGTTCCAACAGGTGTTTGCTAATTGCTGTAGTGCCAGTCTGAATAGCTTAGTGGGGAAGGTGTACAGGGTCAGCTGGGGACTCAAGCTCCAAGAAGGACATTTGATTAAATATGGCACCTTGTGTTAGCAAACATTTAGGCACCCCAGAAAGGTTGCCACAGGAGATTCAAGGATTTCTCAAACAAGCATAAATAAATCAAAGCAACATTCTGAGTATGGTTTTGATCAGGAAAAGACATAACGCAATTTAAAACTCGAAGAAAATGTATTTGTATATTACCCCCCTCCTAATGAGTTTGTTAAAAATGGTATGTTTACTCATAAATATCAGCATGTTTTCATTAGTATATTTTAATGCTTTGTTTAATGTCCAAAATGTTCCATTTCAAGAAATACTCCAAGATCGTTCAAGCAAAATTAATACCAAGCAGCAGTCCAAATTCAAAATAAATCGCTCTGCTGTCTGGGAAGGAGCCATGCGGGGATTCTGAAGAGGATCCTACAACCCAACATACAGGGGTTGGACAATGAAACTGAAACACTTGGTTTTAGACCACAATAATTTATTAGTATGGTGTAGGCCCTTCAGATCTTTCCTAATGTTTTCCATAGAACTGAGATCGGGGTTTTAAAATGGCCTTACCAAAACAATGAATTTGTTGTTCTTAAGGGACTTTGTAATAACTCTGGCTGTTTGCTTGGGGCCATTGTCCATTTGGAAGACAAATTTACACCAAAACCTTTAACTTCCTGGCCAATGTGTTAAGATGTTCTTTCCTCATGATTCCACCTATTTTATAAAGTGCACACGTTTCTCTGGCAGCAAAACAGCCCCACAACATGATGCTGCCACCCCCATACCCACCCCCATACCCAGTTAGGATGGTACAAGCTTCACCGTTTTTCTTTCAAATCTTATAATGGTCATTATGGCCCAACGATTTAATTGTAGTTTCATCAGACCACAAGACATGTCTGACATGAATGAAAGTCTTTATTCCTGTGTGCATTTTCAAACTGCAATCTGTCTTGTTCTGTCTTTTTAAAAGGTTCTGCTTTTCAAAATTTTCCCATTTATTACAATAATGGTAGGTAGTTAAAGTGCAATATCCTGCTCACTATATTTTAGGATTATATGTTTGCATCTTGTTTTAACTGCTTAAAGTATTTAAAGACATAAGGTAATTTTAGGAACTTAAAATATTTGTCTTCTCCCAAATTCTGGGAGGGATAAGTAATCTTAATGACAATTGATTCTGCTACTCCTCATGATGCTAGGTATCTGAAAACCCTGGAAGACCTTGAGAAAGCAAAGGCACCTCTGATTGTCTACTTGGCCAATGCAGGATGTCTAAGACCAATGCAGTCAATAGGAAACGGGACCTGCTGGTGCATGATAATGTGATGTTCCAGGTGATCCACAGGATTCAAGGTCCATTTCACAGGTATTGTGATAACTGAGAGACAGTTAATGTTTTAGGGAGAGGCCATTTACCATTTGTTCACATCATTCAACTTAAGTAATATAAATAGCACATTGAATGTCTTTTATAGTCAGTTGAAAAGTACAATACTGGACAGCTCATGAAGTTGTCCAATTTACCATCTTCCCTTTTCACAGATTTTGTGAGGGACTTAAAACCCTTGGGGTTTTGGAGAAAATCCAGAGACATTCGGACAGCTTTCGGCCCCTGTTCTGCTATGAACCACACAAGCTCAATGCAGACCAGCTGGATGATCTCTTCAGGATTAGTTTGTCTCCAGATGGGATCAACAACAGAGCTGCTGAAGAGATAATTGTTACATTTTGGAGAGACTATCTTCAAGATGCTGAAGGTAAATTAGAATACGAAATTTAACATTGTCCATTAATTCTTGCTTCATGATATATTCTTTTACAATCAAGCACACCTATGATTGAAAACCCCACACAGGCAACAGTAGCTGATTCTTGTTTCTTCAAAATTTCTTAAGGGTCAACAGAAATTGTGTTCGTCTTTTTATGTGTCTCAGAACATAAGCCATTTAATACCTTAAAATGTCTATTTCACTGAAAGTCTTACTAACTCTTTCACCACCGACAACTGTAAAAAGACACCAGCACAGCAACATCATCTGACTTAGTTTAAGTTATCTCAAAATCAGAGCTGTGTTCTTTGAACTGAACTATAATGATTATGAAAATCCAACCGTTTAGAATTGCCCTCTCTCCACAACACTCCATCCAAAAGCTCCTGGTTATTAGGAAAGCAATTTCCCTACCATTGACTTTTTCTATAACAGGGTCATATTGGGTGAAAAAAGAAGGGGGAGGGGTGCTAGTTACAGTGCCAGAAAAACCTATGCTGGTACCTGGAAAATGCTCCCTGATTGTTTGCTTAGTGTTTTAATAACTCTTTTTTTAACAATCTGACACTTTCTCTGGTGACTTTTATTGTTCTTGTACATGCAGTGACCTCGTGTTTTTTTTTTTGTGTTTTTTTTTTTCATTTGTAAGAAGAGGAAGGGCGTTCCAAACTCCAGAAGATATTGTCCTTTGCAACAGGAGCATCTGTGGTGCCACCTATTGGCCTCTCTCCAGCTCCTTCTGTCCAGTTCATTCACAAAGATGATGATAACTTTTCTTCACCATTTCCAATGGCAAACACATGTATCAACTCAATCAAATTGCCACTATACACATCATATCAGGTGTTTAAAGAGAAATTTGACTTTGCATTAGGAAACACTTGCTTGGTTTCGGCCGGGCATAAACATGCCATCCTCTGCAGTTGTCCTTATATTCGCTAATGTCTACTGAAAACACTTTCCAACTCTCCTTAAGGGCTCAAGGAGCTGAGCACACTAACACATAGTAGCCTTGCGTTGATGTCTGAAGCATTAAAATGACCAAAATATGTTTGCTGTTTTTTCTAATGTAATGAAGATGGTTTACTATGTGTTTGTTTTCAAATCTATACACATCTTTCAAACCTGTAACTGGCTCCACTGAGAAGATATTAACTTTTGGTACATTTTTTTTGACAGAAAAAAAACCTGAAATTTGTGTTTTACATCTAACATGTTACAACCATATTGTTCCATACCAGCTGTTTAGTGTAATGTTAGTCTAATGCAAGACATGCTGTTTTTTATTTATTTTTTTTATTTCTTGGTTTTATTCATCAAGAATTTTTCTGGTGATGCATTCTTTAAAATAATGCTTTCAGCAAAATGTGGTCATAAACCAAATTTATTTGTACTATTTTTACAATCTCTTTTATAAAATGTTCTACAAGAAAAAACAATTCACTGCATAAGTGAACAAGGGAAGAGAAAATATCTATTCCATGGTTTTCATTGTTTTCAAGGGGACTCACTTGCTGAACAATGTTCATCCTGGTTTCCTTAATGGTTGCATCAATATCTGGAACAATAACATTGTTATTGGTTTGAATCTCAGGTAATGGCCTGTGTTGGTCAATGCCATAATGTTCATCGTCAAAAATGTCATTTATAACAGGCTGGATTCCAATGTTACTTATGACACCTGTATGCCAAAGTTGAAGTTGTGTCTGACAACCTTGTGTAGAGAGGACATGATTGTTCCACTGATTAATGAATTCTGCAATTGCATGTTCAATTCTTGGTAAATAAACATAATACAGGCAAAAAAGATGATGTTAATTTAATGAGTTGAATATACCTTGTTCCTCCATGAAATTGAAAATGTTTATAAAGTGCCTAGAAACAACTCTATTGAGTTCAGCCCATAGTCTCTCAATTCTCTGATTGTGCACTGAAACACCTGTAATTACACTGTTTAATCCCCTTCTTTCCAACATAAAATGAGCAACAAGTACATTTTCCATACCATGGTCACATCTGACTCCCAAAGGTATTCCAAAGTTCTCAACTCCTTCCAAGAATAAAGAGAGGACACTTGAAGCTCTATTATTTGTCAAGCAGCGTAAATATATTATAGTCCTACTGAACCCATCCACGCAGCCATGAAGAACCATCCGCCACCTAACCAGCTTGTGGTTTCCATCAAAATGAGAGAGATTAAAATAATTTTCATAACCCATGTACATGCGTCCTTTGGATACTAAATTAACAGACATGCATATATAAAAAATGTTTACATTTACCATAATTGATTGGGGCCCTGAACATTGTATATCCTCCTGCTTATTGCATGACGTCGCCTCAATGATCTGCCGATGAGATCCAATTGATGCAGGCTGTCTGACTCGCCAACGCTGTACTCTTATGCCAAGTGATCTGAGACTTCCAAGTATATATGTTTCACCAGCATTTGGAGTAGTCTGGAGTATATTAGTGACAATTCGATCAAGGTCTTGATTTGACAGAAAGGTATATTCTGCAGAGTCTATTCCAAAACTTTGTCAGTGTCTGTATAGAGTTCTTCAGCTGATTCCAAAGTACGATGAAATCCTATGCCAAGTCATGCCAATGGATATACAATGAGAAATCTGTCTGGCTCCGATGTTGTATCTGGGACGTCCTCGGTGGCCTGTGGAGGTTGTTGGTGGTGTGAAACTGTTGGTGGAATGACTTGATTGCAGTCTTGTAGCATATTCACTTAGTAGATGTTGAAAACATCTACTAAGTGAACTAAGCAGGGCACTCCTAAAAAAACTTGCAACATCTTCTTCATTGCTCGCATTATTAAAAACGAACAATTGAATCTGTAAAGCAACAAGGATCAGATAAAAGCTCTTTGTGTCCAAGCTCTTACAATCACAGATTATTTGCTGACCACAGCTGAAGCTGGTAGTGCTATGCTAAGCTAGTGGCTGCGGTGTTCGGCTGCTGCCCAAGGGTTGTATCATTTGACAGGATCCAGAACTGGGTCTCCGTTGAAGTTAAAATAAAGTTGAGTAATGTCACTGCTTGTGTGAGGTGTTCAGCGGGTAGTTGAGTAATAATTGATCATTTTATTTGGTAAAATATCGGCCGGAGATAGCACAAAACGCACGAAGCTAGCCAGAATGACTTCTGATTAAAACTACAACTTCCGGTTTAATAAAACTCCTTCCTTCCGTTTCAACTGAAATGCCTTCCGTTTCAACTGAAATCCACAAATATTTGATTAGTGTGTATGAAAGCTTTTCAGTAGTATGTATGAAAGCGTTTCAGTAGTATGTATGAAAGCTTTTCAGTAGTATGTATGAACACTTTTCACCAGTATGTATGAATGCTTTTCACTAGTATATATGAAAGCTTTTTTTCAGTAGTATGTATGAACGCTTTTCAGTAGTATGTATGAACGCTTTTCACCAGTATGTATGAAAGCTTTTCACTAGTATGTATGAATGCTTTTCACCAGTATGTATTAAAGTTTTTCAGTAGTATGTATGAAAGCTTTTCAGTAGTATGTATGAATGCTTTTCACCGGTATGTATGAAAGCTTTTCACTAGTATGAATGAAAGCTTTTCACTAGTATGTATGAATGCTTTTCACCAGTATGTATGAATGCTGTTCACCAGTATTTATGAAAGCTTTTCAGTATTATGTATGAACGCTTTTTACTAGTTTATGTGAGAGCTTTTTACTAGTGTTTGTGCAAGGTTTTGAGTAGGTTATTTAAGAGGTAAATGTTTTCACTAGTTTATGTGAGAGCTTTTCACTAGTGTTTGTGCAAGGTTTTGAGTAGGTCATATAAGAGGTAAATGTTTTCACTAGTTTATGTGAGAGCAATGGGACACATTTTAAACAGTACAGTAGATGTTTTAACTCTAAAAAAAACAAGAAAAAGTGTTTTGTCAGGGATTCAGTGGAGGCTTTTGATTCCTGGGTGTTTTGAGACAGCTTGAACGGACTTGGATTAAACTCTGGATCAGACTATGTGCACTAGGGCTGATTCATCTTCTAAAAGAACATTTTCTGTGACTAACAGCCTTTCTCTTCTGTTTTTCCAGTCGTTTCCCTGCATAAATTACTACCTGCATAAATAAATAAATATATAATTAAATAAATATTTATGCAGGTAATTTATGCAGGTCGTTTTTTTTCTGATACATTTTTGAGCTGTGGTGTGGACTATAGGGGGAAAGGACTGGATACCTATTTATTGCATGAACCAGTGGGTTGTAAGGATCCTCTATGGCCAGGTTCTCAGAGGGTGTGACAAATGGTTTGTTTTACAGTCCAGCAGATAATAATCCAGTGTCATCTGTCTCTGATGATGCTCCTAACATTTTTCCGTCTACCTGAGTCATTTAAGCACTTTGTAAAGAAAATTGTCATGGCATTTGGATTCTGCCTTTGTTTATAACCGTCAACTCCAGTTAACTCCTTTAGCAGCCATGATCGAGAAAATTGCACAAAAGGTAAAAAAAAAAAAAAGTGTTGCGAACATAATTGTGGGTCCTTAGGTAGATGAGTTCATCCACAGGCCTTCTCCCATTCAGCTCTCCTTTCCTTCTCCCTCAGCAAGCAGTAAGGAATTATGTTACTGTCTTTGTTTCCCTTTGCAACCAATAGACACAGTTATCCCAGAATGCATTGCGAAGGTGAAATAATGCAAAACTCCACAGGTTCAATAAATAAATACAATTTTTAAAGTAGAGTAAGAGTTTTCATGTTTGATCAACAATGAATTTGAGAAGAATAGTCTTAGGCTTTAAGATCCTCAGGCCTAAAAGTGGTAATAGACAAGGTTCACTTTGAGAAGTGTGAGAATACAAGGCCAGTTCTTCACCACCTGTTGGCTCCAGTCAGAACCTCGAGGCACAGAGTAGGTTCTACAATCACGTACTTACACTGATCACAAAAGCTGTTGTCTGAAGAGACTTCACACAACATACAGAGCCAATTTAAATGCAGAAATACACTGTCAGTTCAGTCTAATCATCTTGTAAGTTTGAAATTATTTACATTCTAAATCGATTATAGTTATAAAACAACACAGAGATGTTTGGTGAATTATGTCAAAAGGTAATCATTTTCTATCTGAAGAAAGTCAGCCAATTGCATTGTGTCGCTTCTTGCAGTTTTTGTATGATAAGATGACACATCCTCGGGAAAAACTGACATTTAAAAATCTGCAAACTGTCAGGATCTGTCACTTTTTGGACTCTGTGGTGGTTTGGTGTTTGTTTGCTTTTTAGTTTTGTGTATTTACTCTTTGGGCTTTGTAGTTTTGTTTGTTTGTTCTTTCAGTTATTCTGTTAGTATCTCTGTATTTATTTATGGTTAGGTATTTGTTCTCTTTCCAGCTCTTCCTTATAGGTTAGATTTTGTTATTGTTATTTTTTGGTTTGTTTACATTCTAGTCCTTATGTTCTCTGTTTCCCTTCCAGTTTATTTAGTCAGTGTTGGTTTAGGTTTGTTTACTTTTATAGTCAGGGTTTCTTTATGGTTTTATTTGCTAATTCTTTGGTTTTTG